>JBBBDQ010001128.1:2695000-2790000 GCA_037127315.1 Ascarosepion bandense | reverse complement strand
TGTGTGTGTGTGTGTGTGTGTGTGTGTGTGTGTCTGCGTACGTGTGTATGTGTGACGCCCTTTGTTAGGTGATATTTTGCAAGCTGTTGCCAGTGGACAGAGACGACCTTGAAAATATTTTCTTTGCACTGCGCAAACTTAATATAAATTTTGCCTTCTTTTAATATTTAATACCCTATTAAATATTTAAGTCAATAACTTTATGAGAAATATTGGTAAAATTCTCAGATGTTCACGACGAATGTAGTTTTAATTGTGTAATATACACACAGAGGCGCAAGTACACCTACAGCACCCCACACACACATACACTCCCTCTCTCTCAGACATACACACATACATACATACATACATACATACATATATATATATATATATATATATATATATATATAGTAGGCTTGCTACAACTCTTTCTCTTTTTAGATGTAAAGATTGTCATGGGTAGTAAGAAATATATAAGCTATTAAATACATATAAAATATTGATTGGTGGAAACTCAACGCAGGAAACTGACGATAAAAATTTAAACAGACAATATATTTAGAATATTTTTAATAGAAGAAAACTGACATTGTGAACGTCAGAGAAAGAAATATGACACAGATAAACAATGGCTAATCAACAAAAGTGAATTTCCCAACAAAAAAAATATAATGAGGCATCTTGTTGAGAAGGAATATTGAGAGAAAAGATGGAAAATACGAACAACATTAATTCTGCAAGCAAACACAATGCAATATCTAAGTAACGATCACGATAAATAAGGTATGAGTTGTCGGGTTAATTGCATAAAACATCATGTTCTAAAAGGTATTATCATTGGATAAATCATTTTCCATCCTTCATAGTCAATCCAAACAGACAGAATGTATCTGTAAGAGTTGGAATACATTATATGGCTAGTATTATAGATACGGAAATTTTAACAATAGACAAAGTTACTTAATTTGACATTAATAAAAATAATTATTCCATGCTATTAAACAAAAGACCTTTGAACATAACACGTAAAAGCAAAGCAGCTAATCATGTCAGCGCACTGTTACATTTTTACAGTATTTACATAGGGACTGTTTTCTTTGTCTTTGTTGTTGGTTCACCTTTTACTTTCCCCGGCATTCAGCCCGTATATATCGATCCGTGCTGCCTACAGCAATCTTTATTCCGAACTTTATTTAATTTACAATTAGATGGGTGTGACTCGTTTTTGTTCCACTGCTTTATCTATGAATATCTCGTCGATTTTTATTTTCAGTATTGTTCAGATATTGCTCGCCTTGATTCAATTAAATTAAGATCACGTTGCTAGTTCCGGAGATTGTATTCATAACTAGTGTGTCAGTAAATTCATGATCCAAGGCCTTAACCATTGTTACTGATTTAAACGGCAATTCAATGTTGACACCGTACGCTGATCGCAGAAAAATGCTACTGCTGTTGCTTGTCATACTTGTCTGTATTCACTGAAGCTGTTTTCTTTTCGTACAATCTTCTCTTCTTCTTCTTCCATGCGCCTTGTCCTTTCAGGACGTAGTTGATCATGGCTTTCCACGTCTCCCTATCCCTGGTGTCTTTTAGCACGCAAACCCCGTTCTGTCAGCCACCTGCTCAGACCCTTCAAATATGTTATCCGTTGCTATCCCCCTGTCTCTTTTTCCCTCTATCTGGCCTGTTAGTATCAGATTCTTCAAGCCTCCTTCCTCATTGCATGTAACAGGAATTTAGCCTTCTTTTCCTGATGCTCAGTATTAATTGCCTTTTCGTTTCCATCCTTTCCAAAACCTCATCATTTCTCACATGCTCGATCCATGATATCCGCAGCATCCTTCTGTGGAACCACATTTCACTTGCTCCAAGTTTTTCCTTCATTTTTGATGATATTTTCCAGCATTCACTGCCATATTGAAGAAGTTACATCACATAACAATCTAGTACTCTTTTCTTTGTTTCTAGCTAAATTATTCTGTCTCTTAATACTCTACTCAGTTTCTGGAATGCGTCTTTCGCTATGCCAATTCATCTTCGGATCTCTGTGTCGCATTTTCCGTCTTCTGTTAGAACACTTACCAGAAATTTAATTTTTTGTACCTGCTTGATTTTAGTATCCGCCATCTGTATGTGGCATTTTGGGCTGTTCTTTTTGCTGATGACCATGCAGTCGGTTTTCTTGCAGTTTATTTGTTGTCTTTTCTCGTTGCTCTCTTCAGCTACCTTCTGAAGGATATCTTGTACTTTCCTTTCCGTGTCTGCTATCAGCACTGTATCATCTGCGTACCTTATGTTGTTCAAATTCTAGCCTCCGATGACGAATTTTCGTATGAAATCTAGAGTTCCCAGAATAGTATCGCTGTGCAAGTTGAATAGATCCGGTGAAAAGACACATTCCCTTTCTATCTTTGTATATTTGCTGAATTTGTTACCTGTCCGTATGCATGTGATTTGATGCCAGAAGAGATTCTTGATTACCCCTATGTCTTTCACAAATATTTCGAGGCTACTGAGCATCTCCATAAATTCTTTGTGGCGTTTTTTGTCGAACATTTTTGCATAATTGATAAAATATAGGTACTAGTCCTTTTTCATTTGTATATAGTTTGGTACAATAGTGACTGTTCGAATTCCAATTGAATTCCTTGCATTTCGAATTCTGGATGAATTTCTTGTATTTACTTACGCACAAATACCCTTGGGAAAGGTATTAATCAGTCTCTTTCCTCCAGTTATGGGTTAAATAATAATATATTGGATTCTATAGCCTTGGCTGGCGACTAGTCTACTGCAGAAAGCAGTGGCAACCTACTGCGGTATATTCTTCTGCCCAGTCTGTTATGTCTCTTTCGAGACATGATCGACCAAAGCGGGTATCACATATGGCTCTTCACTGACAATAGCGACTATAGAAAGCGCTGTCTGAGAGTTGTTGTTGCTTGTTATTCTTTTTTTTAATTAGCGGCTCTAATATCATATTTATTTCTAAATTAGTCCTCCTAAGGAAGTCAACCTCTAATATAGCATATCACCAATTTTTTAGACATCTACATCCAGTGTTCTTCCTTGTCTAGTATTTTTACTTCATTTAAAGTAGCTTATGACAAAGCTTTGCCCTCTGTTCATGATCCACCATGATTGATTCCATTGTCTTATCTCTCTTATTAAGGTTTACGATATTCCTCCGGCCTTACTTCTTTCACCTTTATATTTATTGACACAATTTCAAGGAATGGAGTTAGATCTTGATCATGTTACCCCCACTCTGTTTTCGGCTTTAATCGACAGTGATTTCTCCATAACTTAGTTTTTCTTCGGAATATTACCCTGATGTCGTCAATGTTTGTGGTATTAATGACTTATCTGAGGAAAAATGATTAAAGGAAAGAAGATTGAAAGAAAGAAAATCTCAAAGACACAAATAATTTGTTGCAAATAGAATTAATATCAAAACAGTTTAAAAATCTACAAAATTCAATGATTGTACCACTGAGAAATGCCTAATTGCCCATAAAATGTAAAAAAAATAGTAATTAAAAAAAGATGGGAAATGCTATCTTAATTTCGTATCAATTTGTGGCCTTTATCTCATGGATTGATCTGTAAATCAACATTTTTGTAGGTCTCAAATTGGTTATGTATGTCATAAAAAAGTTCCAATCAATATTACTAATACAAAATATAAGATATACTGAAAACTACACTTTTTATTGCTTCGATAATATATACTGAAAGTGTTTCTAATATTGTTTATTCATTAACAATTATGAAAACTTATACCTTTATAAAGAAATCAATATCGTATTGATCTATAGACATATACTACAATGTTTCTTACTATAAAAATTTACATTACATACTCTACTTTCTGTAGATGACTGTTTCGTCGATATCGTGATCAGAATTCATATTTGGTCTTCATGAAAAAAATTCACTCCCAGGTGGATCATTTAAATAATCAAATGAATTGCGTATATATTTTGATACACACGTGGTGATATTACAGTATTTATCAATAAACCTTAAAATATATTTTCATTTCTTTGCTAATTACTAGGCTGCTAATAGTCAATAAGGATAATTTACCCTTTCTCTTAATGTTAGGATTTTTAAAAAATGTTACATATATAAAGGTAACATTTTATGCATGTTATGTTCATAATTACCGGTAACACGATCTGTTTTGTAATTAAACATATCAAATGTGGAAGACGATTATGGAGCTGATCCTTTGATATTTATAATCACACTGTTGTCCAATTTATCTCAACATCGAAGATTTTGGTAAAAGAAATATGAGAATGGAAATGGGAAGACAGATTAGTATAGACGTAAATTAATAGAACAAATAATTGTAAAATAAGATTCTGCGGATCATTTAATTGTTGAATTATTATCGCCAAATAATACTTGTGCAAATTTCTTTATTGAAAATACGACCATCAGCAAAGATATACAGACAAGAATGGTATAATTGCTTATCGTAAGTATTCTTGCATTCACTTACACACAAATACCCTGGGGAAAGGTAATAATCCGTCTCTTCCCTCCAGTTATGGGTTAAGTAATATTACAGATTGGTTTCTAGAGCCTTGGCTGGTAACCAGTCTACCGCTGAAAGCAATGACAACTTATTGCGGAATAAACCTCTGCCCAGTCAGTCATGTCACTTTCGAGACATGATCTCCCAAAGCGTGTATCTCGTAAAGTAATTAACTGACTGATAGAACAAAATATTTGAAAACATGATTAAGGCTTCTACAGGGTATAAGGTGGGGGATCAGTTTTATATTACTATGGAGTATTAACCCGATCCCCCACTAATTACTACGTAATAATATAATACATCTCTTCCCCCACTAGCTATAAGTCAAATAACAGGACAGACTTGGTTCGATAGCCTTGGCTGGCAACCATAATACCGCAGAAAGCAATGGCAAATTACTGCTGAATAATCTTCTACCTAGTCAGTCACATCATTTTAGAGACATGATCGCACAAAGCGTGTATCATGTATGGCGCTTAAATGAACTGAAAGCTTACTAAATTCATTTCCTTGGCTAATAACATAGGACTTATTTTTGATTTTCGCATTGTCTTTTTTTCCAACGCTTTGTATTAAGCGATAAAAATCGATATAACAATACACTTTATCATAAAACAATGGAAAGATGCATTAACGTATATAGTCTTTATTTATTAAAAAAAAATTTCGAATATGTTATAATCATAGGTTCCTATAATTGGTGCTAATGTATCGTAATTTTATAAATCCTGCTTATAGATCTCATATATATATATATATATATATATATATATATATATATAAGAAAAAAGTACGAGAAATCGTGAACGTTTTGCTTAAAGTGTAGCTTTATTTTTGTTATTATTATTAATAATATTACCTGCTTTTTGTATGTTTCATTAAATTTCAATAATGATATTTATGTCACTACACGTGTTTTTTCACACTCGCATTTTAAATCTCTCCTGTTGGATTTCGTTGGGTATAAAACATTTTTTACACTGACTTGCAAAATTTGATTTCGTCATTATACTTCGAAATTGTTTTCAGCGATTTTGATTCAGTTCTACTCTACAGGTCATCTAGTTCTTCATATATATATATATATATATATATATATATATATATATATATATTATAGCTAGGAATAATTGGAATTTTGATGGCAAACTACAAACTAAAAATCAGCCAGTTTCTCCCAGAGCTTATAAAGTTTTTATTTTTGGAATTTTCTTAATCGTGAACTAAAATATTAAATGAGAACCGAGGGAAAAAATTGCAAAGGAAAGTAGAGCCTAATCACACTCAGTCCCAAATGGCATTTTCTCTGCTTATAGAGAAAAGTCCTTCCGGATCTGATATGTATGAACTCCAGCACCTTGCAATTTTTTCCGTTAAATTCTCATTTCATCTTTTAGTTCACGATTAAGAAAATCCCAGAAATATTAACTTGATAAGCTCTGGGCGAAATCGTTTTTTTTTAGTATGCCATCAAAATTCTAATTGGTTCAAATATTTAAAATGTCAGTACAGGCCTGAATTTATCCAAAGTCTGAATAAATTATTACAATGGAATGTATGACTTCGAGATTAAAATTTCACCTTCAGTTACTTAGAACGTGTATTACTAAACATTTCTATCCCTCCCATTTTGATTTTCGAATCAAGAATTCGAAACTTCATTATGGCTTAAACATTGAAAAAAACTTTTATGAAAGATTCTATTGAAAAATTTTCAAAAAGATCCTTAGTTCTCAATTGTAATTATACGAACCAATGGAGAAAGTGTATTTCAAACCTCTCCTTTTTTTAACGGATTCGGTTTTCCCCGGTTAGTTGGCTACACACACGAACTTAATTGTGAAAATTGTGAGTCAACTAGACAAAATTAGATCATTTAGTTCGTAAGTGCTTTGGATGCGGTGAAAACCTACTGGACATGAGATTATTTTGAACTATTCCTCCTATGAGCCTTCACAGTTAGAAATTAATATTCTTGCCCATGGTCTGGATTATTGTGTTCCCTTCCCAATGCCAGACCGTGAGAAGATATTTGCAGAGTTTGAGGCTCCATTTGCTTAAGCTCAGAGACTGAGAACTCGCTCTGCTGAGATTTTGAGTGATCGTAAAACAAAACTTAACTATTATGCCTATAAATCGCTGGTTTCTCTGTTTCGTATACAGAGTCAAAAATGGGGTGAACAACACCGCCGGATAGTTAAAACATTTAAGAAAGAATCACAATCTTGTGATTACGAAACCTGATAAAGATGCCGGTGTAGTGTTACTGGACCTTTCAAATTATGTATCTAAGCTGCATAATATTTTAAATGATGCATCTAAATTTATGGAATTAGGCTCAGTTGAGACCCCTGATAGTACCGCGTCTATTGAAGCTAAATTTTAAAGACAACTATTAAAGTGGGTTAAGAGTCGATTATTAACTTCTGATATCACAGAGTTAATCAGACCCACTGGGCCTATCCGTCCCCATTTATATGGCGTACCTAAAGTCCATAAGAATGGTGTCCTATTACGAACCATCTTATCTATGATTGGGTCCTCCCAGCATAAGGTCGCTAGTTAGCTCTCTAAAATGATACAACCTGTGTCTTCGCACTTTAGTAGTTTTTGTATTAAATATTCATTTTCTTTTGTGTAATCTATGCAAACTTTTTCTCCTAATAGTGGTTTCATGTTTTGATGTGACATGTATTCCCTATTCATCTGCATTCCTTTATTTGAGACAATACAGATATATAGTGACATTTTGTACCGTTCCTTTTTGTCTACTCCAGATTTTTCGGAGAGCAAATTTGTTGATTTGATGAAGTTCGCCACTTCGTCTGTTGAATTTAGTTTCAATGACATTATTTATCGACAGATTGACAGGGTTGAGATGGGTTCTCTTTTGAGTCCATCGCTGGCTAATATTTTGGTTGGTTATTACTATACTTTGATATGTTCTTGCAATGATCGTCCTTTAATGTATCATCGATATGTTGATGATACATTTTGTCTTTTTAACAATAAGTGTGGCCATGAAACATTCCACCTCCCCATTTACCTCTGTCCAGAGAGGTGTTATTTTTCTGAGTTGTATCCCAAACTCATGCATAGCTTTAGAAAACTCTTTCCCATTAAATGGAGGATCATTGTCTGTCATGATTGGGGTAGTAATTTTTTTACGTAAGAAGATGGCTTCAACTCTTGGTAGGACTGCTCTTGTTGAGGTGAATGAGATTATTTCTACCTCAGGGAAATGACTGTATTCATTTATGACTTCACCTGAGGGAAAAGGACCAGTAAAATCAAGAGCAAGAAAGCTCCATGGTTTTGGAGGTAGTGGTGTGGGCTGTAGAGGTTCACGTCGGCTGTGGCCTGAGTGAGATGCCTGGTATGGTATACAAGACTTTACTGTATCCTCTACAGATTTATCAATTCCTGGAAACCACACCTTTTCTCTGATGCACTGATTCATTTTGATTATGCCTTGGTGGGCCTGGTGGGCAATAGCTATAGTCTTCTGACGTAGGGTTTGAGGTATGATTATCCTATTTTGCTTGAGGATAAGCCCATCATAGATGGACAACTCATCCTTGAAATTTTTAAAGTCCTTTATGTCTGGGTCAATCCAGTGGCCAAATCATATAGCTTGCATTACTTTATGGAGCTGTTGATCTTTCCCAGTTGCAGATTTTACTTCTGTCAAAGTCAGGGATTTTGGGACTGCATTCATTGCTATATATACAATTTCCTCATTCTATTAAATTCTGTTCATCCGCCCTTACAGTTTACCGTTGAAGTAGATTTAAATTGCTGTCTTTTCGTCCATACGTCTGGACTATATACACGTTTGGATTTATTTTGCCCACGCCAACGTAAAGTTAATTTAATTAAAACTTTGACATATATGGCTTTAAAAAGTTGTTCCAGTTCCTTTCTTCATGATGAAGTGGACTTCATTGAGATGGCACTTTCCAAAAATGGATATCCTTTGGACATTTTGGATTCCATTATGTGTCATGTCATCGATAATATTTATAAGGCTAAGTCATTTGTAGTTAAAAAAATATCCAATTTATTTACGACTACCTTATATTGGAATAGATGATGAGGTTTATTTAGGCGAATTCATTAGTCTGTTCGCAAATTTCATTTTTCGGCCAATTTTCGTGAAATATTTTTTACACGGCAAATTCTTTCCTCCATTCATGAAGACGTTTTACCTCCACTTCATATTAATTCTGTAATTTACAAATTTCAGTGTGGTTGCGGATGCGACTACATAGGTAGAACATCTCAGTGTCTGGATCAAAGAGTAAACAGAATTGTCGACTCAGTAGCAAGTAGTAGCCAGCTTGTGAATACATCCGAGTCTTCAATAGCACAGCATGTGATAAATAGCAGGAATTGTGTGGTTGGATTGTGTGGTGAGAACTTTACAATTCTATTAAAGTCCCACTCACTGTTTCATTTTAAGGTGCTGGAGTCCATATATATATCAGATCGTGAAGTCCTTTTCTCTGTAAGCAGTGAGAATGATTTTGGGGTCTGTGCGTAATTGGGCTCTAGATTTGCTTGCAATTTCTTCCCTCAATTCTTATTTCAAGTTCACGATTAAGAAAATCCCAGAAATAAGAACTTAGTAAGGTCTGGGCGAAACCGGTTGTTTTTTAGTTTTTAGTATGTCATCAAAATTCTAATTATTCTTAGCTATTATTAAATTTTGCCCTGTAAACAATCTTTCAAATAGATAGATAGATAGATAGATAGATAGATAGATAGATAGATAGATAGATAGATATGAACAGACTGGGATAGATAGATAGATAGATAGATAGATAGATAGATAGATAGATAGATAGATATGAACAGACTGGGATAGATAGATAGATAGATAGATAGATAGATAGATAGATAGATAGATAGATAGATAGATAGATAGATAGATAGATCCGTAGAGGATTAAAGAAATAACTAGATGATCCGTAGGCTATAGCTATATATATATAGAGAGAGAGAGAGAAAGAGAGAAAGAGAGAGAGAGAAAGAGATATAGAAATATTGTTTTAAGGTGCGCTATATTTATAGGATAAAGTGCTCGTTATCGGAGATAGAGCGGATGTAAATATAAAATTGAACACTGAAGTCAATACTCAGAGACTGTTTCATGCTAGACGCAATTACCAGGCTACATGTGTTGGGTTTTTCCTCGGCTATTTATATATACGCGTTCATTGTCAGTAATCCTTCTAATGGTTATTTTGGTGGGACTGATTAAGCTATTTATTTAGATATATTTATCTTACTTATTTTTATTTTTATATTTATATATTTGCTTTTCGATTTTCGATGTATATAATTATATAATTTTTTGGATTTGTTATTTATTTATTTTTTTTATTTATTTATTTTTTGATCTATTTTTATTTAATTTAATTTATTCTAAATGTTGTTATGGCGGCAGTGGTTTCTTAGTTTGTTTATTATTTGCTTGGATTAAATTATTTTTAATTATTATTTCATTATTCTTTTCAGTTTTGGATTTTTAAGTAACGTAGTAAAAAATTGTTTTTATGTTTGCATTTTTACAGGATTTCAGATCGTTTATTTTGTAGTTTGGTTTGGTCTGGTAATGTAATAACAGGTATGTTTTTCTCCAAACAAAGTCTGCAGGTTTTGGATTGTTTGTTGTAGGCTGATATTATTTTCCGTGATTTCTTGATATTTTTAGTGAGATTCTGGCTTTTGTCTTTAATTTCCCAGATATACTTAGAAAGCCTTGAACTGTTCACGTTTTTAATATTTGTGGAGGATGTTTTTTTTTTTGTTTCCAGAGTCTGTCTGTTACTCCGATGTATATTTTTCTAATTTTAACATAAAATACAAATAAAAATCAAAAATAATAAAAATAAATGAATAACAAATCCAAATAAATAAATAAATTAAACATCAAAAACCGAAAAGAATAAATACATACAAATATAAATTTAAAAAAGAAAAAAATTATAGTAATCTAAATAAATAAACACTCGTGCCAAAATAAGCGTTAGAAGAATTGTCAACAATGCACCAATGAACCGTATAGGAAAATAGCCAAGGAGAAATCCAAACACATGTGGTCTGATTATTACGCATCTGAGTGTTAACTTTTTTGTTAAAATACCTGCTTGCCAACAGATATTTATCACTGAAACCACTGAAAAAAAACAACCTCGGCGCTAAACAGTATAACAATTAAATTATCTAAACTTATTTATAAATAGAACTTTGTCTGTGTTTGTGTGTGTGTGTGTGTGTGTGTATGTTACCTATAGACTCCGTAACGGCTGAACCGATTTTCTTGAAAATTTATACTGTTGTACTATAAGCATCTGCGAGTGTTCTTAGCTTGATTTTGTGTCGGGGTACCCCAGATAAATATCGAAAATCGATAATCGAAAAAATCGGGTAATAGAAGGAGTGGTCCGATTTTAATCAAATTTGATACACTCATAGACAAAGACATACGAAACGATATTAAGACCTAAGGCAGATTGTGGTGTGTTATTATAACTCCATTTCATTTTTTCTATCTCCTCTAACATCGCTAGCGTTACATAGACAATTGTCTCCTTAGTGTGCGGGCTGTTCTTAACAAGACAATTTTTTGGATATACCTTAAGCTGGGGTTTCCAATTATTCTTTCAATGTGTTGTTTTGTTCGATTTTTTATAATTCCAAGTGCACCTACTATCACTTGTACGATTCTTGTTTTCAATTTCCATATTTTTTCTGTTTCAATTTCCAGGTTTTCATATTTTGACAGTTTTTCAAATTCCTTGGATGCCATGTTAATATCAATTAATAGGCAAGTTTTTTCATTCTAGTTTTAACAATAATGTCCGGCCTATTTGCTTCAATTTTTCTGTCTAGATGGTGTAATCCCATAGAATGGTAACATTTTCTATTTCTTTAACCGGAGCTGGGTAATGTTCATACCAGTGTTTTGTTTCCATATTTTTCATAGTGCTTGCACATTGTCCAATGTAAATAATGCCCCACTTTATCGTGACGATTTTTATATTCATTTGGGGCAAGAACAGAACATCCTGAGATTATATGGTCTCTTGTTTCTTGGTATTTATCACATAATTATTATTATTATTATTATTATTATTATTATTATTATTATTATTATTATTATTATTTATATTTTAAAAAAAAACAAAATAACTACTTACCTTTAATTATTCGTACCAAAGTTGTTGTTCTTTTTAATGGTGATACTTGCTTGTGATGCTCTCCCTTTTTTATTTTCTTAAACGGTGAAAATGAAAAGAACCAGACTTGATTGAGAAGTAAAAGAAATTATAACAGGAATTAAACCTGCTTCCTTGTTTTAGGTAACCATCCTGCTTGGCCACTGAGTCAACAACACAGAGAAAGGTTCTGATTCTCTATTATTCATTCTTTACTAAGTCACATCGAGTGGTTCGCTTTTCTTAAATAGGTAATTCGAAACTATCTTTGTTAGAAAAATCTCCGTGGTAAAACTCGTAGTGACAGGCCTTGCTTAATAAAGCTGATTTGCTAAGAGAAAAAATGAATGTAGTTTCGATACCTGTTGAGAGTACCTTTAAGTGTGAGTCCTCAATCTAATTTTTTTTTTTAAATGAAATAAGGGAATAGAACATTAACGCCGGTATCTACTAAAAACAAAGTATGTAGTAATAGAAATAATTTTCGATAAAAGTTCTTTTAAAAAATAATTTTCTTTACGTTTTACGGGTACGATCATGAGATTAGCGGATATAAATTCATAAATGCCCGAAAAAGAGATGTAGTTCCTTCAATAGCTATTTTTTAAAAATCATTTCACCCCAAGCAAGGCATTCCACTGCCACTATTGCGCAGGGGAAGGTGATCAGAGAGCGATTAGATATAGGAAATGTCAGAAGGAGGGTGATAGACGGGTAAAGATGTACATAGGAAGAGTTTTTGAGAAAATTGGTGCGAGTTAGTGTGTTAGGAGGTGTCTATTGACCTTGAGATTGTAGCTAGATATCGGGGAAGCAAGTATATGGAATGGAATTCCAAAGGCGGGAAGTGCGACAAAAGAAGCTGCTGGACTAGAAATTGCGGTTACATTTTATCGGTTTCACTGTAAAAGGGTGGGACCTATTTGCTAATCTAGTATCTCGTGCAAATTCGTACCTAGGAGGCACCAGTGATCTAAGTTCATCGGAGCAGAAGCCGTAAAAGTATTTATAGAAAAGGCACAGGGAAGCCACGTGACGCTGGTGAGAGAGTGACTGCAGGCGGTCTGCTAAGTCGGTATCGATTACATTGCAGATTTTCCGTTGTATTTTATCAGGAACCCCGAAGAGAATAGCAGCGACACCCGACCAGATGTGGCAGCAGTATTCAGTACATGGATGGACAGTAGATTGATATATGTGCAAGATAGATTTAGACGGAAAACACTTCCGGGCACTGCACAGAGAACTGACTTTCATAGTAGCGGATTTAGCAATGGATTCGATATACTCATTCCAATTGAGGTCCGCTGAGAGTGTGAGGCCATGCAGGCGTAGATTTTTACTCTCTGAATGGCAAGCCTATTCCATGCTAATGGGAGGTAGGTGCAATTGTCTATGATGGTTAATTGATAGCAGCTTCGTTTTGGAAGAATTGAAATTTACCAGCCATTTCTTACCCCAGTCCACTACGGATTGGGGGTCCTTTCAAGCTCGGCAGCGAGGATCGCTTTGTCGCCCACACCATACTTTTGATCGAGGCGAGAGTAAACTGTGGTGTCATCAGCGTACATGCCTACTTGGGATCTTATGGCATCGGGGAAATCATTAATATAGATCAGAAAGAACGTAGGACCTAGAATAGAGCCTTGAGGGACACCCGCGTTCGTATGGTAGTTCTTTTAATACCACCTTCAATGTGCGGTTAGAGAGGAAAGACTTGATTAGGTCAAACAAATGTCCAGTTATACCATAGCTCCACAGCTTGCGTAGAAGGCCAGCATGTCAGACTCTGTCGAACGCTTTAGAGATATCCAAGGCAACATTTCGGGCTTCACTATTCTTGTAGTGAGCCTGGTATGGTCGTTAGCATATCAGCAGTAGACCTGGTGAAGCGGAAACCATACCGTTTGTCCGAGAGGAGCCCGTTGGCTACGAGATGCTGAACCACCTGATGATGGCTTCGAACTCTTTGCCAAAGATCAGAAGAAGGCTGATAGGACGGTAATTTGCGGGGTTCGAGGGTTCCCCAGTGTTTTTAAATATAGGAACTACAGAGGAAGACTTCCAACAGGCAGGAAATAGGAGGCAGATAGGCAGAAGTTGTAGAGCTTAGAAAGGACAGAGGAGAGTTCAGGAGGCACATTTCTTCAAGACTATGATTGGGATTCCGTCCCCTCCACTCGCTTTGTGAGGGTCAAGTTTGAGATTATGTTAGAAACCAGCGAGGGTGTAACGTGGACGTCATTCAGTTGAGCCTCAGTTCTAGGTGGAAAGTCGGGTGTAGAAACTCCAGACAAATCCAGTCTCGAATTGGTCGAGAATCTGCGCGCAAAGCATTCAGCTTTGTCCGCTGAGGAGCTGAGGATCTCAAATTCATTGATTAGCGGGGGTATTTAGGACTTACTCTTGTTAAGCACGCTTTTACAGAGTCGCAAGTAGTCTTTAATGCCAAAATAACAGGATGCTATGCGTTGCTTCATTCTGGCAGCAAACAATATCTTAGCTTCGTTAAGTATCTTTTTACACTTATTACGAGCTGATGCGAAAAGGCGCCTGTTTTGGTCCAACGCGTACTACGATAGAGCTCTGATTCCGGTGGGCAATGGCGGCCGAGCAAGCTGGTGAGAAACACGGAGACGAATGAGATTTAAGCTGAAATTTCCTGGCAGGGATGAAAGCACCCAGTCTTAACCCAGGAGACCTCAGATGCACAGTCTTCGGCGGGAAGACTAAAAACGTTGTTCCAAGGGACCTCACTGAGGAGGTCTCGGAACGAATCCCAGTCTGCTCTTTGGTAGCGGTAGGATATTCTGCTTGTCTGGGTTTCTTGGGTAGGATGGGAGTGGAATGAGATGTTGACGGAAACTACAGCGTGGTCAGGGTTTCCGAGAGGGCAGAGCTGTCTGGTAGTGCAAGAGTCTGGGATGGTAGTGAAGCAGAGGTCTAGTAGTGAATCCCTTCCGCTAGGGTTATTGGAGAAACGCGTGGGTAAGTCCACTACTTGCGTAAGGGATTGGGTGATTGAAAAATTAATGGTGTGGACACCAGTAAGGTCGGTGACAGAGTTCTCCAGCCACTTGGTGTGGTGGGCGTTAAAGTCACCATACACAAATATATGGGTAGATGGATGAGAAAAATAGCCTCGTCGATATTGTCAGAGATGCTGTCAAGTACCGAACAGTCAGAGGAGGAGGGGAAGCGGTAGAGAAAGAAGAGATAGCTAACCGAGCTTAGAAGTGAGAGACGGAAGTACATGAAAGCATGATCCAGGGATTCAAGAGATGTCACTTTAGCTAGGTGGAGGTGTTCGCTGACATAAACACCAAGACCATGCATATGGACATTGGAGTCCTTCCTGAGGAGGGGAAGGTAACCAGAAACGTAAAGCTCAGAAGAGGGGATAGAAGGGTACCTTTCTCTGTTTGGCGCCAAGACTAAACTGGTAGCGGCATGCGTCGGCTAAAAATGCGGTTTCCCTGACAGGAAAAAGTGCCACACGATCGATTCTTGTCGGATGTAGAATATTGTGATATTTATCAATCTATGCAGGATATTAATTTCACTGTTTTTTTCTATTTTTTTAAACAAACATTGAGAGCTACTGAAAAATGGGTAACTAGTATAAATAATATCTGTAATAATGTATTGTATAAGAGAGAATTCAAATAATAAAAGTTAAATAATAAAACTAAATTTGTCATTTTAAGAAAGTAAAGCATTGTAACATGATAAAATGGCAGCCACACTTCAGCCATTTCATCAGTCTTCAAAATGCCTGCTAGTAGCACCACAAGTTATCTCACTACAATACACGTTCAAACTTAGGTATCTCGTAACCATTCTGAAATATTTTTGAAGATATTCCAAATCCTTCGGTGTCCATGTGAACGAACTTTATTTCTCATTTTCCCAGGTTTTGATATATTTCGTTTCCTTCATATTTTTACTGACTATGATCAATCATTTCTTGCAAGATTATATTTTCTACGTTTATTAGAAGTCCAATTCTTTTTTACTAGGGTAGTGCCACCGAAATTTATAACGCTGTTCAGAATTAGTCATAACTGTTTCTATTTTAAATTCGAAATAATTGTTTCTGGGTTTAAGGTTTTTCTTGTAATAATATAGACGAACTGAAATCTATACACCGTTATGCGTTCCTTCATAGTTGTAGGCGACACTGACGACGCCATTTTCTGCACGTCATATGCATTCTGATCTTTACAATAACTTCCAGTATTCCAGTGATTATTTGGACGGCAGTTTCTTTTATATTCCATATTCCATATATTGATATTTTCCATGATACTCACTTCTATTTTTATTACTTTATAAACATATTTCTGATTTCTTCTTATTTTTCACTGTTAACATATTTCCTCTCTTCAATGTAACGCATTTTTGCAATATATTTCCTTAGGATTAATACTTTTTGCGTGAATTTTGTAAATCCTTCTAACGCTTTTGACGATTCTTCATTGATAATCTGCGTGATCTTTTTTATTTTTATTTTCATAATACTTATATTCCATCGATAATATTTCTTGGATGCTAAGATTTTAATACAGTCTGTAAACTCTTGGTTTGTCGATTTATCGATTAAAACAAACGAAAAAGATCTGATGTAGAATTTCCTCAATTTATTTATTCACTAATTTTTTTATCTTGTTTCTCATTTCCACTGAAGTTATTTGTTTTTTATTGTATCCTAATTTCTTCCGGATACCGTGTGTATTTCAGGGTTTGTAACACTAATTTTGCTTTGGTTTTATAAATATGTTTTAACTGTCTACTTAATTAGGTTAGCTGTCACATTTGTCTCATTATTTTAGTTACTTGTAAACAATTTTTGGAAGCCACATCTACGTTCAGGGTCGGACGTATTGATCGTATTCAGAAAGTGTTATCTTTTCAACAGCATCTACCGTAAAATAATTTACGCAGAGTATATAACGAAAATATGTCTCCATAGATTGTTACTTCTACTAAGTTTATTCCTACAAAGATTAATATCCATCATCACTTTTTACCTACCTAATGATTTTCACATATAATCCATAGTGTGTCATTTTCACATTGTTTACTACTATTAAGTCTCGTATTCTGACCGGGAGTTGGTGGAAAGAAAGCATTTCAAACTTCAATATCTTTTTATATGTTACAATATTACGATATATTCTGATATTTGCATATTACCATTGTTCTGTGTTGTCGAATGTAGTCGTTTGCACAGTTTTTCCTGGTCAACCTCCACAACCAACCATAATTTTGTTGTATTATTTTAATTCATCTTGCTGTATCACTGCTTCTTTAGTTAAATTTTATTGTTACATCCTATAAGTCTATATTAGCTATTATCATGTGATTCAACTATTATTGTCATTATATAGATTTTTCATATTTCGTCATTTCTTCTGTTGAAGAACGGTCTATAGTACCTCAGAATAGATTTTGTTCTTATCTGCATTTCTTTAATATAATTTCTGCTGCTTAAAAATTATTTTCTTTATAAAAAATATTTTCTAATTTTCTCTTTTATCTACTGCTTGGATGTGCGTTTTGGTGCAGTGGATATCGACTCGGAACGACAAATCGGGGTGTCGAGTTATAAATTCCAGTTGAATTCCTTGCATTCACTTACGCATAAATACCATTGGAAAATGTATTAATCCGTCTCCAGTTATGGATTAAATAATATGATAGATTAGGTTCTATAACCTTGGCTGGCAACCAGTTTACCGCCAAAAGCAAAGGCAAACTACTGCTGGATAATCTTCTGCCAAATCAGTCATGTCTCTTTCGGGAGATGATCGCCCAAAACGTGTATCACGTATGGCACTTAACTAACTGACAGATCTACTGCTTGGTGCTGTCTTCCTTCTAAATGTTGTAAATCTATTTGTAATCAGATTTCCAAATCGGTTATCGTAACTGTGCTTAATATCTTTTACTTTGAGTTAGATCTTTTTTAATTTGCTGATAGCATCGTTTTGTAGTTCATTTTCACTTGAGAATCATAATATCTGTAAGTCATAAAGTGAAATCTTGCAGATTTGTGGTATTATTTTGTTAGGCATTTGGACACTAATACTTTTTTTGTTGTTGTTGTTTTAACACATTTCATCATATTTTGATAGAAGTATCACGAATCTATCTGGTACCTTTTGTAAATCATTTGCCTTCCTTGGAAAATATTTCTCGGATTTTGGAAAGGTCTTCTTCGGTTTAATATTCCGGAATCTCTTGAATAGATATTATGGATTATATAATTTTTAATTATTTATATTTTTATTATTATTCTCAACATTTCCATATTCAAAAATGAAGCTAAATCTTTTTCTACAATGTACTTAGTAAATTCTGCCTATATTTCGATACACTACTTTTATTTTACTGCAAAGATTATGGTTTGTGATGAGAGCTATTATATATGTGGTCAAGCGTAAGAGTTTGCACAATTTATAATGTATTATAATTCCTTCTTTGGCTTGGCTTTACATTTGTCTCTAGCTACATTGGTCATCTTATGTAGACATCTTTTTCCTTTCACAACATATTAGATTCTGGTACATTCATAATAAGTATCGTCTCTCTTTCTACATATATTCTCCTCAGTAATGCCTATGACGTTTTGTCTCAGATTTTTTCTACTTATTTTGTTTGAATTCTCCAATAAATTATTCATAATTATTTAAAGAATGTTTGGTTTATACCTTTATATTTGTAGTATTTCTATATTAGAGAAATACAGATGACCGGTGCGAGATGGTAGCAATTCTTTTATCGGTTAAGGTAACTGGTGAGAGTGACAAAAAATAACCACAAAAAAAATGCAAGAAAATCGAATGCAGTCATCAGCAAAAAGAGCAGCCCAAAATGCCCAATACAGGTGTGGGATACTAAAATCAAGCACTTTCACTAGAAACGAAGAAGAGAGGTCTAGATTGTTATGTGATGTCAGTTCTTCAATATGGCAAAGTACGCTGGACAATATCATCAAAGATGAAGGAAAAAACTTGAAGCAACTGAAATGTGGTTCTACAGAAGGATGCTGATGGACCGAGCATATAAACAATGATGAGGTGTTGCAAATAATGGAAACGAAAAAGAAATTAATATTGAGCATCAGAAAGAGACAACTGAAGTTCCTGGGACATGCAATGAGGAAGGAGGGCTTAGAGAATCTGATACTAACAGGCCAGACAGAGGAAACGGCGTCAGGGATAACATATTTAAAGGGGCAGCGGATAGCATATTTATTTTGAGCAGGTGGATGACAGAACGGGGGTTGTGAGATGTTACAACAGAAAGCATGCTAAGAGCCACCAGAGACAGGGAGACGTGAAAGACCATGTTCGCCTACCACTTGAAATGACAAAGCACATAGAAGAAAATTCATGGAGTTTTCTTTCTGATTATAATTTATTTACAACGTAGAAGAGTTTCGAATGTGTATAACAAGTTACAAACTTGTAAGATTTTCTTGGTTTCTTACGTTATTGTTCATTTGCGATTGTCTCTTTTACGGAACGCGCATTTTTGTGATGGTGGAATCGTTCTTTTAATCTTTTATTTCTATTCTTCTTTACACTCTGGTCGTTTTGTATTCATTTGTTATTATTTTGTATTTTGTCTCGACAGTTACATTAATGTTTTGTTGTATTACTTTTTCGCATTGTGATATTTCATTGCATTTTATTTATTTATTTATTTTGTGGCTTCTCACCATGTGTTCTATTTGATTTACTCTGTTCATTGTTCATGGATTTCCTGATCCCTCACCTTCGTTTTGTGGCGAATTAGGTTTTCCTTCACGCCGAGCAACCATCTACCTGCTTCACTTTCAGTTGCTTTTTAACTAAGCATTTCCATTTTCTTTCTTCAAGGGCCAATATTTTTTTTCATCTTTCGTTTTTGATATTTTCTCATTGCTTATTGTATCTGACTATAATGTTATTCCATTTGTCCGCTGCTTGTTTTTCTCACGTGCTTTGGCAATTATTATTATTATTATATGAGTTTCTGATTGTGGTTGAGCTCATGCTGATGGAATTATTTATTCTTTCTGATGTCATGATTCTTAGAAGATAGTCATGAGACACAAAAAAATTATTTTATACGAATAACGGAATTGTATTTTTAATAATGAAGCGAAACTGAATATGAATACAACGGAAATTAGTAGTGCTATGTCAAACACTAATTTTCTAGCAACTGCTCGTAATACTAGTACTAATACTACAACCATTGCTATTACTATTAATAATAAGACAAAGAAGAAATCAAGACGTTTATATATAAATCTTAAAGAAAGAATGAGGAGACAAATTTTCAGAAGAAGTCTTGACAATGCAGATGATGCCCTCGACAATCTCATTTATTGTTCCAACACAAAATTTAAAAATATTGAAAAACAAGAAATATGAATAAACCCCGTGATAGAATTGAATACATTGTCGAACATGAATATGACATTAATGCTTCTCGTTGTCGCCGCATTTTAACTCGACTTACAATCAGTCTGAGAAATTTTACAGGCTTAAGAAAAATAGCAATCTTCCAGACTATAACATGAATAAAATCAACGAGAGTACTAAAATGTGTGATTGAGTATAAAGGAGAAATTCGGTTCGGACAGGACACAAAATAAATTATGAAGAAATTGAAAAGATGTCAAAGTTGATCTGGGATGAAGTTGGTGAATATGAAAATTACAGTTGGTATCGTCTAAAAGAGGATAGGAAAAAAAGAATTGAGGATTGGAATTATGAGAATTGCTACGAACAGTTTGACTACAACATTCATAAAAAAACAGTTTGATATGCCAAAAAATTGCTAGACAAATGACAAGACTTGCTGTTACTTAACTATCTTAAGCAACCATTTGCTTCTAGTTTTCAATACATCCAAGAGCTCTGAACAATCAATGAATGAATAATAACAGCAAAATCGACAAGAATATGGGAACTCAAAATTTAAGTTTCCAGAATTATACATGTGTAAGCAATATCTTTTTTTCGGTTTTTCTAATAGTATTTGAATCGAATGGTCGCATAGTGTTGTCTGTAGGATAGGAAGAATAGTAATAGCAATCGAGAAAGAATATCATCAACTGTAAATCCTTTTATCTACTTAAATAAATTTGAATAATTTGTATCCTGCACTGAATAAACATTATATATGCAGATACGAGTAATGTGAATTATGAAAATAAACGAGATGATTCTAAAATTAAGTCAATAACGGTGACTTTAATATAACTGTATACGTTAGGCAAATAACATTAATTCAGAATATATTCAATATGAAAACTGAAAAAAAAAGATAATATAGTTTAGATTTGAATTGAAAAAGAAGTCACCACGAATTAAACGTAAGGAGACAAACTCCAGATTTAACGCATTGGTGACGTTAAAATCGAACAGGTATGGAAACCTATTTCTGCCGTCTAGTAGAAAATGATTATTGAATTTTCATATATATATATATATATATATATAGAGAGAGAGAGAGAGAGAGAGATTCTATTTGTACATATTAACTATCACTGCCTGATGATTTCCAGTTCCATGATTTAATGAAATATTCAGACCAATATCATCGTCTGAAAATCGCTTTGAGATTTCAAAAGAATAGTTCAACTATAGTGTTCGCATAGTCTATAGTTATACACTATCAACTATTTTGATCAAACCTCTCCGACAACTGTTAAAATACTTTCACTCTAAACAAGGCAATAATTACCCTAGAACGCAGGGGTTACAAGGAGAGAAATAGAATCTGTAGATTTTAGTGGGAAGGATTTACTAACGACAATAAACGAAAAGGATTCAACGAGATGTAAGATGGCGGTTGACGCATCATTTAAATTTTTTAATAATGTAGTTATCAAAGTAGTCAGAAATCGGAAAGAATCCGAAAAAATAAACTTTCAGAGTAGAAATGGCTGTTGCATCTCACTAGCTCAATATTAAAACGTTGAGACGTAGTTACTATTTTCGGCGAACGCTTAAATCCATGTACTTGGAGCATTGGTTAAAAAATGATTAGAATAATTGTCATGAAAATATTCGTAGCAGAAGTTGAGATGACAGGTTAGGACTAATTATATTTTATCTAGAATCTCAAGATCTACACTACCTTCCATAATTATTAGGAAACTGCAGTTTCTTTTTTTTTTTAAATAATGTATTTCATAAGATTTTTAGAATTTATTGCCAAGTGGATAATTCTAAATGAAAATAGAATGGTTCTACTTTTTTTATTTCCTTGCAAAATTTTACAAGGCAAGGAAGCAAAGATGAACTCATCCGAATTACCCTAAATTTTCTTCATTTTTTTTTGATGAAACGGTAATTATTAAATATTTATAAATTCATTTGATCCACATGTTATTGTGCAGTATTAAAAAAAGAACCATTCTATTTTCATTTACAATTATTCACTTTGCAAGAAATACTAAAAACTAGTATGAAATATATCTTTTCTTTTTAACACTGGGATGGCTTAATAATTATTGGCAAAACATGAATTGGCCGGAATTATCCAAATGAACCAGAAGCGCTGTCTTTGAGAAAATACGAAATTTCAAAGAAAATATCAGTCTTCGGTTACTGGAAAAGAGATGCTTAGTTTTGCAAACACCCTTCTACTCTGGTAGCTTAGACTTGTTGGTAAAAAAAAAATGTTATTTTACTGTGTTCATGATTTATAATATTTTCCATTCAGAATAATTTATTCTATTTATGTATTTTTTGTTTTTTTGTTTGTTTTGTTTTTGTTCTCAAGTTTATAAATATATTAATGTTTAATTTAAAATGTAATTGAGTTTTGTAATATAAAATAGTCATTAGCGTTATAATTCTTCTCTCCCCACCTCGGTCCCACGTGCTGCTCAAATTTATATGTGATTTCAGATTGGAAAAAACATGCATTGACCGGAATTATCCAAATGAAACTGATGCTCTGTCTTCGAGAAAATACAAAATTTCAAAGAAAATATCAGTCTTCGATTAATGGAAAAGAGATGCCTGTGTAACCTGGAAAAATGCTCTCTTTTCTGGTAGTTAAGAGTAACTAGGGTAATTGACATATTTTCCTGTACATGACTAGTTATTTGAAATTATATACTTAATATTTCCATTCTTCTTTCTCCCACCCGCCCCGTTTTTTACGGAATGTTAGCAACCCGGTAGTTTTAAAAAATTAAACCTAGAAAGGGCTGGGGAACTTTTGAAGTGTCAACGGCCAGCTAACTAGAGGTGGTGTCTCAATAAATCACCGTGGAGAAGGCAACAGGATACCACTCCACTGTCTATCTGTGTATAATCATGGCTGTACAATGAAAGTATATTAACCCTAACGTGAAGGGAGTTGCTTCCAAAGAGAGCAATTCCTCGCCTGGCAAGGACCGACATAGGCAACAGGTGTCAACTGACCGTCATCCGGCGACTGTTAGCAACAACGGCGCAAAGAGACACTTTCTTCCAAAATCTCTCCCTCGCCCGGGAAGGAACGACATGAGCAACAGGTGCCTCTGGACCGTTACTCTACGACGATGCACAACAAAGGAACGATTACCTTGGGGACGTGGAACGTCAGGATGCTAAACAACTGCAGACAACTAGAGAATATCAAGCAGGAGATGAACAGACTGAACATTAATATTCTGGGACTATGCGAAACCAGATGGCTAAATAATAGAGACTTCAGGAGCGACAATCAAAAGGCAATATACGCAGGAGGCAAAAAGACCGAAAAAAGAGTCGGTTTAATACTGGACAATAAAATGAAGAAATGTGTTTTGGAATACTGCCAGTTCTCCGAAATAGTTCTCCTGGTCAAACTAAAAGGGAGACCGTTCAACATAGAAATTGTAGTCATCTATGCACCAACAATACAAAGCACCGAGGAAGAAATAGAAGCTCTTTACTCCACTCTAGACAATGCCAAGGCTCAATGTAAAAGCCAAGAAATTAGAATCATTATGGGAAGCAAGAAGCAGAATAAGGCCAGAAATAGGACAAGAACAGTGCTGTTTCGTCAAAAACACTCGTTTCGTCATATTTATTATTAGGATGCTCTCCGAAAGGGCTATACAAATGAAGAAGGACTTATACCTGTGCTTTATTGATTATGCGAAGGCGTTTGACAAACTACGCCACAAAGAATTGATGGAGATGCTCAGCAGCCTTGTCATACTTGGGAAAGTATTATGAGTGATCAAGAATCTTTACTGGCAACCTGGATTCGTCATCTGAGGCCACAATTTAAACAATCTAAGGAACGCAGATTATATATTATTAATAGCAGACATAGAAAGGAAACTACAAGACCTCCTACAGAAGGTAGGAGAAGAGAGTGATGAGAAAGGACTACAAATAAACTGCAAGAAAACCGAATGCATGGTCATCAGAAAAATGGCATCCCAATATGCCAAATACAAGTCGGGGTTACTAAAATCAAGCAGGTACAGAAGTTTAAATATTTGGGAAGTGTTCTAAAAGAAGACGGAGAGTGTGACATAGAGATCCGAAGGCGAATTAGCATGGCGAAGGAAGCATTCCAGAAGTTGAGTAAAATATTAAGAAACCGGACAATTTGCTAGAAACAAAGAAGAGAGTACTAGACTGCTATGTGATGTCAGTTCTTCAATATGGCATCGAATGCTGGACAATATCATTAAATATGAAGGAGAGATTTGAAGCAACTGAAATGTGCTTTTACAGAAGGATGCTGGGAATATCATAGGCCGAACATGTGTTCAATGATGAGGTTTTGGAAATGATAGAAACGGAAAAGTAATTAATACTGAACATCGGGAAGAGACAGTTGAAGTTCCTGGGACATGCGACGAGGAAAGAAGGCTTGGAGAACATGTTACTAACAGGCCAAATAGAAGGGAAAAGAGACTGGGGAAAGCAGCGGATAACATATTTGAATGACCTAATTAGGTGGGTGATGGAACGAGGATTGCGTGGTGTAACAGACGGCGTGCTAAGAGACAACAGGGATAGGGAGACGTGGAAAGCTATGATCGCCTACGTCCTGAAGGGACAAAGCACATAAAAGAAGAATAAGTGTATATCACGAGCACCAGGCAAGTTCAGCAACAGTATTCAATACGGGGAAAATGGTAGATTGATAGATTTGCAAGATGGATTTTGACGAGAAGTATGTTCTTATAACGCACAGTGAATCAACTTTAATAAAAGTAGACTTAACAAGCTGATTCAATATAGATGCTCTACTTCATGTCAGTAGAAATCTTGTGAACAACATGTCGTAAACTGCTGCCTTCCAAGAGTTTATTGCCAGCCATGTTCATGAAAAGCAGAAATGGTTATTTGTAGTGATTAAATGAATACAGTTTTTTTAGGAGTAGCCCTTGTAGCTTGTAGAGAAGGCCAGAATTCCAAACCTTGTTTAATGCCTTTGGGATATTTAGAGAAACTGTCCTATATTCTGCATTCTTATTTCCAGCTTGATAGACAAATTCAGTGACAGGCGTTAACAATTTAGTCGACTTTAGACGTGAATAAACAGAAGCGATATTTCAAAGTAAGATGCTTAAACTTTTTGGCATTGATTAGCGCCTTGAGTACTTTTGAAAAATAGGTAATGTTGTATACCAACTGGGGTGACAACGACAACGATTAACTTTGCAATTTATTCAACGAGAAAAGAACTTGGGACCTAAATGACGGAAGAATAAGACGGAAGAACTCAAATTTTACGCCGTTACAATCCACAATCAAAATGACGGTGCTTTTCTCTCATAAGATGACCACACATATGCTTCTTAACAATTCGGCGAGAATTAACACTTGAATCAAATCGGCGAGAATATGTTCGAAGCGAATTTTTATTATCTTTTTACGCGATAAATTGACGGAACGTAACTTGAACCAAAATTTCCACGGTTATAAAATCGACGATCTTTTTCATTTTAAAATGAGGGACTGCAACACTTCATATTTAAATAAAAATATTAATTATTTTTATTTGTACTTCATTTCTGTGACTTAGTTGTATTGTGGAGTGGGTGATTTGGTTTGACGTTTGCACACACAGATCGATTTAGCGGCAAGATACAAAGCTAGCCTTTCTGTCTTCTCTCATCAACTGCTGTCTGAAAACTGCTAAACTTAACACACATACACACACATACACATGCACACACACACACACACACACACACACTCTCTCTCTCTCTCTCTCTATCTCTCTCTCTCTCTCTCTCTTTGTGACACTTAAATATTTAAATCGGCCGATACCTGTTATCCTGCCGTACTCTGTCACACCTCGGATACCTATTCTTGAGCCTGGCCGTCAAAATGAAGTTCTATCTCGACACCTGTGTTTTCTGACTTAGTGAAATCCCCCTGCATCGCCCAGTGCAAAATACACTTCTTATCAAAATTCCACCAAGAACATGATATTATATAACGATTCGGCAAAATCCTGTCATTTTAACAGGCAACAATGAATGACTTTTAATATTCTTCACCGATCCAACGAATATACAACTCCTTCCATCCCTTTTTCAAAATGTTCAACTATGAACATTTCAAGTGCTTTTTATGACCAAAACTCTTTAACACTGTACAACCATTTATATAATATTACGCTAAAAAGAATTAACAATAATAAATTCAAAAATGACAAAACATCAATATTTTATCTCTACAATGTGAGCATGTGATTAGCTTGATAATTTTCTTGATGCAAACTCTTAGTTGGTCTCCTAAGTTAGCCATAACAATGAATCAGATCAGAACGCTATTTGCATAGAAATACTTTTTCCTTTTCTTCTTTTCCTTTTTTAAATTCCACTGATTTTGTCACCGTCTACACATACTGAGAGGCGTAACACCACGACGTAGAGTAATGGTTAGCGCCAGAATAATTAAGACCAAACATTGAGCTTGATCCTCACCAGTTCCTCCTTAACATCGGCCTTATGCCACATCTAAGTTACAATTAGAAATTCAATATTCGGAGACACGACATAACATAACAATAAGAGAATTTATCTTCTGTGTACCTTTGTCAGGTTCCAAATTTTTCTGCACGTCTTAGATTCATCCTTTCACAATTGAATTATAGCAATCCGTTGCCATAGCGATAATTCTTCACCAAATCAATTGGACATTAACTCGATTTTTTTCTTTTAATCTTTCTTTTTTTTTGTTTGTTTGTTTTTGTTTTTTTTGTTTGTTTGTTTGTTTGTTTGTTTGTTTGTTTGTTTTTTTGTTCATTTATTTATTCGTTCCTTCAAGCACCAACCACAACCCATATACTGGCCACTAAAAGACTGATTTCCTTCAGGCATCTTTCGCGTTTTTTTTTGTTTTTTTGTTTCTATTGAGTTTCTATCAACTTTGTGGCATTGACCAACTATTTTGTGATACTCAGAAGAAAAAGCTAAGCCAAAAAGAAAAAAAAATACCACACAATACACTGGAGCAAAGTAATGTTTTTCTTCGTAAAAATTATTATAATTTTTTTTCTGTCTATATTTCTAAGGAGAGGTAGAACTTACAGTATTTACATTATTCGGATTATTTACCACATCTTTGTTGCCATTTGTTCGATGTTTCTTCCGTTGTACGCTCAGGCCTTCTTTAGATGCTAGGAGTTTGAACCATTTATTACTATCACTGGGATATATGAACTCCATTGCTTGCAGGAAGCCTTGATTGGAAGTCATGCATTATCTCCCTCTAACCCTGCAAGTTATTTGTTCACCACTGCTGTAGCCTGGTATTGAACTAAAAACTCTAAGAGTCAAATCAGCAACTAACCGCCGTCTATATCCACTGCTTAAATACACATGGCCCAGTGGATATAAAGGGTTCGTTTCGAAATTCCTAACACCTGAAGAAAGCCGGAGCGTACAACAGCCGAAACGTCGTACAAATGACAACAAAGATGAGACCAATAGTCCGAATAATGTAAATACTATACTTTTCTGTTCTATTCTTTCTTCCCTTTTTTCCTTTTAAAACAAAGTCAGAAAAAGTTCTGTAAATTCTGAAAAGTTCAATTTTTTCTTCTTTTTTTCTTCTTTCTTTTCGAAGATTACACAGAACAAGAATGTTTCTACAATTTCCGAAAAGTTTTTTTTATCGAAGAACAGACATCAGAATTTTTGAAAATGCTTAAAAAGTTTCTCTTTTTTCTTTCTTAAAAAGACACACAGCAGAAAGTTCTATAAGGTTCCAAAAGTTCGTTTTTTTTTCTTTTCTTTTCGAAAAATACACACATCAATAAAATTTTATACTCATCACAAATTGGTTTTCGCTGTTCTTTGTCTCTCCCTTGGAATTTCACCACACCAACAGCTACCACGGAGACGAGCGTACGTTTTAGACCGTAAACGCATCTTCAATTCACAAACTGACATTGGTTAAATGACCTCGGATGCCCATGTGAAATTCCGCTCTTGTTTCCATCACACATGGTATTTCCTCAATTCTAATCTTACTTTGGTTTAACAGGGACATCTGCTTTTTTCTGCAGTGCATATTATTTCATGTCTGTTGGAGGAAAAACAACAACCAAACGCGAAAGAAAAAAAAGAAAACTACCTAAGTTCTGACTATCTGATGATTCCGACATATGTGTTGATCGGAGGGTTAGTACACAACGCATAGTTCTAAGTTCAAAAATAAGTTAGTGTAAACAAACAATATGTCCAACTTACTCTAAAATTACATATAAATGCCCTGACGCGCTCTCTTTTGTCACAACGGTTGTCCTATTATATATGATTTCGTGGTCACATGCAGGAAACGCCCAGAACTATTACCACGTCCCTGAAACAACGGCTAGGGCTTCGGCTCATCTGGTAAGAATGCAGAACTTTCAGCCGTAGATTTCTGAGTTAGTTTAAAAAATATATCTTTTTATCACGTACCCACAAGCATATGAAAAGCGCGCATTTCAGGGATTGGGGGAAACACAATTAGTTCGTCGGATGTACAAGGCGAGAAGCGGAAAAGTTCGCAAATGCAAATGCAAAAAAATACTTCCCTAAAATTTTTATGACTGGAAATTTGGCCGTTAAAAAATTTTGTGGTGAATATTCAATAAGATAAAACACACACACACACACACACACACACACACACACACACACACACATATATATATATATATATATATATATATATATAGATAGATAGATAGATAGATAGATAGATAGATATATATAAATGATTTGAATATATGCATCGAACTCCAACAAGATGAATAAAATAAGTAAAGAACAGGTAGGAAAAAAACTATCTTTAATCTATCTATCTATCTATCTATCTATCTATCTATCTATCTATCTATCTATAAAATAAACAACCAAACGCGAAAGAAAAAAAAAGAAAACTACCTAAGTTCTGACTATCTGATGATGCCGACATATGTTTTGATCGGAGGGTTAGTACACAAATAAGTTAGTCTAAACAAACAATATGTCCAACTTACTCTAAAATTACATATAAATGTTTTTCAAACGGACTGCAACCACCACTCGCAATGCTATAAGGAAGCTGATCTAATCCTTATTCTCAAGCTTTGTTTCCTTCTCCTACATATTAATCCACAACAGATCTGTGTACACATGATTAACTATTTTTTCTGTTACCTTTATAAAGCCCCCAAGTAACCTCATAGAACTTATCTAGTGTGGTTTTTCTCATGTTCATTCTTACAAAACGGTGATAGAAGGCAATTCTAATGATTACTTTCATCATTCCTACAATTGGTTTTGGGACGAAATCGAACTAAATGATTGGAAGAGTTCAAAACAATGTCCTTCTATAGCCGTTGCTATGTTTCCTTACCCACATACACTCCGAGTTAATTACTCATCTGCGATTGGTTAATAAATCACTACTGTTTTTGTATATGGCAAATTAGCAATCGCAGTTGCCTTTGAATCTTTCGAAGCAGTTGTTTTATGAGTATGTGGCGATTCGTTAATTTTTAGCCAATCACATATTTTTAATGTAAAATCAGTTTTTCCCGCGCTTCGTTCTGGAGCCTCTGTATCTCTTTATATTCGGCTACTATTCGCAAGTTAGCCAGTAGACACCAGGCTGCAAAAGGAAACCACGTAAGTCTACTCAAACATTTTTACCGCACACACAGACACAGAATTTTGTAATCACAATCTTCTTTTTGAACATTTTCGCCAAGAATTTCTTATACAATCATATTCAAAATAATTGTATTCTTCATGTTATTTTTTCTTTCATGAAAACCTTTCTAATACTTATAAAATATCTTTTCCGCGCGGGAAAGAACTTTCCTCCCTCAGTTGACTTTGATCAACAAGCAGTCAAAGGGGAACATTTTTTTCCTCTTACTATATGTGTACTAATGTTACATGCTTTGTTTGTTTATTGTTGTACTTTATTGAATATACATATATATTTATTGGTTACAAATTGGAGTTGTTTTCTTTATTATCTTGAATCGTATGTTGGACGAATCGTAATATAAATTGTAAAGAACCTAAGAATCTTCTACAAATTAGTGACGCCGACGTGATTCGGTTCAACATGATTAAAAAAAACACCCAATTTGGTACCCATAACACTTGAAAAATCAACGTTTAACTTTCCAACTTGGTACAGAAATTTTTTGTATTTATTTGGCGATCATGTGCGTTTTATAAATACCCAAAATGACCGATCGAGATGGCAATAAAGCCACTGTATTGCGTAACCTACCAGTGTTCAACCATATCAATGTGCATGTTTGGTTCTTCCAGTTAAACGCCATTTTCCAGGCAAAAAAGAATTCACTCACAAACAGCACGCTTTGCGTACGTTGTGGAGAAACTGCCACAAGAGTTTGCGTCTGAAGTATCAGACTTACTGGACAACATCCCAGTAGATAAACCGTTCGACATCTTGAGAGATGGCATCATTTGTAGAACAGGCAAATCGGAAGAACATCGAATAAATGACCTGTTCAACACCCTTCACCTGGGCGACAGTAAGCCTACGCAACTTTTACATAAAAGGAAGAGTCTTCTATCCAAGAACACAATGTCGGAATCACTGCTCCGCACACTTTGGATGGACAAACTGCCCAACGACAACGCCTAAATCCTAGCGACTCTTCCCGACACTTTAAATTTAATGAAAATGGCTGAGACAGCTGACAAAATTATGGAACCACACGGCATCCTCGTCGACAGCTTGATCGACAAGTTGCAGCAGCAAAGCAACAAGTTTTCAATTCAACTTGATCGTCTGAGCAGAGAGCGTTTGCCTGTAGTTCACAACTCGTACAAGTCTCACCGACGTTTTCGAAGCAAGTCGCAAGAGAGACCGACTACTATTTGTTGCTACCACCGCAAGTTTGGACAGTCGTCTAGACGCTGTGTTAAGCCATGTCAATTTCACTCCCAGACGACATTCAAATCTAAACAACAACGGGAAAACGCCACATCCAGCAGCGAATAAAGGCGGAATTTGCTGTTAGAGAAGACAGAATAAGCCGTTTTTTATGTTCGGGATCGGAACTCAGATGAGTTACTTTTAGTCGATACTGGCGCTCAAGATAGTGTGATAGCGCCTAGACAAGGTTTTTTCCATGAAAGAAGCTTCATGCACCTTACGTGCAGCTAATGGCTCTCAAATCCAAACCTACGGCTAAGTTTCATTGACCCTAAACATCGGGTTAAAGAGAGCTTTTAAATGGTTTTTTTACCGTGGCGGAGTTAAAATTTCCAATACTTGGCGTGGACTTCCTAGTGCATTACAAGCTAGCTGTAGACATGGCTAATCACACACTCATAGACGAGATGACGGACCTTACCTACTCAGGCATTACCTCTACACTTACATCTACTAAATTATGTGTTGCTTTGCTGGAGAATAACCCACTCCAACATGTACTGGATAAACTTCCAACACTTTCTCAACCCTTTACATACACCGAAACAGTGAAACATAAAACAACACATTTTTCAATCACTACCGATGTCTCATCAGAAGTCATAGGAGCTGTTTTATACCAACACAGGGAGAATGAGACTACACCTATTTCCTTTTTCTCCGTCAAACTTACCGAAGCACAAAAATACAGTACTTTCTCACGGGAGTTATTAGCAATTTACATTCCAATGAGACATTTTCGACACGTTCTAGAAGGCCGCGACACTCACGGTTTTTACCGACCATAAACCTTTAGTTTTTGCTCTTCGTGTATAATCCCCGTGACTACAGACACCTGGACTTCATCTCTCAATTTACAACTAACATTCGGTATGTTAAAGGAAACGACAACACCGTCGCTGACACCCTTTCGAGAGCATCCTTACTCAACGCTGTTAAAGAAAAATTCGACGCACAGCAAAGGGACACTTTTTTGTTCGATTCAGTGAAAGATTCGTTATTAAAAGTTGAGCAACGCCCCCCCCCCCCCAGTGACAAGTCAATCACATATGATGTCATCACTTCTCATCACAGACTCCTAGTTCCTGTTGGGTTGACAAGACAAATTTTCGACCAATTTCATTCAATGTCTCACCCTAGACAAAAAAATGACGACAAAACTTATTTGTGAACGCTTTGTCTAGCAAAACATGAATGCCGATATCAAGCACTGGATTCAGTGCTGCCTCAGTTTTAGAATCTTTTAAGCAAATGCGAAAAAAAAATTAATTTGAAGTCGAAACTATTTGAAAAGACCTGTCAACAGCATAAATCCTGAAATAATTGAAATAGCTATTCGCATATGACATGTAATAGAATATAAGCAGAATCACAATATTGTCAGCTTGTGAAGTGGTTTTAGTTGGTATTTAACTACATCAGTAAAGTAACTTAGGCAATGTTACAATTTATGAAAACATCAATACAAAATAAGATATGGAAGACTGAAAGTAATGGAATTTTCTAATTCTTGAAATTCATGTGACAAACTGACATTCTAATACATTTTCTTTTTAAAGCTTAGTTCATTCCTGTCAATATCTGAGGACATCCCTGAATAATGCATTGAAAACGAAAGCTAAAATCTCATGCGATCAAAGTTGATTCATTGATCATTTGGAAACACTTTTCGGGAAAGCAATAAAATATTTTCAGTTTTTTAAAGCGCCTGTCATGTTCCCCCAGTGATGGTCAAAATTGAAATGACATTGCTAAGAACAATTTTTCTCAAATGAAAATATTTGAATGTTTTATGTTTTTGTGAGTTTAAATAACTTGAAGTCTCATAATGTATCTAAACGATATTCTACTATACTCAAATATATTTGTGGGAAGTTTGAAGCATCTGATTTACTCATTACTGTTTGATAACATCGATGTAAATCAAAGTTAGATACGATAATGAACTATTATTTTGAAAATTTATAAATGAAAACATTCAGAATGACAAATTTCAGAATGAAAAAAAGAAAATATTATAGTTTTCTTCTAATAAATCCTGTTTAAACATTGGTTATAAAAAGAAATATTTAATCTGTTCTTTTGATGGGAAATACAAAATTGGATTGATCTCCCCAAACATTAGTCAGAATATTACATGATAGTAGTGAAAAATTTAGGTGTTAAATATGACGAACTAAATGAATATTGTAGATTTTTTTATTGGGGTAGAGAGCTTAATAACTTCAAAATATATTATAAGAGATTTCTCTGGAAGCAACCGTTCAGTTTGACTGAAATGGAGATGGAAAGAGAAATACAGTTTTTCAGTTAGTAACATGTAGGTTTTATTATACCCATAGTTGGTCACCTGAGATGAAGTGCAGAAAACCAACAGTGACATTATTTATTCACTGCGTTTATATATCAAAGTCCACTGTGGAAATACACAAGTCATTGAGCTGATGATGGGTAATTCGACAGTAAACTAGCCTTCAACATGACACGTCTTCCTAAAATATCATATTACCTTTTATGTGAAGAACAGCCTTAGGTCAAATTATAAATACATTACAAGAGTCTGTTCATTAAAATTAACACAATAGATGATTTCACTTTTTGATAATTACAAAGTTGAAATTGTCTTCAAACCAAAATAACATTCCTAAAATCATACTTATTACCAGCAGTTTGCTCGAGAACTATTAATTTAAATGAAAAAATATGCAATTTTGTAATTAATTATATTTAAAAATACACATACATAACAACGACATCATTTCAAATGTTTTGTTTCTACCTTGGTACAAATGAATTTTACTCATCAATTCGTAACTTCTTTTAGAAGAGTGTTTATTTAAATTAGAATTTATTTGACTTTTAAACCGCGATATTTGTGAGCATTGAAAATTATCAATTACTGAAGAAAAAATCAATAAAGCACAAGTATAAATCCTTCTTCATTTATATTGCCCTTTCAGAGAGCATCCTAATCATAATTATGGCGTTCCTTGTTCCAGTGTCTTTGACGAAACCGCACTGTTCTCGCCCTATTTCTAGCCTGATTCTGCTTCTCACTGTATTCATCATGATTCTGACGATCAGTTTTGTTACATGGCTCATTAAACTGATGCTTCTGTGGAGTTCGCCCTCGTTTGCTCCTGGCTTCTTAGGTAGTGCTCTGAAGATAGACTTGCTGAGGTCATCTGGTATTACACCACTATTACAAGTTTCATTTATTATTTCTGTAATTTTCTCTATACCAAATATTTCAGGGCTATCACCAGCTTTATGTCTATGCCATCTGGTCCAGTTGCTTTGTTTCTATTCAGGTTGGCTACCGTAGATTCCACTTCAGACTTTAATATTCCGGTCCGTTCTCATCTTTGCGTATTATTGGTTGCTCTCTCTTTTCTTGGAAAAGATCTTCTTATATATTCTTCCCATCGTTGGAGTATTTCCTCTTTCTCCTAAATGATTGTTCCATCCTTGGATTTTATACATCGTGTTGAAGAGCAGGTTTTATGCCCTGTCAGTTTTTTTTTCTTTCTTTATGCATGCCTGCTTTATTATTCCTGCTCAATGTCTCTACTTCTGCACATTTTTCAATGAGCCATTCCTCTTTAACCTGTTTACATTTTCTTCTTATTTCTTCGTGTAGTTCCCTGTACTCCATTCCATGTCTTAATACCATTTTCTGCCTCTTTTGCATAAAGTCAAGAATCTCTTCAGTCATTCACTCGTTTTTTCTTCTGCGCCTGATTTCCTTTGGGGCAATGTTGTTTGCTGATATCACTATTGCTTCCTTTAGCGAGTCACATTTTTAGTATCCTTTTTGAATTTGTTTTTTGTATTTCTCACGCTGTTAGTGTCTTCTTTTTGTAGGTTGAGGACATTCAGTTTTCGTGTTGCACTAGGCTTCTTCAATCTCTGGTGTTTCATCCTTAGTTTGCAGATGACTGGGAAGTGGTCGCTTCCACAGTCAGCGCCTGGATAGTCTTTGCTTTGAACCACTGCATTTCTGAATCTGGTGTTTGTGGTTATGTTGTTTATCTGATTTTTCGTGTCACCTCCTGGGTTTCTCCATGTCCATAGACATCGTGGATAGTCTTGAACCCCGGTGTTAGTTATTACCTGGTCATTTGCTATGCACCATTGGAACATTTTTGCCTCGTTCGTTGCGGATTCCTAAACCAAAGTTGCCAGTTGTCATACGTTCCCTCTCTATGCCTACTTTGGCTTTCCAATCTCCCATGATAATGCTGATTTCTTGGCTTTTATATTAAGCATTGGCATTACTAAGACTATATGTAGATAAGAAATTAAAATTTTCAAAATTAAATTTTTAAATTAAATTTTTAAAATGAAAAATATTAAAATTCCGGGAGATGAAATCAAGGGGGCGTAATTCGTAATTATTATTAGTATGGGTGGGAGAAAGAAAGAAAGAAAGAAAGAAAGAAAGAAAGAAAGAAAGAAAGAAAGAAAGAAAGGGGAAACGTAAGGAAGTGAAGAAAAAAGTGAAAGAAAAAGGCAAACGTATAGAGCGATTTGTATTAATTGGGGTCTAAGAATTTAAGTGATTATGCTTTCTATGGCAGCTTGTGTTCATTAAATCGCTATTTTGTTAAGTAGATTAGGGTTATTTATATAAAAATGACAAGTGTTTTTCTAAAACGAGTAAGTTATTTTGTAAGATTTCGATTTAGCGGCGATATTTCCAGTAATAATTTGGTTCTTGTTATTGTATTTTAATTTCCAATAATATATGAAAGAAGCAGTGCTTTTGCTGTATTTACTATTTCTTTTAATAAAAAATGTGATTATTAAATTTAAGCTTCTACATGTTAGAAATCGATCGAAAGTAAAGTTTAACATCATTACCCTCCGAATTATTTCGAATTCTATAAAGAATACTTTAGGACATACATTCGCCATTCAATGGGCAGGTTTTATTTTTTTCAGCTGTCGCAATTATTCATGAAGAGTCATTTTTGTTACTAGTAGGGTAACTGATATTATTCAAATGGATCAAGTATTTATTTGATATCATATTATTATGTTGTGAAATATATTTATGTTCTTAACTATAACTGAATTCAATATTGTTGAAATTGTTTTTAGTGTGAGTGAATGAGAGAAGTTTTTGTGAATTCAATTTAGAAAGAATATAACAATGTTTAATCATTACCGCTGAAGGGTGCGTTAAACCAAATAATGCTAATATGATTTTTGCTTATATCTGTCTATCTTGTTTCTAACGGAGTATTATAAAGTAGTGTTGAGTGTTGAGATGGAATTGTACTTAAACGAAATTGGATGAATTTACGTAGGCTGTTGTATGGGGAAGATTTGATGTACTTATAGTAATTTAGTGTACGGTTTGTACAGACCATTATTTAGGTCGAAGGTAACGTTTACGATTTTAGCGTTAGTGATGGTGGTGATCGTTGTCTTTGAAAAATTTGATTAGATCTTTTCCAACTTTGTCCTTTTTTGTAGACTAGTTTTACGGAGGATTATCAATCTGTCGTCCCGGTAAAGTCCGGTATTACATATATAGAAGTGTCTAATTTTTCAGTGCGAAAAAAAAGTCCGACCAAATCACGGGACTTAGCAGAATCATACACCCCCATAGAAATGCAGACATCAGGATTTTTTCTTTTTTAGTCTACAGACTTCGAACATATGGCCTGGCTCCCCTGATATATATCTAGAGAGCTCTGACACAATACAAAGCAAAACCAGCAATATGACTGTTCATGATCTGGCGTTTTGGCTTCAAGCATTTTCCTAACGCAGTAATATTTCTTTCCATATGACTGTTCTATAAAGACTTTTCAAGTCCCAAGTAGGCATCCACGCAGATGACACTACAATATACTCCCGCACCAGGAAGAAACCTGTCGTGGCGGACAGACATAATCTCGCTGTTGGCATTGAATGGGATCTACACTCTGTGGTGAACTGGGGCAAGAAGTGGCTTGTCAACTTCTATTCGTCTAAGACCAAGCTGTTGTCTGTCAACCATTGCAGGCAACCTCTCTTGCCTCCCATAAGCATGGATCAAGCCAATCTCCCTGAGAGCAATACACTACACCTCCTCGGCCTTACCCTCTCCTCAGATCTCAAATGGAACCACTATATTGAATCCATAGCAAAATCTACTGCCAAGAAGGTTGGGTCACTATGTCGATCCAGGATGTTTTTTTTCCGCCTGAATCCATCCTGCATATATACAAATCAACCATCCGTCCATGCATGGAGTACTGCTGCCATTTATGGTCAGGCGCCCCTGCCGTATTCCTCAGTGTTCTTTGTTTGTAATGTGATACGTACTGATCTGGCGGCTCGACTGCAGCCACTTCCCCACCGTCGAAATGTGGCCTCCCTTTGTCTGTTTTATAAATACTTTCATGGATTCTGCTCGGACGAACTTAAGTCACTGATGCCTCCTCAACAGGTGTTTACTTGTGCAACCAAACTGGCAACTGGGTCCCACCCATTCACAGTCAGGTTAGCCAAATGCAGACGACAATTCTACTCCTTCAGCTTCTTCTATCGCACTTCCCGCCTGTGGAACTCGCTCCCATATTCTTGCTTTCCTGATGGCTACAACCTCCAGAAATTTAAATGCAATGTCAATACTCATCTACTAACCACTGGACTCTAGCTCTCTCCCCACCCCCGTATAACCTTCCCTTTCTCTCCACCTATGTATCTGTCATCGCTTTCTATTGCTCCTTTCTAACTAGTTTGTACTCCTCGCTCTTTTCTAATTAATCTTTTTACATTTATGTAGCCCCCTGCACATCAGTGGCATTTCTGCCTTGCTCGGGGTGAGATGATTAAAAAAAATGTGTGCTTCCTGGTCACTCAACTTTTGTTCACACACTTTTTTAATTGTTATGTTTTCTAATTCTTTCACATCTAGTAACCATTTTTCTACCTGTACACCGAAGCAAATATAAGAGAAATAAAAGCCTTGGCGGCCACAATCTCAACAATATCCGATACGCAGATGACACGGTGCTGATAGCAGGCACGGAAAGGAAAATGCAGTGCCTTCTACAAAAGTTAGCAAAATAAAGTGAAAAGAAAGGATTGAATATAAACCTCAAGAAAACTGAATGCATAGTCATCAACAAAAAGAGGAGCCCAGTATGCCAACTGCAAGTCGGAGAATCTAAAATAAAACAAGTAAAAAAATTCAAATAAGCGGGATGTGTTTTGACAGAAGATGGAAAATGGGACTCGGAGATCAAAAGACGCATTGGCATGGCCAAAGTCGCATTTCAGAAGCTAGCCCGAGTACTGAAAGACAGGAAATTCTCATTAGAAACAAAGAAAAGAGTGATAGATTGCTACGTGATATCTGTCTTTTTGTATGGAAGTGAATACTGAACGATCTCATCAAGGATGAAGAAGAGGCTTGAGGCAGCAGGAATGTGTTTTTACAGAAGAATGCTGAGGATACCATGGACGGAGCACGTGTGCAACGATGAGGTGTTGGAAAGGATGCAAACGAGAAGAAAACTGATAATAAATATCAGGAAGAGACAAATGAGGTTACTGGGAAACGTAATGCGGAAGGAAGACCTGGTAAACTGGATACTCACAGGTCGGATAATTGGAAGAATAGACAGGAGAAAGCAGGTCCAGACGAACTTATTAGATCTAAGCAAATGGCTGACGAAGCGAGGTTTGGGAGTGATAACAAGAGAAAAATTATGGAGAGCGACAATAGACAGCGCCAAGTAAAAGTCCATGATCACCTACGTCCTGAAGGGACACGGTACATGAAGAAAAAACCCTTGTGTTACTTGCCTTTCTTCAGTATGCAATAATTTTTACCAAAGAAATTCCACATGACATTCAAAGTAAAGGACATGTTAAGTCTGCAAATATTAATAATTTTTTATTAAAATTAACATTATTGAATTGAATATATACAGAATCGCGAAATGTAAGGCATCCTGAACGGCCACTCTTTTAGATATTTTTGCATTAACGCAGACGTCTCCCAATCTAAGTTTTATCAACGACCTTCATAACTTCATTAATTCTCAACTCGGTATCTACACTGATTGCGAAAACGTTTATTTCCGTCTTTGTAGCAAATTTGACAGATGGACTCTAATAATTATATTCTTTTTGTTGTCAACTTAGGCAAAGAATGACTTGGTAATGTTAAAGCTTCCAAATGAAGACTGCTCTTTTTTAATCGTCAGAAACAACCCCTTTACCTTACGTTAACATGGCTGAGCCTAACCTTCAAGGCTTGCGATTCATTGTGCCATCTCGGAGTAACGTTTTTCACTGACATGAAATAGAAAGATAATATTGAATCAATTGCTATGCCTGCTGCTAGAAATTTTTTGTTCCTTTGTCGTGCTAGACAACTTTGCTCGCAGAATCATATTTATAAGTCTAACAGTCGTCCTTTTTTTGTAGTACTGATGCTTCATCTGGTCTGTGTTTCTGGCATATTTTTAGAGAGTTTTGATAAATACATTAAATACAAACAAAGACACACATAGAGAGAGAGAGAGAAGAGAGCAAGACATAGGAAGAGAGCTGAACCCCAATAGGACTGTAAGCTAACTCATATGTGCGGCGTTTCATATCTCCATAATTCATATCCATAAAGAAAACATATTTTGCCTTTGATCTGCTAGCATACCATCAACTAATTTGACTAAACACTCTAAACGGTAAGTACAAATCTTAACCCAGCTCATTTCGTACCTTTCAATAAAAACAGAATGTAGGCTTTTACGAACATATTGATTGAATATTAGGTAGGCTTTTATTAGGTAGACATATTGATTGAATATTAAGTAGGCTTTTAAGAACATATAGATTGAAAATAACTGTTTTTGGTTTAAAAATATGTAGAATATTGTCATGGCGGCATCACCCACAACGGAATGAACTATTCCAACCATTACATATACCTCCCCTCACAACAGGTGAGAGTAGATAGCCTAATGAGATAGCCTGGAAGTAGCCTGCGAACGTCCTGAGCATAGTCGAGAGTCGTCTACGAGCACAATGCTACTGTAACGACCATTACGAGTCCCAGTTCGAGGGTCGAATTATAGTATTTTACACTAACCCGTATTATCGTTCTACTAACAAAGTTCCAAGTGTTTTATTTTGCCGTGTTTAATATATATTCGTTATTTCCTATTTTTGGTTGTTTTGTATTATTCTTGCTAGACCTTTAACTGGGACCACGACAAAGATATCCCAACAATTAAGGAAAATACACGCATACGGGAACAAAATATGGGGTATGTTAATACATTTGGTGCAAAGGACATATTTCTAATTGAATTCAATGCAAGAATAATGCATTTTTATTGATTCGTAATTCTCACCAATAATTTTCAAAATATATATATATATATATATATATATATATATATATATATGTGTGTGTGTGTGTGTGTGTGTGTGTGTGTGTGTGTGTATAAAGAGAGATGGGAAGAAATACTTTCAGTTACTACTTGAGAAACTTACAAAATATTACGATGGTCATATAACAAGACGTAAAATCTGAGAATCGACATTAGGAGCATTTTGAAAATCTCAGAACAGTGCTCGATGGAATAATGAACAACTTCTGAATTAGCCTTTGTCGGTGCAAATGTCTTAAGTTTTCGAAAGAAGAATTGGAGAAACCGGTACAATATAGAGAAAGAGGTTATATCATGAATAGTCACAGAAAAAGCGATTTCAAAATATCATTTGCCAAAAATCGAATTCATTTCTGATAAGTTCTTTCAATTGCAATTTCTTCAGTATTAAAACGGCGACCATTCACAGCTGAGAAAAACAACAAAAATGCATATGGATGGCCTCAGCTTCTACCAACAAGAGAAAACCTATGAAAAACGAAAATATGCAGTGAAAAATCTTAACATAATGCCAGTATGAATTGCGAATTCATGTATTTATTTTAAGAATATTATTAAATAATTAATTTATTAGAAACAGCACACATATATTTCCATGACATGCGGGATATTAAAGAATCGTAGGTTCGAAAATCATTCCACAAATGATTATCGCAGTGAAAAAATTTCGTTGAAGCAGAGTAATATATTACATACATTGTTCTGACTGTTGTAATCATATTTATTTCCATATTCACGAGGTTTCAGTCGTTCTACGCTCCGGCCTTCTTCAGTTCACTGAAATTTTGAACCTAACCATTTATTCTGATCACTAAGGCATATCATTCTAGTTTTGTCAGTCATGTCACTTACGGATATTTCAGTTATCTCCCTTTAATTCAACTCTATAAGTGATTTTTTTCACGACTGATGCAGAATATTGAACCTGAAAAAGGCCGGTGCGTATAACGACCGAAACGTCGTGAATGGGACAATAAAGATTAGGACAACAATCTGAACAATGTAAATAATGTAAATACTACATCATCTCAGAATCATGGGCAAATAAAATAATACATTCTAAGGACACGCGAGGACAAGCAAGTGATCTATTTTTCTATAGCTAAGAAATGCCAGAGTCAAATTATTGTTCTATTGTTGTAATAACTAAATAACTCCTCTAACCATTTAGAAAATGACAGCATTTTATTTATAATTTTTTCCTTACGATAAATATTTAACTATTAGTAGAGTTTTGCAGTTTGCTTGTAGCATTGATCATTCTGAAGATGAGATTCTGATCTCGCAATATTAATGAATGATAAATAGGTAATACCCAACACCTTCTTTACCTTCCTTTATTATACTAAACACATTGTGATAGTCTTCAAATAGCTACCCATACATCATATAAATATTAGGTATTTTTATTAAAACGTTAAAATATTTTTCTCACCTGACTGGATAATTACTGACGTCTTACGTTTCTTGTATGCTTCAGAACATATTTTCCTTTACAAGCTTAATAAACATCTGGCATAAAAAATGTTTGAAATTTGATCAACACATGCCCGAATACGCAGATGGTACACTTTTTCTTTTTTTTTTTTTTTCATAACACTTGATAATTTCCTCGGGGTTGCACATAGTTTTAGAAATAACTGTTGATAAATTCCTATTATCAAAAAGATGACGGAATCTGTATAAAAAAAAAGAAAGGCAAAAAATGTTGGCACTTTTTCTAAATCTCTATCGAGAAACTAGTAAAAAGTTTATAGGCGCCACCATCGTTAGGATTGATGAGTGGAATGAGAGACAGGTAATTATTGTCTTGTTATTCTTTGTTTTCAACAATTACACTTGTCGGCTCTTATGGTTGATATTGACTGATCGGATGTCAGGTCATCTTTGTTTAGAACAACTTGAGCCTTTTGCTTTTTATAGACAACAACTGAAATCAATAAAAACCAGAGAAAATGATCGTCGACTGTTTAATGAGGAAGTCCTTGCAAGGTTGGTATCCGCATGCCAACACTCAAACAAATGTATATAAAATTTTGTTTCGGAAAAGAATTTGGAGGGGATACGCAAAATGAATACAACGGGCGTATTTGTTGCAAATTTTTTCGCTGCAGTTTTAGGATCTTGGTTATTTCTAATATGATGATGTCTTCGAAGAAAATGGAATAACTAAGTGCTAGGCTAAGAAATACATTCACACACACACACACACAAACAAGCACGCACACACACACACTCACACTCACACATATAGATATATATTGCTACACATGAAATGATGCATTCTATGTATAAAACTTTTTTGAATTGTTCAGTAACTGTTTTATTAATGAATAAAACTTTTCTGAATTGTTCAATAATTAATTTATTTCGTTTAAATAGTCACCATGTTGATGAATAAATGTTCACCAATTTACTTCTAAATTCTTCATGCCATGTTTAAAAAGATTATCATCCTTTGATATGATAAACCGTTCAAATGCTTTGATTACATGTTCCATATTAGACTATATTTTATTGCATATTTAGAGCTGAAAATAATTGAACAATTGATAATCATTAGGAGAGATATCCCGTTAATATGGAGGATGAGGAAAAATTTAATAATTCCAGCTATAAAGCTTTTGAGGCAGTTGATTGTGGAGCGCGTTGCCTGTGCAGCAAAATTGAGTAATCCTTATTCACAAGTCTAGAAGATTTAATTCCAATTTTTCGTGCGTACACTCAATTTTTCCATATTACGAAGTTACTCTTATTGTTTACTCATAAGAGAAGACTGAATACTTAATAACCCTTTGAAAGACAGTAACTATTACCTTTTTAGGGTGCAGTGGCTGTACTGTTTTCTTGATTTACTTCCAGCTAACCACTGACCTACTCTCTTACTGTTGTCAAAGAGTATCCATTTGTCATTGCATGTAATGATTTGATGCAAAAATAGTTCCATTTCCTAAATTGTATTAATACAGTAAGATTACTCGACATTTTAATTTCCTTGTAATCATTTTCATTGAGTGACAATATATTGAAAGAAATATTTTATGGAAAGTAAAAGAGGCAAGAATGAGTCAGATTAGTTTTTATATAGTAATGAACTTACTTCGTTAAACAAGGGGATCAACAACGACTGAAAAATGAGTTATTTCACGCGTAACAACTAAATATGCATATAAAAAGGCAAGAGGAAGAACTATACTCAGTCGACGCGTTTTTTTCTCTGAAGGTAATGTAAGAGTTATTTTGTTGCAGTTATTTATATGCAAACGTTAAGATGTCATTGATTTATCAAGTCATTTAATTTTGAAAACGTTCATCAATTTTCATAAGGTAGTTGAAATTTTTGAGATAGACGTTCTATATGATAATATTTTACAAAAACACACGCGCACACACGCACACAGAATATATATATATATATATATAGTGATGATCATCCACGTATACTGTCTTAATATGTATAGGAAAGAATATTAATAAAAAGTTTTGAATTTAAAGACGTACTTTTTTAAACAGTATTTGTTTATTTTTATAGTGTTTTATATTTCAGACCGCCCTCGGTCCTTCATCAGAAACAAGTGATTTTTAAATTAGAATTGGAAACGTATTTTTACGATGGCGTCCTAATACTTTTTTGTTTACATCACGTGGTGTCGATAAACCAATGCTGATTGGTTTATCGACACCACGCGATATAAACAAAAAAATAGATATTCCAAGAGATTTTTTGTCTAAAACAAACAGACTCTCTCCACGGACGTGCCGCGTGTTGATTGGTTTACCGAAAATAAACAAACGGACGTGCCGCATGCTGATTGGTTTATCGACACCACGTGATGTAAACAAAAAAGTATTAGGACGCCATCGTAAAAATACGTTTCCAATTCTAATTTAAAAATCACTTGTTTCTGATGAAGGACCGAGGGCGGTCTGAAATATAAAACACTATAAAAATAAACAAATACTGTTTAAAAAAGTACGTCTTTAAATTCAAAACTTTTTATTAATATTCTTTCCTATATATATATATATATATATATATATATATATATATATATATATATATATATTTCAACTTTTTGTGGATGCTTGGCTTCATGCTGCAAGGTTAATTTAAATTAATTTTTCTGTTGGATCTCACCTAGCGCAAGGGCACTTCCAAAAGGAAATTCTTCCCCAAACCCTTACAAGCCACCATTATTTTATAAGTGTTGAAAATCATTCATTTCACAAGCAAAGAGAAAGTGAAATGAAGTTAACAAAACATTAATTTGCAACGATACTGTGTATAAACAAATATTGATAAGAGACAATGAATGTCTAGTATGTTTAATCATGAGCCGTTCTAAACATCGTATTTTGGCTTTAATTTCAGGTGAAAATAAAGACAAAAATTCTCCATCATTTGGATAATTTTTTATTAAGTTGCTTCTAAGTTTTCGGCTTACATGAGCCATCTTCAGTGAGGTTACAAGAACGTTAACATAAAAACAACCACCATCAGCGAAGATTTTATCTTGTGTTGAGATAAAACTTTGCTAAGTAACAATAACAGTTACCAAAAATAGCAAACGCGGTTCATAAATTTTTAATGCGGTTCTATGACGTCACATCGCGTGAGAGCTCGAAATGATAACAGAACAATATATTTAAATGCAATGTAATGTATTATGACCAGATTTTAAAAGGGATTTTCTTAAGTGTGGTTTGTTTGGATTTAATGTAGGTGGCCTCCGATATCTGAAGTTTCTTTTTTCTGTGTGTATGAGTGAGGATTATTGTGTTGCTGACTAAAATCTGTCTGATATTACATACATTGCTCTGTTTTTCTAACAAATGTTGTTTAGTTGTACTCTGATCAGAAAGGAGACATGTAAGTCTACGGGAGAGCGGGGTTGTAGTAAAACCAATATATGTAGTGGGTTTATTGTTAGTACCAGAGATACAACTCTGAACGGGCATGTAAATTAATACACTACATTGGTTTTCTCTAAAGGATTTAATTGAGTGCTTGTAAGGTTATTAGTGTTTATATATAAGGAAAATCTATAACAAATTGGAATGGTTTTTAATGTGACACGTTACGTCCTTTCGAATTACATTTTACTAAAATGATGTTTACGCTGATTTGATTAAACATAACCATGACAGTGAGGAGATTTGATTAAACATACCCATGACAGTGAGGAGATTTGATTAAACATACCCATGACAGTGAGGAGATTTGATTAAACATACCCATGACAGTGAGGAGATTTGATTAAACATACCCATGACAGTGAGGAGATTTGATTAAACATACCCATGACAGTGAGGAGATTTGATTAAACATACCCATGACAGTGAGGAGATTTGATTAAACATACCCATGACAGTGAGGAGATTTGATTAAACATACCCATGACAGTGAGGAGATTTGATTAAACATACCCATGACAGTGAGGAGATTTGATTAAACATACCCATGACAGTGAGGAGAGGCTGAAATTTTAAAACTAAATTATTTGTTTATAGAAGAATAAACGCAATATTTCTGCTCATAATATTATCAGAGCTAAGAGGAAAATGCACAGTTATTTCAGAAAGTACAAACGGAAAGACATCTTTGAACTGCTAAGAAAGCTTTATTTATTCTTCAAGTATATTAGAATCTTCCGGAATATGTACTGAAATACGCTCACTCACTAATAAAAAAAGAAATGCGTACTACAAGGCCCTGGGATTTAACAATAATTATGCAGCAAAATGCATTGAGCCAATTTTTAATCGTACGCAACAGCCATACTACATAACCAATCCATATGCTTTTTTGTTTCTTATTTTACCAGTGAATTACTTTTTGCCAAGCCTCGCTGTTAGCCGAAAATATTTGATTAAAGCAGCTAAACTTATACGTTGTTTCAAGAATGAACTAAATATTAGATTTGGGAATTAATCTTAATCAGTAAAAGCCAACATGAAACATTGGGAAATTATGTATATACCATGCCTAAAACAATTAACTTGCTCTTCCCATACCCATGCCATTTGCGAGATAAAACATCAAACCTAAATAGAAAATAAAACATAATACAGATATTTCTTAATAAGTTATTTTCTTATTTTCTGTATATTAGATTCGTGATATTTTGTGATGTTAAATTATATTATGTGATTTATTGTCGTGGACCCGGTTAAAGGGCCAGTAAAAATAACGCAAGGACAACAAAATGAGAATATACGAGTATATAGTAAATAAGGAAAGGAATACAATACTTGGAACTTGTTTAGTAGCAACGATAATACAAGTTAGTGTGGAATACTGTGATTCGACCCTCGGCCTTAGAACTGGGTCTCGTAATGGTCGTTAAATTAGCAGTGTTCATAGACCGACTCTCGACTGAGTTCGGGCTGCTCTGAGGGCGCTCTCCTCAGCCTATTTCCCCTCAACTCTTGTGAGAGGAGGTACACGTATCGGTTGAAAGAGTTCGTTCAGTCTGTCAGTGATTCCACCATGGCATTTATACTCCAAAGATAATGTTTCGATCGACAACAGTGATAATGATTTATTACACTTAAGATGACTTACACTTTAAAATGTACTCTCAACAGAAATATATTTAAAAGTTTGAATGCCAATGACGGCAAATTGGAGAGTAATTTGAAACAAATTTGTATACCGAGCTTACGTTAATAGGATCTACAAATTTCCTGATGATAAGGACAGACATTGATAAAGAATCCATTGGTTTTAAAGAAGTATCAAAGAAACATTAATTGATTTAGTTAACGTTAGTTGAACTTTTACCCTTTCCATTGAAACATTAAACTACATATGCATTAAAGTGTTGCTAATCGCAAATTATACAGCTACACATCCAATTTGAAAGCAATTAATAAACAATACGCAGTGAAGAAAACATAGTAGAAAATCAATCGAATCGGACTTTCTTCTAGACGGCAAAAGATTTTCCTTATTTAAGAATAACTATCTGAGGTGAACCAATTTCCACTCTGTTAGTTGGTCCTGTGTATGACGCTAAACTGCACCCGGCAGCAAGGCCTCTGATTAATAGAAGAATAAATGCAATATTTATGCTCATAATATTATCAGAGCTAATAGGAAAATGCAAAAGGATATATACCTATGTTTCATAAGCTCCGCACAAGTATTTCAGAAAGAGCAAACAGGACAGACATCTTTGAACTGCTAAGAAAACTTTATTTATTCTTCAAGTATATTAGAATCTTCTGGAATATGCACTGGAAGCAAACCGGACGCTCACTAATAGAAAAATGTTATGAGGAGCATGGAACCGCCTCTTAATTGCTGTTGTTCCCAGGTCCAGTCTGACCCGGAGTGGTAGCACCTGTTTTGGTCCCAGTTATGGGCAAATAGTTAACTCCCCAACTGGGGTCAAAACACTATAAATGTATAAAACTTTTATAGACAAATATACATTTTTGATTGAAATATATTACCAACAATACATTTTTGAAGGAAACAAATTATTGTCATAACACATTTTAGAAGAAAAAAATTACCAGCAATACATTTTTAATTACAAAACTACAAGACATCTACAGTTTTTTATAAAAAAATAAAATAAAAATTTAATTGAAATCTAACTAAGTCAACCTTCTCACTATAACTGAACATTAAAAAAATGTATCTTAAAACCTTGCCTTTTTGTGATTACATGACCCGCAGAGGTTGATATGCCATTAAACAAAACTCAAAAAACTCTGGCGGTTGCTTTGTGTATTTTTTGCTTAAGCTTGCTGTATGAACTGAATCAAGAAAGTGTGAATTTGAAGTCTGTTAAAAAAAAGAGTAATAATTGGAAAGAATATATTAAAAAAAAAGTAAAAATCTTCTAAGGAAAAAGAAAAGCAGGAAATATCTTGCTAAAATAGTATATAGTAGTGTAAAGTATTTATATATAAAGACATCACATATTATAAAGCTAACAATGTTTACCAAAAGAAATACTGTTATGGGCTCAACAAATTTATTGTTCAACCAGAAAAGAAAAGAATAGACAAGAAATAAATAAAAGGATAACATGTTGTGGAAAAGTAACGTTGCGTATGACCAACTGGTTGAAAGCAAAGAACGACAAAATAAAATGTTTCAAAGTGAAGGACACACACACATACACACACACACACACACACACACACACACATATATATATATATATATATATATATATATGTGTGTGTGTGTGTGTGTGTGTATGTGTGTGTAATTTATATAGAAAATAATAAAAGGATACCAACAAAAGCACAATATAAAATTTAGAAAATATATAAAGACCAATATTTAAAAGTACAATATACAAAATACATATTTTTTAAACTTAGGTTTTTATGTGGACGTGTGAATTACATGTTGGCGGATTGCACAACCTTTCGGTGGTAGAAAATGACATTAGTTAATCATGCATTAATTAATTTTTTTATTAATTTAAATAATAATAATTCTTGAAGATTTTTTTCATTCAGTTAATCAATATTCAATAATGAAAGAAATTAATAAATACAGAGAAGATTTACATTTAGTAGATTATGTAGAAAAGCAAAACAGAAGCCCAGAATCAACTATGGCAACAAAAAATATGAAAGAGAAAGCCAAGAATAAAGATCTTGAACAATGCTGTCAAGACAAGCCTCTAGAATATCCAGAACGTGCTAATAAATCCAATGTTGATAAAGTTAATACTCATCAATGGTTACGTGTATCTGGATTAAAATATGAAACTAAAGGCTTTATTCTTGCGGCGCAAGACCAAAGTCTTTTCATTAGGAACTTCCAGGCAAATATTATACATAATAATGTGAATCCAAAATGCATTTTCTGTGTTAAATATAAAAAACAATAGACCATCTAATCTCAGGATGTTCTGAACTTGCCCCAAATGAATATAAAAATCGTCACGATAGAGTTTGTTTTTTTTTGTTTTTTTTTATAAGCGTTTCACCCCGAGCAAGGCATGTCACTGCCACTACTGTGCAGGGGGTTACGTAGAGTGGGGAAAGGCTGATTAAATATAGGAAATAACAGAGGGTGGGTGATAGGCGGGTGAGGATACCGAGAATGAGGGTTGGGTAGATGAGAGTGTTGTGAGAATAGTTGGGAGTTAGTGTGATAGGAGGTGTCTATTGACCCTACATTTAAACACCTGGAGATTGTAACTGTCGGGAAAGTAGAGTTGTGGAAGGGAGTTCCACAGGCGGGAAGCGCGAGAAAAGAAGCTGTTGGAGTAGAATTTACGGTTACATCTTATTTGTTTAACTGTAAAAGGCTGGGACCTAGTTGCTAATCTAGTATCTCGTGTAAATTCGTGCTTAGGCGGCACCAGTGATCTAAGCTCATCGGAGCAGAAGCCATGAAAGTACTTGTAGAAGAGGCACAGGGAAGCTACATCACGCCGGTGTGAGAGCGGCTGCAGCCGGTCTGCCAAGTCAGTATCAACCACGTTACAGATCCTCCTTTGTATTTTGTCAAGAAGCCCAAGGAGAGCAGCAGGGGCACCCGACCAGATATGGCAGCAATATTCAATACACGGGCGGATGGTAGATTTGTATATGTGCAGAATAGTTTCAGGTGGGAAAAATTTCCGGGCCCTGCACAGGGAGCCCACTTTCATAGCAGCAGATTTGGCAATGGATTCAATATAGTCATTCCATTTGAGGTCCGCCGAGAGTGTAAGGCCAAGGAGGCGTAGTATTTTACTCTCTGGGAGGCTAGCCTGTCCCATGCTAATGGGAGGTAGATGCGATTGTCTATGGTGGTTAGTTGATAACAGCTTTGTTTTGGAGGCATTGAAATTTACCAACCATTTCCTACCCCAGGTCACTACGGATTGGAGGTCCCTTTCAAGTGCGGCAGCGAAGGTTCACTTTGTCGTCCAGACCTGGTTTCTGATCGATGCGGGAGTAGATTGTTGTGTCGTCGGCATACATGCCAACTTGGGATCTAATGGTGTCGGGGAGATCATTAATGTAGATCAGAAAGAGCGTGGGAACCTAGGATAGAACCTTGAGGGACGCCCGCGTTCGTCTGGTAATTTTGGGAGGCATGCCCATTTAATACCACCTTTAATGTGCGGTTAGAGAGGAAGGACTGGATGAGGTCAAACAGATGTCCAGTTATCCCATAGCTCCGCAGTTTGCACAAGAGGCCAGCATGCCAGACCCTGTCGAATGCTTTGGAGATATCCAAGGCAACGCTTCGGGCTTCACCATTCTTGTCGAGTGCCTGGTATATGTACTCGGTAATGGTCGTTAGCATATCAGCAGTAGACCTGGTGAAGCGAAACCCATACTGTTTGTCAGAGAGAAGCCCGTTGATCATAAGGTGCTGAATCACCTCGGCGTTGATAATGGCTTCGAAAACTTTGCCAAAGATTGGAAGGAGACTAATAGGACGGTAATTGGCGGGGTCTGAGGGTTCGCCAGAATTCTTAAATATAGGTACTACGCAGGAGGACTTCCAACAGGCAGGAAAGCAGGAAGCAGATAGGCAGAGGTTATAGAGTTTAGAGAGGACAGAGGAGAGTTCTGGGGCACATTTCTTCAGTACTATGACTGGGATTCCGTCACCGCCGCTCGCTTTGTGTGGGTCAAGTTGCGCAATTATCTTGGCGACCAGCGAGGGTGAAATGTGGACGTTATTTAGTTGAGCCTTAGTTCTGGGTGGGAAGTCTGGTGTAGGTATTCCTAACGAGTCCAGTGTCGAATTGGTTGAGAATTTACGGGCAAAGCATTCAGCCTTGTCGGCTGGGGAGGTGAGAACTTCAAATTCATTGATTAGTAGGGGTATTGAAGTCTTGTTCCTGCTGAGCACGCTTTTGCAGAGACGCCAGTAATCTTTGGAGCCAAACTTAGAGGATGCTATGCGTTGCCCAATTCTGGTAGCAAACGCCCTCTTGGCTTCGTTCAGTACTTTTTTACACTTGTTCCGTGCTGAGGTGAAAAGGCGCCTGTTTTGGTTCGACGAGCAGCTTCGATAGAGCCGGGAGAAATGGTTCCGGTGGGCAATAGCGGCCGAGCAAGCGGGTGAGAACCAGGGGGACGAATTAGGTTTTAGTTGGAATTTTCTGGCAGGGATAAAAGCATCGATGCCAGCCTTAACCCAAGAGGAGACTTCGGAGGCACAGTCTTCGACAGGAAGATCAAAGACGTTGTTCCAGGGGACGTCGCAGAGGAAGTCCCTGAACGAGTCCCAGTCGGCTCTTTGGTAGCAGTATGATATTCTGCTGGTCTGGTTTTCTTGGGTAGAGTTAGTGCAGATTGATATGTTTACGGAGACTACGGCGTGGTCAGAGTTTCCAAGGGGGCAGAGTTGCCTGGTAGTGCAGGAGTCAGGGATGGAGGTAAAACAAAGGTCGAGTAAAGAGTCCCTTCCGTTAGGGTTTTTAGAGAAACGCGTGGGAAAGTCCACCACTTGCGTTAGAGCTTGGGCTATTGAAAAGTGCATGGTGCGGATCCCAGCAAGGTCGGTAGCTGAGTTTTCAAGCCACTTGGTGTGGTGGGCGTTAAAATCGCCAAACACAAATATATGGGCAGATGGGTGAGAAGAAATGGCCCTGTCGATGTTAGTCGAGATGCAATCAAGTAACGTACAGTCAGAGGAGGAGGGGGAGCGGTAGAGGAAGAAGAGATAGCTAACAGAGCTTAGAAGTGAGAGACGGAAGCACATGAAGGTATGACCCAGGGATTCAAGAGATGTGACCCTGGCTAGGGGGAGTTGTTCGCTGACATATACACCAAGCCCATGCATATGGACATTGGAGTCCTTCCTGAACAGAGGAAGGTAACCAGGAACGAACAGCTCTGAAGAGGGGATAGAAGGGTCAAGGTTAGTCTCACATATAGCTAAGATATCGGGTGAGTTAGTTAGAAGGAAAGACTCTACACTATTAAAGTTAGTGCGAATACCTCGTATATTTGTGAAGGTAACGCAGATAGGTTTGGGCGATTTACGACTAGCTGGTTTAGGCTTGCTATTTTGTTTGTTAAATTTCATGCTGGTTATAGTTGTGGATAGAGAGAGGTCTAGAGTAGGGTCAGATGGTCGTTAATTGCAGCAGGTGAAGGATGGAGAATGGCGCCGCCTGCAGCATAATGTGGCCTCGGGGTTGCCCATCGGAAATTCATGCAGGGACGCCCGTCCATGCGCGAAATGGCACTACAGGAACCCCGAACTGTTGATCAGAGCAGCCTCTCGAGACACTACGCAAGAGTTCGGGCTCCTAACTACCAGTCGGAAGCAGCAACCAGGAAACTGCCAACCCGGTACCCTCAGAATGAAGAGACTTTGCCACCATACTCACCAACTGCAAAAAGCTTCCAGCCGAACCGACATAAAGACCGAAAAAGAGAGAGATGAACCGGGAACCCCTTCGTAAACAAGAAACAAGGCGATCACCTCTACTCCTGTCCAAAAGAAGGGGGTGGAGTGTGAGACCGGGCGATAGAAGGTACTATCTACTCCAATTAAAAAAAAAGAATAAATGTGTGACTGAAGTTAATTAAGTTTTAACTTAGTATAAGGCAAACCTAAATTTGATAATTAAGAACAATTTACACAAAAATTAGGCAGAAAAGATAAGAACCGAAAAAAATAAAATAAAAAATACAAATGAAAATAAATAAATAAATAATTCAAAAAATAATAAAAAATAAGATCACACTGGCTAAACTCACCAAGTTGCAGGCTGGCTGACAGAAAAAAGTTAAGAAAATTTCAAAAATTATCTTCATTTTGTTTCTTCTATACAGTTCTGGAGAGTTCTGGAGAGATTAAGTTACCTTAAGTAAGCAGTAACAGACAGTAGTGTGATGGAGGGGGGATCACCTCCAAGCCATGTGTCTAGTTAGCAAGGGAATGACAGAGAACAATAAAATAAAAAAAAACAAACATGGCCGGTCTTAGAATTCCTACATATAACCGAAACCCTAATATACCAAACCTAAATTTGATAATTAAGAACAATTTACACAAAAATTAGGCAGAAAAGATAAGAACCGAAAAAAATAAAATAAAAAATACAAATGAAAATAAATAAATAAATAATTCAAAAAATAATAAAAAATAAGATCACACTGGCTAAACTCACCAAGTTGCAGGCTGGCTGACAGAAAAAAGTTAAGAAAATTTCAAAAATTATCTTCATTTTGTTTCTTCTATACAGTTCTGGAGAGTTCTGGAGAGATTAAGTTACCTTAAGTAAGCAGTAACAGACAGTAGTGTGATGGAGGGGGGATCACCTCCAAGCCATGTGTCTAGTTAGCAAGGGAATGACAGAGAACAATAAAATAAAAAAAAACAAACATGGCCGGTCTTAGAATTCCTACATATAACCAAAACCCTAATATACCAAACCTAAATTTGATAATTAAGAACAATATTTACACTGGACTATGTGCAAACACTATGGAAAATATGTAAACAAACACTGGTATGACATCACCCAGCATTGGTTACAGAAATAGAAGATGTCACAATTCTATGAGATTACACCATCTACAGACAGAAAAATTGGAAGCAAATAGGTCGGATACTATTTTTAGAAAACAAAAGGAAAGAATTTACCTATTCATTGATACGGCTTGTCCAGCGGATTGTAACATAGTAACCAAGGAATTCGAAAAAATGTCAAAATATAAAGACCTGGAAACTGAAATAGAAAAAAAGTGGAAATTGAAAACAAGAATCGTGTCAGTGATAGTGGGTGCATTTGGAACGATAAAAAAATGGAACAAAAAACACATTGAAAGAATCCCTGAAAACCCCAGCTTAAGAGATATACAAAACATTGTCTTGTTAAGTACAGCCCACACACTATGGCGAACTTTGTCTATGTAATGCTCGGGATGTTAGTGAAGATAAAAAAATTGAATGAATCCATAACAACACACCACGACCTACCTTAGGTCTTCCTGCAGATTATAGCAGCAAACGAATTATTATAAAAAAGGACATAATAATAATTCCGGACAGCCTGTGTGTATGTGTGTACCGTTATGTGAGATTTATTATCAGAAATATTTCTTATTTGTGTGCTACTAATGAATAAGAACAAGTAAAAAAGCATTCAGGATTTGAAAATGACAGCAAGTTGCGTGGTAAAGTTGCGAAAGTATATGATTGTGATTGTTTTATTTTCCCTAATTGTTTAATTCTTTGTTGAGACATGTGCTTCAATGCACCGGTTTTGCGTCACTTATGGGAGTTCATATGGCTTTGCTTAGATTCACACAAATGACTTAAGAAAGTTACGAATCTGTATTTCTATCGCAAAGTATGGCTTTTTTTGGTAGGCATGTGAAGAGAAAGATACATATAAATACAAAACATGAATAATTGTGACATTTAAAATAGTTCTTTTTACGAATGATTAAAAAGAATAGTTGAACATAAAATATTACCAATGAATTATACAAGAATATCGATAATTGCTTGAGAGGAATAATTCCCAGGAAACTGAGTCAATGAATGCATCTTGAGCATTGATGGCAACAATCTTTACAAAGAATATAATTTCTCCCAGAGAATGAAACGAATGTTAAATTTGAAACACGCAAATATTACCAGAAAAGCGGACAAATTTTTACAACCAGCAAAAATCGAATTGACTGTTTCGGTGGACCAACACGAATTTGAAGAATGTGAAAATATGCAAAACTATATCAACTTGATTAGGGATTTCTGGAAGTTATGGACCATGAATGAAATAGCATGAAAAGTGAAAATATTCAAAGCGCCTTGCGAAAAACATGATGGATCTTAAAATCAGAAAATCGGATGAAACATTCAAAGACGAGATTAATCAAACACTGTAAATACTAAAGAAAATGAATAGAGGTTATTGTGTATAATTAATGTCAGTTGATCGAAATTGGTAACCTCAAGTTAGTTCTGATTTGACTACTAAATAGGAATTTTTATATTATTATGATTATTATTTCAGATTCATTTACATCCAAAAAAGAAAATTATAAAGTAAAACAAACTAACATTTGTATTTTATATGCAAAAATTGAAACAGGAACACAGTTGTGGATCATAATCTGTTAAATAATGAACAATTGATGAATTATGACTGAAAATATACATTCTCTGGATATTATCCAAACTACTTATATCTAAAAATATGCACAAAATGATGGAACATTTACTAGAGAATATTTCTAAGAAAGGTTAACTCGATATATCTTTAGAATAATACGGAAAATACGGCAGGATAACACACACATTTGCTAAAAAGGAGGGAAAATCTACCAAGTAATTGAAATTCATATTTTATAAACCACAGATAAACGAATAATCCGAAAATGTCAGTAAGAAATGTTATTTTCCACTATAAGAAACACACAGTGTTAATAATTGATATGCGCACAGTTTCTCACAAATTAAGCTTCGAATTGTGGAACAAAAACGAAACCCAAAGAATTTTAAATATTCCCAGTCCATCGTTACTTGTAGCAGCAAAACATCTTGTGCAAAAAGAAGAATATTTGAAAATGCATTGTGTAATCCTAATCAACTGCAAAAGAAACCCAAAACTATGGAACCACATAGGCATAAAAATACAAGTTTGAGTTACGTTCGCTAAATTTTACTGAAAATAATATACAAGCTAGTTGCTGCTCATGTGCTAACATGTTTCATGAGATGTAGACTGTAGTGTTTTACTATTACGTCAGTCAGTTAAGTGCCAAACGTGATACACGCATTGGACGATCATGTCTAGAAAGAGACATGACTAATTGGGCAGAAGATTATTCAGCAGTAGGTTGCCATTGCTTTCTGCGGTAGACTGGTTGCCAGCCATGGCTATAGAACCCAATCTGTCCTATTGTTTAGCTCATAACTGGAGGGAAGAGACAGATTAATACCTTTCTCAAAGGTATTTGTGCGTAATTGAATGCAACAAATTCAACTGGAATTCGAACTCGATTTGTCGTTCCGAGTCGATATCAACTGCACCACAACGCACATCCATTGTTTTATGTACATAACTAATTTGCATATTTAACTTTCAATCTGTTCTTTTTTTTACTTTTTATTGTTAAATGACAGTGCTTTTAGCATTTCGATCACAACATGGAAAGAACGGTAAGAAGCCCATATATAAATGGATTTAAGCAATATGTACCGTTATGTTTTGAAATAGTAAGAAGCTTAAATTTGCATATTTTGTAGATGTTTTTGCCAAGAAAATGATAAAATACGTTTTGTTTCACAAGTAATTACTCGTTTACATTCATTGTGTTTAATTTAAGAAAACAACTATTATTTTATAATTCAAAACATATAAGAGGATTTCGTTGAATATGAAAAATGAATTAAATAGAATATTTGGATTAATTTATTTAATGATATCTGGTTTACTGAGGGCCAAGTCCAATTTAGAATTTGTTTGAAGGATTTTCGAATGCTCCAAAAATTATATTTGTGAAATTGTCGTAATTAAAATATTTGAATACAAACATTTTCCTCGTAATTTTTTTTTATTTCGCCAAATGTGCGTTATTGCTCAGGTATAACTACGTAGACATGTTAACGGAATGAGCATCTGTTTAATGCCATGTAAAGGCATTTGGCTGAATTGATTATATATATACAGGACGTCCATAAATTTAATGTGCATTTTAAAAAATTCAAAACTTTATTTTTATTTGCAATAGAAATAATTTGTAAAAAGGATTAGAAAGAAGTAAATCTATATTTTTTAAGGTTTTATTAAAATTTTATTTAAGTTTCCACATCTCCTCCATCATTAGCAATACAAAGGGTAATACGATTTTGCAGTTCACGGAAAACATTTGCCAAATGATTTACAGTAATGCCTGAAATCACATTAGTTATTCTAGCTTTCAAATCTTCTAATGAATTAGATTTGGTTGCATACATAATTGTTTTTACATGTGCCCATAAAAGATCTAATGGAATCAAATCTGAAGAATGTGAAAACCAATAAAATGGTTCACCCCTTCCAATCCATCTTTTAAGAAATTCCTGATTTAGAAACTGTCTAATACGCAGAGCAAAGTGACGCGGAGCTCCATCCTGTTGCTTTATAACATATTTTACAGATTATTTCTATCATAAATAAAAATAAAGTTATAAATATTTTTAAGTGCATACAAACTTTATGGACACCATATAGATAGATAGATAGATAGATAGATAGATAGATAGATAGTATTTGTGTGATAAGGATTATGTATGTGAAAATGAGACTATTAATCTAAGTTCAATTTACAGCAAGAAATATATTGTATTCAAATAATTTCTCTCGGAGAATATATAATAGGTTAGCTAAGAATAAATATTAAAACAAATATGGCTCTTGTGTCTTATTACAGCAACCAGTCTTTGAGAACGAAAATAGAAAATTCTTTCTTAACATAATTTGGTGTGCGTATGAGTGCAATAAGCAGAGAAATTGAGTGATAACAAATAATTGAATATGTTTCAAGACAAATTCCTTAGACACATCCATTCACCCATTTTGCTTGTAATAATCCATTATATACACACACAAACACATAAATCATTCATTAGCACAGGCTTCCGTTTTCTGTCTTATAATTACATTTGATCATTAGCGTACACATCATCTTTTCTTTTATAATGTAGTAACTTCCTATCATTATTTAAAATTTTCTCTGTCACCTAATATCTAAAAGCCTGTTTAACAGAAATCTTTCTTAAATAAGAAATATTTTGTATTATGCCTGCAGGCTCTGTTGCTCATAGGGATATTAATTGATTAATAATCCTGTCTTTCTATATTTCTGCTACCATTTACTCTACATCGAATGAACTAAAGAATTGCATCTATTTTTGCAAAAATCGAAACAAAACAACAAATGAAATAAATGGAGTTTTATTTCACCAAAATATTTGTTTAATATTTAGCAGTTAGCATGTAAATCAGATGCACAGTAGGATACAAAATTCAATTCTGACCGAATATGTCTTCGCCTAAAGAGCCATAAAAGAAGAAAGAAGTTTTATAACTATGTATTATGTGGTTAAAAAATGGCCAATTTCAGAAACATAATTTTATTCTTGAAAAAATAACTGTAGAAATAAAGAAATAAGTCAAAATATCAGTCTTGAACATCTATTTATCTCTGCCATCGATCCAAGAGATTATATATTCTTCGTTGATAATAATTTATTGTATGTGATACAAAGAAATCTTAGATAGCTGATTCCATCTCTGGATAGGTATAAAAGTTTTACCAATTTACCAAATATGTGATAATCAGTGGGTAAAAGATCAGGAGAATATGAAGGAACTGGTAGACACTCAATATATATATATATCATATCCCAATATATATCATATCCCACGTCTGTGAATTTTGGCAACATCATCCTTACAACATGTAGCTACGCATTATTGTGGATCAAAATTAGACCACGACGATTCACTAATGGGGATCTCATTTTATTCAGCAAGTTGATTGCAGTAAAATTCTGCATTAATTATTTGATTGGATTCTAGAAAGCTTTAAAGGATATCACCAATTGCAGGCCACAAGTGTTCCGCTATAATCTTTGGCTGATGCAACTTTGGCTTTGGAAAATGTTTGGTCGACTCATTAGGATGAATTTATTGACCTGATCGCTTACGGTTGTCATAAAGGATACACTTTTTATGAGTAGAGAATATTTGGTCAAGTCAGGGATAATTGCAGAAAGAACATCAAGCATACTTCAAACTCCTATTTTTTTTATTTTCATTGAGATCATGAGCTCTTTCACCTTCAACAAATACTTGCAATTATTCGTTGTCAACACTGCACGACCGTACCTCTACCTTATTCATCTACAATGTTCTCATCACCAGTACGGAATTTCTGAAACCACCTTAGTACTCTCTGATCACGTGTGGATCCATCTCCTCATGCTCTGTTGATATTGGTAAAGGTTTGGAAGGCACAGTGCATAACTTGGAACTCATGCAAGACAATTAAATGAAGATCATGTTTTGTCAGGTTCATAATTAAGATCTCCTATGCTTCAAAAATATTTCTTTTTGAAAATCAGTTAAATATTATTAAAGATCGCATATTAATTATTGCGCATACCAAAATTCACCTAATATTTACCATGAATACTTTGTTTAAATGGCTTTCCAATATACAACACTATGACCGACCATGATTTTTGTGACAATCTAATATAAAACTGACCAAATTGGGAAAATCCATTTTGGCTGTTACAAAACTTATCATTATAATGACCAATATAACCAGGCCAAGTTTCGGTAGATATAGTGACACACCAGAGTAGATGATTACGTTAAATCTGCAAAAATGAATCATTTAAACAATATTTTTTTAAACAACTGAGATGTTTTGATAAGGAGTTTATAAGGAAATTAATTGTTTTTTCTTATTTATTTTAGGATATTATATTTAAAAGAAAAGAAAACTTCAGCAAAATTTGTTTCAATGTTGACGAATATAATTTTATTTGACTTCCTAAACGATAATCTAAGATGTCATCTATGATATCATCTAGTTGTAGTGGTTGTGTGCATACATCTCTCTCGGCTTGTTCTATTCAGTGCTGGCCATATTTCAGTGTTAGAAGTTGTGCATGACTGCTGATAATTTTGGAAGAGATGAAATTCGTTAGATACATGCAAAATCGAATAGAAATCTAATGCGCTCCGTCGTGTATTCGCCATTATTTCACTCACCAAGTGTCAATTACATACTCCCATGTAGCAAGTGTCGCTGATGTGTCCGAATATTATAAATCACAGATAAATCCATGCTAATGTTGATTGAGAAAAATAATTTTATGCCCACAACTGGCGAAGTAATGAAAGCGTATATGTTATTTAGAAGAATTTTTTTTTTTTTTTTTGCGGGAACATTTTCTTCACTTTTGTGTTAAGTGAATTATTTCATTGGATAAAATTAATATAAAATATTCAACACTGATTATTCAAATACTTATTTTATTCTGTATTTGATTAAAGATTACGTTAATGTCGTAATCTATTTAATCTACTGTAGATTGGTTCCCATAGTCAGTTTTTGCTAATAGGATTTCTTTATTTTATTTTGCTTCAAATCTAGTGTAGTACCCAACATCTCTAGCAAAAGCGCCTTCCCCTCTGTGCGTAAAGATGTTTTGCCTACCAAAAAAGTTAACTTTTTTTATCCTAACTGATTATGTGGGCTAGACTGCCCAGCGGCTAGAAGTAAGAATTGTGCCTGTCCCTCTTCGTAGACACACGCCAATAACATCCGGGCATTCACAAACAGATAAGTCTTCCATTAGCTAACATTTGTTAAATCTCGACACTTGTAGGACTAACTATTCAGAAGAGATTTTCTCCGTTCTGAACAGAGCCACCTGAACTAAACGCCATCTTAATATCCTTGTAGCTTTTTTTATTCCCCTCCGCTTTTTTTTTTTAAGATCTTATTTAATGACATTTTTTTCCTTTTGTAATTTATTTCTGACGATTTATTTACTTCTTAAGAAGCGTTTCACGAAAGATGTTTTTATTTCATTCAATTTTAGTCGAAATTATACATTCGTATTGCATTTTAGTCATTAAATTATGACCTCCTATTTTCATTCACACACACACACACATATATATATATATATATTATCAGAAAGTGGAGGAATACGTAGATTAAAACCCATTGTTCAAGCATTTACTTTTATAAAGTGTGCTCGATACAGAGTAGAGCTAAATATAATAATTTTGTTATTACGTTGTTTTATAAAAGCATTATATCACTACAAAAAAATTTTCATGTTTCAGTACAACTCTATTCTTCTTTAGGTGATATGTTAAAATAAACACGCACACACACACACACACACACACACACACACACACACACACACACATATATATATATATATATATATATATATATATATATATATATTTAGTATATCGAGGCAGCAAGTAATTTTCTAAACATACGCTGTTAAATATAAGAGACAATGAATGTCTATTATGTTTAATCATGAGCCGTTCTAAACGTCGTACTTTTGCTTTAATTTCAGTTGAAAATAAAGACAAAAATTCTCCAACATTTGGATAATTATTTATTGGTTTTCTTCTAAGCTTTCGACTCACATGAGCCATCTTCAGAGAGGTTGTTTAAACTGAAATATTATAAAATCCACCATCACCGACGATATTATTTTGTGTTGACATAAAACTCCGCTTGGCAATGGCAATAGTTACCAAAAATAATAAAAGATGAGGACAATAGTCCGAATAATTTAAATATTGTAAATACTACCTCATCTCAGAAATATAGACAAATAAAATGATCTATTATTAAATGTCGTACAAATAGCAACAATGATGAGGACAATATTCAGAATAATTTAAATATTGTAAATACTACCTCATCTCAGAAATATAGACAAATACAGTCAGTAATAGTTAGTTTTAATTTTTTCTAATTGAATATGTTTTTCCCTTTTTGATGGAAAATCATTGGCCAAATAAAAGCACTTGTACTTTTTGCGTTTAAGTAAACGAGACTAATACATTTAGTATCACATCTCTATATTTGATTAGACTTTAAACTGTATATGTTATAAGTAAGATATAAGAAAGTTAATTAATCATTAACAGTGTGTTTTAGTACTAGTATTTCGAGCTTTATTCAAATGAATACACTAGTGTACAGAAGTTTTGAACCAATTACATAAAATGAATATAAGCCTTTTATTTACTCAGAGTTTACGGTTATCTAATTACGTGCTTTTATTTGTCTTACCTAAGTACATTAAAGAGGGGAAAATGAGTTGTAACTTTTTTGTAGATGCCAGGTAACAAAAGATAGAACGTTTTAATCAGACTGATCCAAAAAAAATGTCGTGAAAAGATTACTTGGCTTATAAATGATCTAAGATAATGCCATGATAATATGCAAATTCCTAAGTACGAATTCTTCCAGTTTATTAATTCATTTGTAATGTGCCTTGGAATGTTTTAGAAGTTCAATAGTATCTTGCTTTTTAACACGAAAATCACAGCTAAATTTTCTACTGACACAAAAATGAAGTTGGTAATTTGAAGGAGAAGATAACAATGAGTGACAGGCCCAAAAGTAAGTATTTAAAGAAACATTTAAAAACCGCCCAAAAGATGATGGAAGTTAAAAAAACTGGAAGGCTACGCAACATAACTGCGCAGTTTCAATTGATGCAATAGACAGGTTTACGAAAAATCCTGAACAGCATGTAACAGCAAATCACATCATTAATAAAAATATCGGAATAGAAACTGGTTAAATGAACATTTAAGATGGGAATGTTTGAAATTGACAAAAATCACTTTTAGCGATGAATTTAAAATAAATTCTTATGCAGAAGAATATATACGAAGATTAACAGAACCGAGAAATAATAAAATACAGTAGAATTTACGGTTTGATAGTTAATGGTGTAGAGATGGTAAAAAAACATTTGAAAAATATTGATGGAAACTGGAAAAGTTTACGACAGTCTAATTTTCTGCCTAACGACAAACCTAGATAATTCTTTCAGTTCGACGTTACTACTTGCATTACGCGCAGCAAACAAATGGTTTGTTGTTGACATAGAGGTTTAAAGTTTAAAAAATTCGCAACCTCAAAGTGTATATTTCACTATAATTAAAGATTTGTAGCCAGAATTATAAAAACAAGTAATTACTGCCAAGCTGAATGAGAAAATATTCCAACCATAAAATGTGAAATTTGTTCTAATGACTACCACATCAAAGTGAGGCGGATAACCATTGACTTTGAATAAACATTGACATTGAATAATCGTTCCAAAACAGAGTTCATACTTTGATGTTTCTCCTTTCTGCCAAAAATATCTAATTTAAAGAAAAGAACTGAAACGTCAAATTATCACTAGTGATCTAGGACTTTTTATGGCTTCTTTTAGTATCACTAAATTTCTGAGCCTCAAAAATATAAAAACCTAATGATTCTCAATTGGGGATAAAATTAACAATAGTAGTTTCTTTAGCACGTTGAAGCAAAAGATTTACATGAGGTGATCGGTTTTCTAAGGGATTATTAATATTAAAACGAAAATTATTTTTAAGAACTAAATATTGCAAATTGTAAATTATATTATACATATTACGAAAATATTTCTCTTAATAGTTTATTTTTATATGGTTTTAAAGTATATCGTAAAAGTAGTGTGTCAACAAATAATATTGGATAATATAGATGTATTGAGGATATCCCTTTTGCTTGAACATCTAACACGTATTATTTACTTTACTTAAGAACAAACGAGGAGAAAGCACAAGAATATTGTGTTGCACCAAGAATAGTTCTGACTCGATTTCATATGCAACCATCATGTAGAGTATAGGTTTTGCTTGAATCAAATCATAAATTCCTTAAATTTAAATATGGTGAAAAATGTTCTTTCTTTTTTTTTCCAGATGTCTTATGTAGATGGGAAAGAGTGTAAAGGCGAAGACTGCAAGGGAGATAACTCTTCAAATTGATACCGTTTCAGGAATTGGCATTGTAAGTAGATCAAATTTAATTATTATTCTAATGTAAATACTACTGATACTTTTGAAATATTTATGTACCGATGTAATATGTCTATGCGAAATATATATAAGTATATATAAGTATATGTAAATGAAACAGAACAAAATCACAAATTTAACTTGCTTAATTTTCTAAACGTTGACTTTATTTTAAACGTGTGTTACAAATATTGTAGCAATTAAATAAACTCTACCAAAATTTACTGTTTTTGTGTCCCATTTATATATATATATATATATATATATATATATAGTTATGTATCAATTGTACATTGTGACACGGAAATTTCCATTTTTCGAGATAGATTCTCATCATCAGGCAATGTTGATGTTAGTTGTGCAGATGATTTACATTTAAATGACAAACACCTTTGGTTTGCTGTGTATGTATGTGGGTGGTTCATGTGTCGAATCAGAATAGATATTCATTTTTGGATTTGGCCCCAAAGAATACATACTAACCAACTTTTTCTCTTTTTTCCTTTTTTTTCCCTTTTCCCCCCCTCATCATACCCTTCCCTTGTTTCTTTTCCCTCCTTAATGTTAACCTGCCTTTAACCTGATCTTATCATTTTCCCTTCTTTCCCTTCAGTTTTATTACTTTTGATATGATATTCTCGTTGAGTACCAATTCTATATTTTTTACTTACTTATCATTTTTAGTCTATTTATTTATTTGTTGTAAAGTTCTTTTTAAAAAAGAAAAGATTTTTTTAAAACTAAAATATAATTTTTTGGTCTATCTATTTATTTGTTGTAAAGTGTTTTTTATAAAAAGAAAGATTTATTTTAAAGAAATAATTCTAATCCGAAAATAAATATCCATTCTGATTAGCCACAAGAAACATCCGCTTACATACCCAGCAAACCAAAGGTTTTCGTCATTTAAATGTAAATCATCTGCACAAATAACATCAACATTGCCTGATGATGAGAATCTATCTCGAAACATAGAAATTTCCGTATTGCAATGTACAATTGATACATAACTAAATAATTATATTAAGCTCAATAATACTCATTATATTAAACACTGTTTATAATAAAATAAATGCCAGAGCACACAAAATAAAAAAAAATTGAGTCCTCTTCACCTGGAATTATATATATATAGTGTCGGTATGGATGGAATAATATTCCGAATCCAAAGAAACACTACTCTTAAAAAGTGCTCAATACAAAGTAGAGCTAATAATATTTATTTAGAATTTGTAACATAATTATAATATCACTACAAACGTTGCCATTTTGTTTCGACACTATCCGTGTCTTATAAAGTGATGAATTTATTTACAAGTTTGAAAGTTTTAAAAGGTTAAAACAGTAGCTAAAACTTCTTAGTAACAAGAAGTTACAAAGACAGGATGGACCAATCAAAACAAAGCGATCTCTGATCTTAAGAATACAAGAACAAACACAAAACTTCATTTGTTATGGGCTTTAACAAAAATATTTTTTGTAAAATAGAGATCAGCATCAGTAACTGTATGAACATACGTGTATGTGGATACAAGAAGTATAGGAGATGGTGCTTGTATATAGGGTTTTATGGAGCCTATGAGTGAGCCTATAATGAATTCATGCTTATTGACAAAGGAGGCGACCTCTTCCTGACCAGTCTAGAGATACCCAAATGAAAAAGGGCCAAGCTCTTTGCTTTGAAACATGATATTTTTTTCTATTTCGTTTTTTAGAGGAATGTTTATTTCGAGGAAAGAAGTTAATACCGGATAGAAAGAAAATAGTGTGGTTTTATGAAATGGGTTAATTTAGCTCATAAAATGAATTATCATTAATTTATTTATCCATAGCCAGTCTAAACGATGTGTTGAGTTTTTCCTTTTAAAAAATATTCTATTACTTTGGATAATATCCATCGAGCTCACTATATAAATATGACACTGAACATTTTATATCAAGTAGGTTTAGTTGAACTATCCTCGCCATTCGCGTATTCCACATATCCCACACATATACACACATAATGTATAAAGCTATCTAATAAGGGTTATAAGAGTTAACGTTTATTGTTCTACAATGTTTCGGTTGTTTTCCCCTTAGCCTTTTCCGGGTGTCTCTCAATCCGAACCAAACACTTCACATAATATACATCAGATTGTTTTCTTTTCTCTATCAGCGGAATAATTCCAGCCTTTTTTTACTTAATGTGTGTCGGTATTAGAAGCGAATTAAACGAACAGTTTCAACTTTACGAACCAAACATTTAATCTACATAAGTTTTGTTTAGTGAAACAAACTTAAAACTAAAAATTAGCATTGAAAAATTAGCATTTTTTATTGACTGTCTACAGATGATGAGTTGCTTTATCCACCGCTTCTTTTCGTTGTCACATGAGACCCCTTTCATCACCGTTGCCGAAACCTTGTTGTCACTTTTAGTATCCAATACAGCATTTAGCATTTTTTAATTAATAGTTCCCATGTGGTATTTATTTATATGCTAGGCCTATTAGGAAGGATACCATAGGCTATCAAACAACAACGATTCCATCAAACCATTGAGTCAGCAGTATTCTTTCCTTCCTATTGGTAACTTCAACTTTTTATCCATATGTGTCTAGTTTTCTTTGAGTCGACCTAAATTACGGCTTGTGGATGTGCGTTTTGGTGTAGTGGATATCGGTTTGGAATGAGAAATCGGGGAGCCGAGTTTGAATTCCAGTTTAATTCCTACATGATCGCCCACACGTGTATCACGTAGGGCACCTAACTGACTGACTGATATTCTTCTAGTCGTATATTTATGTCGTGCTAGAAGAAATAACAGCAACAGAGATGCGAAGATTAGTCCGAATATAAATAATTATATTTCCTCCTCCAATAAATCTAGACAGAAATATTTTGCGGTGAATATAGTTGAACATAAATTTTCAACTAGTGATATTCAGTATCTAAGGATTTCTTCAATAAGCAAAATGCATGTGATTGAATCCATATAAATCTTGAAAGTTTCTAGTTAAATAAATTCCGACGATGTATAGTATTTTCCACATTTATTTCCCTTCATATTAGTTCTGAACTTTCTAGCTTCTGGGAAAAGATCCATCTGCCGTTATAGTTTAGAGATAAATAATAGGAGTATAATGTATTTTGATAGTTTTCTTTGACATTTTCACGTTTTGAATTCAGATTCAGACTTCCTTTCTGGCTACAAAACCAAAACCTGAGAGACTAGACAAATCTGCTCTTTAGAAGTGGGTACAGAGATTGATAACCACCTTTCCAGAATCTAATCCTTAGAGTTGAACGTAAAATATTCAATTTGTACTGAATATGGACTATCAATGTTTTAGGCTTCAAACATATTACTTTATCTAAAGATTCGTATGTTGTTACTTAAATATGAAGAAAAATAGTACTTAGCATTTTAAGAAGCGGTTTTCAAAATTTAAAAAAAATACAGATTATGGAGTATGACTCATTTTTTTTTTTTTTTTTTGTACTCTCATGATTTTTCCCTCAGGTATACTTGAATCTGTTCCCTTAAAGTTTGAGAATTTACAACTGTCATTCTTGATGGCAAATGAAGTTCTTCCCTTAAGCAATTACACTTGTAATATTAGCTGACAGACAAATTGTCTGCAAGTTATAAAGTATTACCTCCTCATCCAAATTGAAATTCAAAATGTTTCACATATTTCATCTATGAAATAAAAATACAAATCTGAAAATATATTCATACCATTTAAAACATTGCTGTTTACATATTTTCTTCGATTTAAGGAACTGAAAATATAACACTGTAAAGAATATAATTGATCTTTATATCAGTCAGTCAGTTAAGTGCCATACGTGATACACGCTTGGGCGATCATGTCTCGAAAGAGACATGACTGACTAAGCAGAAGATTCTCTCACAGTAGGTTGCCATTACTTTCTGCGGTAGACTGGTTGCCAACCTAATCTGTTCTGTTATTTAACCCATAACTAGAGGGAAAAGACGGATTAATAACTTTCCCAAGAATATTTGCGCGTAAATGAATGCAACGAATTCGACTGGAATTCGAACTCGGCTCTCCAATTTCTCGTTCTTTATATCAGAAAATCTTAATTAATTTAGCACATTTTCTTCGTAATTATCTATCTATCTACAAAACAAGCAACAAACTATCTGAACAAATTAAATGCGTGTGTAACTGATGAAAAAATAATAAAGTTCCTGAAATGACAACTAGTTGCAGAATAATGTAATATATCAAGCCAGTGTTAAATCAGCAGTTTACGAAGAAAATATACTTAGGTAAAAATGAAAGACACTGGAAACAAAGAAACTACAAACACAAAACATCCTTAGCAAAAAGTAAATAAGCAAATAGTACAATGCTTTCTAAACCTATGTGGGAGATGAAAAACAAAAACAAATCACGAAAAATATGAAAATTAAGAAAAAGAACATCAACTTACAACAAAGAATCAAACTCTACCTGGAGAAAAATAGCTATATTTACATTCCCAGACCAACGTAAACTAGAAAATAAACAATCAGAATTTATCTGTAAATGCAGACACGAAAATAAATTTTTATTACGCTACTTTATAAAAATCAAAAACTGAAAACGAACAAAAGATGATTCAACTTAAAAAAATGGAATAAATTATTCCAAACAAAAAAGGGTAAATGAACTAAGTAAATAATAAACAAATTAGCAAATTGCACACATTAATTAACAGTTAAAATAATACAATTCCCTACCGAAAACCCAACAGACTACCTACAAGGCATTAGTTATATATAGATGTTTATATATAAAAGGTCAAACAAATACACAACGCATACAGTGCGATTATTGCGTTTACCATGAAACAGACTGTCACCTTTGGGTGCTGACTTCAATTTATATATATACAGGGTATACCAAGAATGGTTTTACAAGCTTTAGGAAGGTTTCTTTAAACTTACGTTCAAATGGCCATCGTTGTACCACAACACAGAAAACCATATCAGATGTTTAAAATATATTCTACTCTAACAGCTTCTTTACACGTACTTCCCACTTGTGGAATTTCCTTCCATATACTTGCTTCCCGACAGCAACAATCTCCAGAAATTTAAATATAAGGTCAATAGACATATCCTATCACACTAACACGCACCCATTCTCTCAAGCTCTTTTTTCATCTACTCCATCCCCATCCTCGGTATACTCATCCGTCTATTACCCTTCTCCTGACATTTCCTATAACTAACTCCTCTTTCTCATCAATTTCCCCTATGTAACCTCCTGCGCAACAGTGGCATTAGAATGCCTTGCTTGGGGTGAGATGATTTTTTAAAAAATTCTGATTACTTCTACATACGTATATAGTTGTCGGATCATTGGCGGAATATTTCAGACTCCCACACGTAGATTAGTTTTGCAAGTCCCCATGACATGTTGAGGAAGCGCCTCTGCATTATTTATTGCCGTCTGCATAAAACATTTGTTTTAGGTGGTCCCAGAGATAAAATTCGAAAAGATTTCAGTCGGAGGAACTTGCAGCTTACCTAGTCACCTTTTACGGTTGTTCTCAACAAGTGTATCGCGAACAATGTGAATAAAATGTGCTAGAGTCCCATCATTCATGAACCACTTGCGTTTTCTTATTAGCAGGTGTACATCCTCTAACAGTTCTGGAAGTGTATCGAAATAAAGTCTCTGCAAACATGTCTTGTAAGATATACTGAGAGAACATATAGATCTAACAGATGGTAACCTACAATATTATCTCACACATTAATCAGAAATTGATGCTGGTGTCTAGCCTGCATTGTACCACAGGGATAACGATCCACCCACCAATGCTGGATATGTAAATTTTTCATTACATCTCTTCCAAATATTGACTCGTTCCTAAGCAAGACTGAAGTAACTAACAACAAATCGTCAGTTTGTGCAAATAGTCATCCGTTAAATTTCTCCCGTGGCGATCGATGGAATAGCAAAAGACGCTGCACCCGTCACAAATGATACCGATACAATAGCTTCATAAAATATACCACAAGGTAAAGCCCTTTGACGTATGCTGACACCGGGACCAGCTCCGATAGAAGTTGTTCTTCTAGGTCAGACGCACACTATCTCTGCAACGCGACGATGAACAACAATAAATATTTGATGACTCCGTTGCTCTTCGATCTGAAAACGCTGTCTGATACAACTGTGCCATTTCGGTCGTAAGTAAAAGTAACATTTACCTGCTCATGATATGAATATGACTTATCATTGTTAAAGAGAAAACTTTTCAGTTGACTCACTACTGCAAACGACGTTAAATTTGACAGACAGACTATCTACAAATGTACACGAATGACAATTTTAACCTAGATTACAGGCCATCTACCATGAGCATTTAAATTTAAAAACGAATAATACTTTTGTTCATGTTTTCATGTGATAAATTAAAAATTTGTATTTAGGCAGTAAATTCTCTTTAGGCATGTCATATTAAATAAATTGCAAACATTATGCTTATTTTTAATAAAATCCGTTCGCACTCGGTTATTTTTGTTACTACAACTTACATCACTGAAGATAGTATCGGAAGGAGATTGAAAGTACTCGGGATCATTGAGAAATATATATACTGAATACATTATAAATGCTTAATTTTAATTAAATCTCTTCGTGCTCAGGGATAATCTTTTGTATATCATAATTGAAAGATATAAATGCGCTGTAATTTTATAGTTGATTTATACTTTCCAACTAAGGGGGTGAAATTTCGGAGGGTTTGTCTCACTGAACAATTGGAAAGTCAGATTATGATAGATAGATGGAATTTGATTGTAAGTATAAAGGAGTTTGGGACTTTGAAATAAGTTTAGACCCAGACATTTTCCATGCTAGTGATAAAATAAATTGAATGATACATATGTCGCATTTAACAAATCTGAATAGTTAACGCGCGTCATCGTGAAACGTTTACAATAGCTGTTTTTCACTTAAATACTAAACAAGTGGTAAAAGCAGGAAAGTTTAAAAATATACACTGCACGACAAACATACGTAGTTGTCTTAGTGGTTGATTTATCCATTAAACCGAAACAAATTAATTATCAGAAGATGGGAGAATCAATCAATTTATGCTAGGGGATGGATTATAGATGTCTAGTTACATTATATTGGGAAAAATAAGTATAATATAAGGTATATTTTGGATGATGATGACAAATGGAAGTTACTTCTATACGTTTATTGAGCAAGTTTAGTTTTGGGAATTTGATAATTTGTAATTTTTCCAGTAAACAGAAAACATGGGGCATGTAATGATTTACGAGTTCTGTTTTTTATATTTTCCGTTTTATGGTAAGAGTTTCATTGGCATCTTTTAATTGCCAATGAAAAGTAGAAAGTGATGTGCTCTTGCAGTAAGCTTTCTTATTAAAAGATAAGGTGAGAAAATAATGGCAGGTTTTAAAAGAATTCTTGGTACAACCAATATAAAATCTTATTACTGTGGGGTTATCTACGGTAAAAATAGAGCATGGGTAAATTATAGAGTAAGTTAGACATATCTTTTGTAATGGACAATAGATTTTCGACAATTGCTATTATTACTGTTATTACTGTTGTGGTCATTAATATTTTAGGATGTTTTTTATTGTTTAGGTGGTTATATCTGCCTAAAATTCTATTATGTTTTTTAATGATCTTCTCAATACAGCTATAATTCAATTTAAGATTATTTCTGGTAAAAATTTTGCTAATGGCGTTATATTTAGGGAAGTGTTTTTTAACTAATTTGAGGAATTTATGCCATAACCTAGTACTTATCTTCTGGTTAAATGGGAGTGTATACCAAATGATTTTTCTCTTTCTATTATTATTGCCGTTCTTAATATGTTTGTTATATTTCAGGTCAGGGCATTTGTAACCACTGCTTTTAAGCGCAGTGTCATAGAGTTTGCTACGTTTATAAAAGATGTCTTCATTAGAAAAGTTGTTACTAATTCTGTTTTTAATAGATTGCTTGATGATCGATGGAGCGTGGTTAGATTTTGGATGAAAGTATGTAGGATTAGCGTTAGTTTTTAAGTAGGCAGAGCAAATGTTTGTGACTCGACCAAGTTTTATATCAAGGAAGCCTACATTTTTAGATTAGTTTTTAGTAACTTCAAGGTTAAAAATTCTCAGTTCCTGATGTATTAATGTTCTAATTCTATTGGATTAATATTAGTGTAATTTTTACCACCAAAAGACAATCATCCTTATATAACCCTATATCCTCAATATTATATCAACTGCTCTTGTGTTAGGGTAAACAATGATTCTAATATAAATTTACAATGAAAATATTATCATATATACTAGCAGTATAATCCGGCGTTGCTCGGGTGTAATGAAAGATTTAAAACTAATCCATGGTCCTGGAACTAAGCCTAAAGATTATTTGTGTGAAGTTTGGTGGGAATCGGATAAAAATTGTAGATTTGTATAAAGGACATACAGACAGATAAACTGACGCACACACAAACATCTTATCTTATATATATATATATATATTATCGATTTTCTGCGCTATTGTAAGAACTGCAACCTTCTGAATATCGTTTCTTATGTCTTTGTCTATGAGTGTATCAAATTTGATTAAATTCGGACCACTCCTTCTATAACACGATTTTTTCGATTATCGATTTTCGATATTTATCGGTGTACCTCGACACAAAACCTAGCTAAGAATACTCGCAGATGCTTATAGTACAACTGAGTAAACATTCAAGAAAATCGGTTGAGCTGTTTCGGAATCTATAGGTAACGAATACACAAACACACACACAGACACACACACACAAAGAAAAAGTTCCATTTATAAATAAGATTAGATAAGTCGACATTGACGTCGAAACATAGAGGTAAAAGTTTGTTTCATCAGTCAGTTAAGTGCCATACGTGATACACGCTTGGGCGATCATGTCTCGAAAGAGACATGACTGACTGGGCAGAAGATTATCCCGCAGTAGGTTGCCATTGCTTACTGCGGTAGACTGGTTGCCGACCAAGGCTAGAGAACCCAATCTGTCCTATTATTTAACCCATAACTGGGGGGAAGAGACGGATTAATACCTTTCCCAAGGGTATTTGCGCGTAAGTGAATACAATGGATTCAGCTGGAATTCGAACTCGGCTCCCCGATTTCTCGTTCCGAGCCGATATCCACTGTACCACAACGCACATCCTGTTTCATACTAAACGCAATTGTCAAGCCATTTACGATGTGATTTGCTCGACTGTTTATATATGTAGTACATTGATGTATTGTGAGAACTCTGGTGTATTTTTATTGTTGGCATTCTACTGTGTTATTCTGAAGATTTAGTGTGAATAATTGTGAATTTGAATTAAATTTTATGGTTATTTATCGTGTTATTTAGGTACCTCCATTAAATCGCAAAAATAACCAGCATAGTTTGAATTAAAAAGGTTCAAAATTTAATAAAACGAACTTTTTCCATCCACATGGTTATAATATTATTAAGAGCAAAGATCAAAATAATTATTATTTATTTTTTAAATTTTTTAATCTCTTTTACCATGTTCGAAATTTGGCAGAAAATTTTGTTTGATTTGAGTTAGCGTTGGAGAAAATGTTACGACTGTTTACAATCGATCACGTACTGCTATCAAAGTGCAGACTGGGATTCGTTCCGTGACTTCCTCTGCGACGTCCCATGAAACAATGTTTTTAGTCTTCCCATCGAAGACTGTGCATCAAAGGTCTCCTCCTGGGTTAAGGCTGACATCGATGCTTTCATGCCTGCCAGAAAATTTCAGCTTAAATCACATTCGTCTCCCTGGTTCTCGCCCACTTGCCCGGCCGCCATTGCCCACCGGACTAGCTTCTTCCGGCTTATTGTAGCCACGCGTCGGACCAAAACAGGCGCCTTTTTGCCTCAGCTCGTAATAAGTGTAAAAAGATACTTAACGAAGCTAAGATGCTGTTTGCTGCCAGAATGAAGCAGCGCATAGCATTCTCTAAGTTCGGAGCCAAAGACAACTGGCGCCTCTGTAAAAGCGTGCTCAACAATACCCTCACTAATCAACGAGTTTGAGGTCCTCACCTCCTCAGAGGACAAGGCTGAATGCTTTGCCCGTAGATTCTCGACCAATTCGAGTCTGGATTCGTCTGGAGTCCATACACCCGATTTCCCATCTAAAACTGAGGTCCAATTGAATGACGTCCACATCATGCTCTCACTGATTTCTAGCATAATCTCAAAACTTAACCCTCACAAAGCGAGTGGTGGGGACGGAATCCCAATCATAGTCTTGAAGAAATGTGCCCCTGAACTCTCCTCTGTCCTTTCTAAGCTCTACAACCTCTGCCTAACTTCCTTCTGCTTTCCTGCCTGTTGGAAGTCTTCTTCTGTGGTTCCAATATTCAAGAACACTGGTGAACCCTCAGACCCCGCAAATTACCGCCCTATCAGCCTTCTTCCGATCTTCGGCAAAGTGTTCGAAGCCATTATCAATGCCGACGTCGTTCAGCATCTCACAGCCCACGGTCTCGTCTCGGACAAACAGTATGGCTTCCGCTTCACCAGGTCTACTGCTGATATGCTAACGACCATCACCGAGTATATATACCAGACTCTCAACAAGAATGGTGAAGCCCGAACAGTCGCCTTGGATATCTCTAAAGCATTCGACAAAGTATGGCATGCCGGCCTGCGAAGCTACGGCATAACTGGACTTTTGTTGGACTTAATCCAGCCATGCCTCTCTAACCGCACATTGAAGGTGGTATTAAATGGACATGCCTCCCAGAACTACCCTACAAACGCGGATGTCCCCAAAGGCTCTATCCTAGGTCCCACGCTCTTTCTAATCTACATCAATGATCTTCCCGATGCCATAAGATCACATGTAGGCATGTACGCCAATGATACCACAGTTTACTCTCGCCTCGATCAAAAATCTGGTGTTGGTGACAAGGCGAACCTCGCTGCCGAGCTTGAAAAGGACCTCCGTGGTTGATTGGTGTAAGAAATGGCTCGTAAAATTCAATTCTTCCAAAATGAAGCTGCTGTCAATTAACCACCACAGACAACCGCACCTTCCTCCCATTAGCAGGGAACAGGCTTGCCTACCAGAAAGTAAAACACTAAGACCTTAAGTGGAATGACTACGTCGAATCCATTGCTAAATCCGCTGCTATGAAATTCGGCTCTCTGTGCAGGGCCCGGAAATTCTTTCCGTCTGAATCTATCCTGCACTTATATAAATCTACCATCCGCCCGTGTTTTGAATACTGCTGCCACATCTGGTCGGGTGCTACTGCTATTCTCTTCGGGCTTCTTGACAAAATACAGCGAAGAATCTGTAACGTGATTGATACCGACTTGGCTGACCGCCTGCAGTCACAATCTCACCGGCGTGACGTGGCTTCCCTGTGCCTCTTCTATAAATACTTTCATGGTTTCTGCTCTGATTAACTTAAATCATTGATGCCCCCTAGGTGTGAATTTGCACGAGATACTAGATTGGCAACTAGGTCCCACCCTTTTACAGTGAAATCGATGAAATGTAACCCCAATTTCTACACAAATGCTTCTTTTCTCGCACATTTTCCTGTTGATTTATCTTCTTTTTTTTTTATAAGCGTTTCACCCCGAGCAAGGCATGTCACTGCCACTACTGTGCAGGGGGCTACGTAGAGTGGAGAAAGGCTGATTAAATATAGGAAATAACAGAGGGTGGGTGATAGGCGGGTGAGGATACCGAGAATGAGGGTTGGGTAGATGAGAGTGTTGTGAGAATAGTTGGGAGTTAGTGTGATAGGAGGTGTCTATTGACCCTACATTTAAACACCTGGAGATTGTAACTGTCGGGAAAGCAGACTTGTGGAAGGGAGTTCCACAGGCGGGAAGCGCGAGAAAAGAAGCTGTTGGAGTAGAATTTACGGTTACATCTTATTTGTTTAACTGTAAAAGCCTGGGACCTAGTTGCTAATCTAGTATCTCGTGTAAATTCGTGCTTAGGCGGCACCAGTGATCTAAGCTCATCGGAGCAGAAGCCATGAAAGTACTTGTAGAAGAGGCACAGGGAAGCTACATCACGCCGGTGTGAGAGCGGCTGCAGCCGGTCTGCCAAGTCAGTATCAACCACGTTACAGATCCTCCTTTGTATTTTGTCAAGAAGCCCAAGGAGAGCAGCAGGGGCACCCGACCAGATATGGCAGCAATATTCAATACACGGGCGGATGGTAGATTTGTATATGTGCAGAATAGTTTCAGGTGGGAAAAATTTCCGGGCCCTGCACAGGGAGCCGACTTTCATAGCAGCAGATTTGGCAATGGATTCAATATAGTCATTCCATTTGAGGTCCGCCGAAAGTGTAAGGCCAAGGAGGCGTAGTATTTTACTCTCTGGGAGGCTAGCCTGTCCCATGCTAATGGGAGGTAGATGCGATTGTCTATGGTGGTTAGTTGATAACAGCTTTGTTTTGGAGGCATTGAAATTTACCAACCATTTCCTACCCCAGGTCACTACGGATTTACTTTATTTTATTTTATTTTAATTTTTTTTTTTTTGCCTCTTATTTTTCTATTTATTTTTTGTTACTAACCTAAGTTCTTTGCTAGATTTCGTAAATTGTTCTTGATTCTCAAGGTTTGTCTTGACATATACTAAGTTAAAACTTAGTAACCGCATATTTGCTTTTTGTTTTTTTTTAACTTGAGTAGATAGTACCTACTATCGCCCGGTCTCACACTCCACCCACTTCTTCTGGACAGGAGTAGAGGTGATCGCCTTGTTTCTTGTTTAGGAAGGGGTTTTCGGTTCATCTCTTTTTCGGTCTTGCTGTCGGTTCGGCTGGAAGTTCTGTGCAGTTGGCAACGTCTCTTTATTCTGAGGGTACCGGATCGGCAGATTGGAGTAGATAGACTAACCTATCGCCCGCTTCACACTCCGTCCACGTCTGATGAGGGGGAGGAGGTTTCTCGTCACTTGTTCTCTGTTTGGGATGTGGTTACCGGCTTTCTCTTTTCCAATCTTTTCACTACTTTTCTTTTTTTCTTTCAATTGGAGTAGATAGACTAACCTATCGCCCGGTTCACAGTCCACCCACGTCTGAAGAGATGAAGAGGCTCATCCCTTGTTCCCTTTTTAGGATGTGGTTTCCGGCTTTCTCTTTTCCAATCTTCTCACTCCTTTTCCTTTTTTTTTCAATTGGAGTAGATAGACTAAACTATCGCCCGGGTCACACTCCACCCACGTCTATTGAAGCGGTTAAGAAGCTCATCCTTTGTTCCCTGTTTAGGATGTGGTTTCCGGCTTTCTCTTTTCCAATCTTCTCACTACTTTTCCTTTTTTTTTTTTTTCAATTGGAGTAGATAGACTAACCTATCGCCCGGGTCACACTCCATCCACGTCTATTGAAGCGGTTAAGAAGCTCATCCTTTGTTCCCTGTTTAGGATGTGGTTTCCGGCTTTCTCTTTTCCAATCTTCTCACTACTTTTCCTTTTTTTTTTTTCAATTGGAGTAGATAGACTAACCTATCGCCCAGTTCACCCTCCACCCACGTCTATTGAAGAGATTAAGAGGCTCATCCCTTGTTCCCAGTTTAGGATGTGGTTTCCGGTTTTCTCTTTTCCAATCTTCTCACTCCTTTTCTTTTTCTTTTTTTCAATTGGAGTAGATAGACTAATCTATCGCGCGGTTCACACTCCACCCACGTCTATTGAAGCGGTTAAGAGGCTCATCACTTGTTCCCTGTTTAGGATGTGGTTTAAGGCTTTCTCTTTTTTCTTTTCCAATCTTTTCACTCTTACGTAGCCCCCTGCACATTAGTGGCGTTACCGCCTTGCTCGGGGTGATATGATTAAAAAAAAAAACTTCTCACCTGTGGAATTCCCTTCCGCATGCAACCTCCAGGAGTTTAAATGTTAGGTCAATAGACACCTCCTAACACACTAACTCACACCCTTTCTCTCCAACTCTCCCTATGTACATCCTAACTTGTCTATCACCCTCCTCCTGACATTTCCTATACCCAATTGCGCTATGTAACCCCTGCGCTTGGGGTGACATGATTAAAAAAAAACTCACTTTTTTCGGTGACCAACACATTAATTTGGAAATTCGCCCAAAAATCAAATAATTGTCGGATTTTAATGAACCTTTCAGTACTCATTCACAAATAAAGGAAATTAATTTTGAAATTATTATTTTCTTTAAATCTTGGTGAACATTTTTTGAACTGTTACCCCACCTCCACGTAAATCAATGAAATTTTAATAATTACTATTAAAATTTTAAATGAAATGTTTTCTTTTTTTATTATTATTATAATAATTCATAAAACTTTTTAAAATTTAAATCTTTTTTAAATTTTGCCCTTTTTTAGTTAAGAATTGATGATTATATTGCTTATCGAAAATTGAAAAGTTTAATAAAAGTTTTTCACCAAATATATTTTCAAACTAATTAAAAAATTTTGTAAATAAATATGTTCATTTAAGTATGATGTTCCATAATGGGTCATATTTTAGAAGTTAACAAATGTCTTGGATTATTCCCCTTACATGGAAAACTACAGAAACTGCACTTTGATTTTGATTCAAATCTCTTCAAAACGTTTATAAAATTCAACAACCTGTTTTGCAAGTCATTCATTCCTTAAACATTTACAGCAACTTTGCCATTTTTATTCTTAATTTTCTAATTTTGTTAAAAATATAATAATTGTGAAATTCACAATGTGTGGAGGTACCTAAAAAGAACATGAAAAATAGATACTAAAAATAAAAATTAATTCATGCCATAACATTTCATAAATTATTGAATTGCCTCTGCCGTTATTTTCATTCTGTTATTAAAATTGTAAAATTTTTTAAAGAAAGTTTTATATTATTTTAATTTATATTTTTCATAAAACATCTTCAAACGTAAACCTACAAAGCTAAACTAGCTAAAATTCCATAAAATATTGGGTAGTTACTGAAAACTGTGTCAAGTTTTTAATTTTAACATAGTAAAAAATTAAAAAACGATTTGTATGAATAGGATTTATACTAAATTCGTTTTCCATACTTTTGGCCGGATACTGTAAATCATTAATTTTCAGCTGCTGATAAGGCGAAGACAGCTATGATAACAAGGCTATCGTAATCGAAAAATTCTTTTTGAAACATTTCATGCAATAAGCAATTAATTCTTGTTTCAATTCTAATTAAAGTAAGTTTAAATTCGGTAATTTAAAGAAAATAATGTGTCAGCGAGGTGTATTTTATTTTTGTAAGATTTTTTTAAAACCGGTAATTGGCTTTTGTTTACAATCAGTGAATAATGGAGGAAAATTTGAAATTTTAAAAACTTTTTTCTTAACTTAGAAAATGTTTGATTCCGATCAATATAATTTCGGTTTAAAATACACCAAAGTATTTTGCTTACTGGAATTACTAAATTTATTCCCTTGGTTGTCAATTAAAGCTAATGTTATAGCTTGAAGATAACTTATTTATTTTTAAAATTTAAATTTAAATTTAGGTATAGAAAAATTACTGGAGGTACCTAGTGTTATTTGTTAACGTTTAAACTGAGGGTTTATTTAGCAGTTTGTTTTGGTCCGGAAGTTTAGCTGATTTTTACTGTATTTTTGTTAAATATATTTCTGAGAATGTTTGATGCGGGGACATTTTTGTGCATGAAATTAAATAATATGCTTTTCAAATGGTGTTTTTACGTTTGTGTTGAAAGTAGGGTTGAACCATGTGATGTTTCTCATGGGTTTTTTGCTGTGTGACGTGTATGTGGGTGTTACTGAGAATCCACTATCTTTTAAGCTGTTTCTTAGTTGTTCCAGGTTTCGTCGGATTTGGTTCCACTGGAAGAATTGTCAGAATTCCTGCGAATAATTGATTGTGGGATCTGCAGGATTATTGTAGAAGAGTGATTAAAAAATATGTGTGCATACAGTGGTTTATCATTTTGCTTTCATTATAGTTTTCTTAGGTGAAAGGTGATATCTCAAAAATCTACTTCGTTTAGATTAGCTTTTTATGCCATGCTCGAATCTCATATTTTTTAAAATACCCGTAATAACAGTAAATCAAATTGCGCACATTTTTAAATTATTCTATGAAAGTTAAAATCTTGGGACAATTACATAAAAATATCAATAATTTTCTTTGTAAAACCTTTTCCTTTTTTATGTGTTTGCGTGTGCCCGAGAAACATGAAATAAACAAGTTCATAAGTTCAGAGTTATTGACTTATTTGTTATTCAGGTTTGAGTAACCAGCGACCTTAATGACGCATAGTGCCTTCTTGGTCATTAGATGCAACATTTGAGCTGGTCCGAGACAGATAATTTAGAAAAGTTGGAGCTGGAACTGAAGCCAGCAACAAATGTAATAACTTCAGTTCCAGTTCCAGCTGCAGCTACAGCTAGCTAAGCTAAATTTCAAAATGAATGTTCTTCGTTCTCAGCAATAAATAAATTCTCAGTTTGTGCTACTAGTGTAATTTGAGTTGAATATGTTATCTTCCGTAGTATTAACTTGGAACCTTTAAGATTATCATATATATATAATCACATTAATGTCATTCTGCTAGTAACAACAATTTTCTTAAGTTCCTCACTAAGTTAGTGACGTATCTGTTGCTTACGTCTTAGCTAACTTTTCACCTTTCTCTTAATAACAATTTCAGCTGATTGTCTTAGTTTTCTTCTTTTTCTTTCTCCATCATATGAAAAACTCGATAAGAATATTTAAGCAAAACAAATGCTGTATAAAAGGAAAGTAAATTATTTTTTAGCTATAAAGCATCTTTTAACAGTGCTTATAGTTTATTATTTTCATACTGCAGAGAGAAAATAATAAACGCATTTAAAAAATAACGTCCGGTGAGTTCACCAATACAAGAAAATAAATTCATTAGTAGGTGTGAATTAAATATTCAACCAAGAGTGTGCTTACTTTGTGGAAATAAGAAAAACAAAGAAAGAAATTCTCAAAACCATCTTAGAAATAAATATCAAACCTCTGAGAAGCTTCACTTTTTGGAATTTAGAGAAAAAAAAACAATTTACGAGCTGGTGATAGAAAGTGAACTAGTATATAAACAGATACAAAGTGCTGACGACTAACAGAAGACAGTAAAAATACGTAAATGGAACAGGGAAAAGATAAAGATGTAATTCAACTTAGCAGTTAGCCTTTCAGAACATTGATGACAAATTCATTTCTCGGACTCCTTTAGGTTTATTTCCTTCTTTGATAGCTACAGTCTTCAAAAGTTTAAATACAATATCTATTGTCATCTGTCTTCTTGAAATCCATTCATCTTTTATTCTTTTCTAAAATACCCACTGTATCCAGTACTTTTTCTCACTGTAACTCCAAGTGGCAGTCCTGACTTGTTTCAGATGAATTGTATTGGCTATATTGCTTTTTATCTGTACTGATTATATTTATTTTATGATCCAAAAAGGTTTAAAAACTGAAACATCACTAGCACTAAGGGTTTCAGATTTGGGAAAGTCGACATCTATGTATGTATGTATGTATGTATGTATGTATGTATGTATGTATGTATGTATGCATGTATGTATGTATGTATGTATGTATGTATGCATGTATGTATGTATGTATGTATGTATGTATGCATGTATGTATGTATGTATGTATGCATGTATGTATGTATGTATGCATGTATGCATGTATGTATGTATGTATGTATGCATGCATGTATGTATGTATGTATGTATGCATGTATGTATGTATGCATGCATGTATGTATGTATGTATGTATGTATGCATGTATGTATGTATGTATGTATGTATGTATGTATGCATGTATGTATGTATGTATGTATGCATGTATGTATGTATGTATGTATGTATGCATGTATGTATGTATGTATGTATGCATGTATGTATGTATGTATGTATGCATGTATGTATGTATGTATGTATGTATGTATGTATAATACAACTTAAGTCACCATTTTATAATTTTTAATTTTGTGCATGCACATAGTTTTTTGATTTTGTGATACAAAGATAAACTTCTACTAAACAAAAACACTCAAACCAAACGGAGGTCTATTGTAATATTAGAAACCGAATATAGTTACCTTTGATCAGTGAATAAAGCCATCTTGCTACCATCCTACTAACTAAAACCTGATTAAGAAAATATTTTCAGCAGTAACACTTTTCATCTATTACCTTTCAAACATTAATCTTACGTCACTTCAATAGACAACGAATTTTATATTTTTGAATATTATTTCTTCTTTGAAATTTTCACTGAAACTGTTAACAAAGTATAATTTTCTTGTACTAAAATGTGTTGCTAGTTTTATATTGTTATCAACAATCAACTGTTGATTATATTATAAACAATAATATATGATATGATGTTTTCTTTTTATCGTTTTACCCCAAACAAGGCGGCACCGCCACTGGTGCACTGGGGGTTGCATAAGAGAAGAGATAAAGTTTAAGCAGGAGGAGAGCGAAGACAAACCGGTTGCAGGGGTTTAGAGAAAGGGCAAACGAAGGATGGGAATGGCTGTGGAAAGACAGCTGGGAGGGTAACGTGAGAAAAGAAAAGATCAAGATCCACAAAGTGATGGGGATAGAACGAGAGAAATACTGAATTCAAGTGGACAAAAGATGGGAATTTACTTCTTGGAAATTGTAGATAGGAAGTGACTTCTTTGAAATTGTAGCCACCAGGGAAGCAAGTATAGGAAAAGGAGTTCAAAGGATGGGAAGTGCGAGGAAAGACGCTATTGAAGAAGTGGCTCCTGCATTTGGTTGATTTAACTGTAAAAGGGTGGGACCTTATGGCCAGTCTGGTTGCTCGAATAAATTCTTTTCGAGGATGCATCATTGAACTTAGCTTGTCAGAGCAGAAACCATGGAAATATTTGTAGAATAAACATAGGCAAACCACATCCAGCCTCTGAGAAAGTAGCTGGATTCGAGCTGCCAAGTCGGGACCGATCAAATTACAGTTTCTCATTTGCAGCCTGTCGAGAACCTTGAGATGAGAGATTATGAAAGGCAGAGATATATTCATTAGAATGTAGATTAATAGCAATCTATCATGGCGTACGAATGAGTAAGGTCGACTTTCAGTAAAGTATATCAATCATAAGTGTGAAACTAGCCAGACCTGGAAGCCGAAGTCAGAGCTAGAGACAGATCCCTAAATTGCAAAATAATGGAGTTGGAGCCAGTAAATTTCAAAATGTTGGCACCGGACCGAAGTTAGAGCTGAAGATTTAGATGTCAGCTCCACAACCCTGCATTTGAGCCGCGTTGCCTGGTCTCCACAAATATATTTCTCTAGACAAGTCACCAAATTTCCCGTTCCTTATTTGAGACTATGTATTATAGTTGCAAATAGGAAAGATGAATTTTATAATATATAAGAGAGGGAACTTTTAGATCTTTAATAATGACTGTGTTTCCACATATTTTAACTGATCATATCTTTACTCATTTTTATTTTGTATCCTGATACCTGATTCAGATAATTGGTATGATTATCAATAACAACAATGCATATATATTATATCTAATATTATATATATTATATCTAATTATATCTATATTATATCTTAATATTATATATATTATATCTAATTCTAGTTCTTTGTTTTTGCTAATATTTACTTCTTTATTTATCATTTCAGGATAATTTTTTTCACTTTTAATTTTAACCCATTATATCCAAAAAATTAAATCGGTCATTGACAGAAATAATTGGACCATCAGTGATAAATGGTAATTGCAATATGTTTTGTTTTCTCTGCGATACCGCAATTTCAACAGTGCAGAAATATAATGAGCATCAACATTATGCTATTTATAAAGACAATAAATATGCTAAATTGAATGGTGAAGCGTGAAGAATAGAATGCAAGCGTTGAGACAATTATTCTATTCTGTATTCAATTCAGGAGAAATGCTGCAACAAAAGCAAAATATAAAGGTGCATATTTGCTTGGAAGAAGTTGTGAACCATTCAGCGAAGTAGACATTATAAAGCAATGCATTAGAGAAGTCGAAAAATGTTTTAAAAAGTTTAAAATTAACAAATATAAAACTGTGCCTCTTTCAAGAACTAGTACACCATAAATTCCTCACTAATGTAACATATTACCTCCAAAATATAGTAAAAAAAAGATTTCTCCCAAACTTTAGATAAATCGACAGATTCCACTAATTCGGAATAAGTATCGTATTTCATTCGTACAATGACTGACGATTTTTAATTATTTGTATTAGATATCCTAAAAGAAAATACACAAGGAACAGCTATTTTAATAACTTCAGAGTGAAATGTCATAGGGATGGGCTGAAACTTACTAAATTGTTAACGCTGCTCCAACAATGGTGCCTAAAAATAATGGATCCATTTCACATCTACAAAGAAAGTCTACAGCTCCGAATGCACTCATCATTTTTGCTGCATTCTACATCAGCAACATCTCTGTGTAAAATCTACTATTTTAAATAACAGATCACAAATCATTATAAATACTGTGAATGATATACGAGCAAATGCCATAAGGCATCGTCAGATTCAAAACATCTGGATGATTGATGACGAAGTAATTAGTGTAGATTTGCACTGTCACTCAAAAAAACGATGGTTGTCACAAGGACATGTATTGCTGTCATAGTGGCATCACCCATTACAACGGATTAAACTCTTCCTACATCTACATATACTTCTCCTCAGAAGAGGCGGCAGAGCAGAGACTGAGAGATCCACAGGAGATCAGCATAAGTAGATCAGTGGAGAGCGATAGGCAGAAATAGCCAAGATTGCTACCGTACGACTATTGCAAGTCCCAATTATAGTATTACTTTCTAACCCGTATTTATTCGTTAGACTAACAGAGTTCCACGTATTGTATTTTGTTGTGTTAATATATATTCGTTATTTCCTATTTTGGATGTTGTATAATTTCTTGCTGGGTTTCTTAAGCAGACCCACGACAATTGCTTAAAATGTTTTCTTTACAAGAGCAAATAATTAACTTTTTCAAAGAAAACAATAATTTTTGTGAATTATCAGATATAAAATTTTACAGAGATGCTGAATTAATGTGTGATGTAATGACAAAGTAAAATGGGTTGAATACTTCGTTACAAGCCAGAAATATGCCGCAAAACATCTTATTTTGAAAGAAGTAATTATTTAGCGAGTGCTTTCTTGCTCACGCAAAACTTTCAGACGTACACTTCCCTATTTCTCGAAAATAACGAGTGAAAGAGATGAGAAAATCTACGAATCTTTTCAGAAAATACCAGCCAATTTTAAACTCAACAGAAGATTCATTAATTCATTAAAAGGATTCATTAATTTGAAAAGGTTAAACTCAAAGTAAAACTTGCTTTTCAGCCTTAACTAATGTAAAAAATGCTCCCAAGAATTTACAAATTGAGTTTATTGAGTTGTCTGAAGATAATATCTTGAAGACTGTATTTGAAATCAGGAATGATTTCATTGAAATTCAGAAAAATGCGGCAGAATATCTTTGCCTTCATGAACATGCCTGTCGACTTATTTCATGTATTCTCCAATATACAGCTGTGAATCATCTCATTCTCGTACTCGACACAAATCAAAAATTCGTTGTGAAATCATTTGGCAGAAGCGCATTTGGAACACCAGTTAAAACTAGAAACCAACATATCAGAGCCTGATATTAAAATTTAATCTCAAAAGAAGCAATGTCAAGGAACTCATTAGTTTGTCTGTTAGTACATGACGCAAATGTTTAACATCAACTGCACCTGCTCGACTGTAAAAACGCAAAATTGTAACTGAAAACCTCTGCCTTCCCTCTTGCTGTCGATTATATATATCATTCAATCTTCATAATTAATCCAGCTTCACACTTAATATCCAGACCTTGTCTCAGCATTATTTTAATTTTCTCTTTTAAATCAACAAAGTAGTCTACGTATTATATGTTGTTACAATTGTGTTTATTGAAAACCAATGTAAGTCAGTTTTCTAGTTCTCTTAGCATCGCCTTGCAGCAAAAGGTAAATAGATTCGTTGAGAAAACATATCCTTGTCTCATGCTAGTTTCTAGTTCTTAATTTTTTTACATTTTGCTAACCGGTCTCCTGTCCGCACACTAGCGGTTAGCTTTGTTCCCATTATGATCATGAAAAGTGCTAATTTTCAATGCAATGTTTACCTTAAACTTTTCCTCGAAAGTCTGATGCACAATGCCAACCTGTTGGTAATACGTAAGCTGCAGATGATTTGATCATTAAAACATCTTGTTCTATTTCGATCAAAATAGCTTTCATTGTCACATTCTTTAAGAATAATCAGAGATCTTTCACCAAGAAAAAAGAATACATGAATTCGGGATGATACAGTGATTTTCTAAACGTGGTTTAGATGTGGAAAGATGTCGGAAGTATGAGGCAACCAGTGAAGATCGAACTCATTATTCAGTCGTGATTACTCTAGCAAGACAAATCTGCTAACCATTATCACGTACAGGTGCCAATTTCGGAATGATATTCGTGAACTATATATTGTAATTTTAAATTTGTAAACTTCCAAAAATCGAAGATTAATTCTAAATTAATCTATAAAAATAAAATCGTTCCTCATTTTAATAGCAGGAACAGTTAAGCATCTATGTCATTTTTTTAGCTTTCTAGATATAAAAAGTTTTAATTATCTAACCTCCCGTTAATCTCCTTATGTTTTTATACATACACTCACGCAGTCAATATATCTAGATTCTTGGATCTCTGTTTCGTTGGCTTCCACTTTGTCCCAGAATTCAAATACTTTTTTTGTTTGCTGGGAAACATAGATAGATAGATAGATAGATAGATAGATAGATAGATAGATAGATAGATAGATGAAATGTCTGCTTAGATTGATAAAAAGTTGCATACTGTAATTTCGGATCGAGTTTATTACAAGATTTAATAGCACATTATGTATTAATAAATTAGGATATTTCATTATATTTTAGCTCATAAATGTGTATTAATAAGTACATAAATTATTGAGAACAATATGAATAAGATAGATTTGAACCAATAATAGTATAGAGAATGCATAAAGTCATACGCCCATCGCTTCTGTCGCATTACTCCATTACAAACTCTCTTATATGTTCGGAATGAAATAATGAAAATTGTAAATTTAAACACGTAAATTTCAAATGCATCTTTTCCTAAAAAATTAAGATTAGCCTTCAAATAACAATTGTATTCTTTGTAGTTTATTCAGAATAAATGTATTGAGTATTATTTTAGTTTCTGTTTTATTAATTTTGTACCAATTCTCTTTGCTAATCGACTGAAATTATCACAAATGTTCATAAAACTAACTAAACAAGCCTTGCTTTTAAGAGGTTTGTATACAGGTTTTAATTTTTCCTTTAAACAAACAGAGAGCAATTAATGATAAAGTAAAGTCATATCGAAGGGAATTCATTTTTGCTAATAATATATTTCAACTTTATTTTATATAGTATCCATGTCAATTACAATTGATTCTGTTTTAAATTGTTTTCAAGCAGAAAAAAATCCTTTCAGCGAAATATATAACAATTACTAATTCTTCACATATTATAAAACATGCGGTTGCCGCGTTTACATTGCTATCTATCTATCTATCTATCTATATATATATATATATATATATATATATAGTTATCACAGCGTGATCTGTAGTTATACCTTTGACGATAAGTTGTCCAACATTGATCTCGCAAAATGAAACAGTGGAATTGAGACTTTCCTGTTGCTGTCACAACGTCGCTGAGCTGCATATTTTGCAACGATGAGTGACGACAGAATAACTAAGGTCCTCGTATACAGCCAGCTTGACAGTGGGAAAAGAGTGTTGGACAGTCGTGGCTCAATCTAAAGAGTAAACTCTCAGCTGTCAGTGAGCCTAACTAACTTCAAGCAAGTTGGCATGGATATAAATAACGGTAGAGCGGTACCAGAAATTTAGATATCTGTTGTATTGACAGGCTAAAAGACGAAGGACAACGATGAAAACGTCTATAAATATTTCTGTGTATATGTCTAGAGATCCTTGCTGTTGCACAATATGTGGACCTGTATACAGGTCACTAGCGGGACCTAAGTGTCACATCCGACACATGCATATATCCTGGAAGAAGTTGTCGGATCCTTACACGTGAAAACAACGGGGAGAATCCATCACATATGTGTGCGTTTGTGTGTGGGGGGGTTGTAGGGGTGAAGGAAATAGTAATTTTACTCGTGTGATTTTGAATATACATTATGCGGTGTTCGTTTTCAAAATTTCATCATTAATAATGATTTTCATTTGTCTCTACGGGCTAAGTATACCTACATTTTCCCAGAATCAATTAATAAATTGAGTTTTTTACTATCAGATCAAATGTCTTGTAGACTCATTCATGCATATTCGATAAATTGTTTTCGATAAAATTCAGTTTTAATGGGATTTATAAAAGCATATAATATTTACGTATTTCTAAAATAATAGCGTTCCATAAATGATGGATGTTAACTTTTAAAATTGAGATATGTTTTTAATTTTAAAATGACAATAACAAAATCAATATGAATACAACTTATTGTTAAGCTTTAGTTTATAATTAGTATATACTATAGCGCTTTAAATTTGATAAAAAAATGTGGGCTGCGTTAGCATGAAAAAACGATGTGTCTGCCTTTAACAAGAAAATGCAAAAATGAAGACCGTGTGTCAGTAGTATTGGGAAATAGGTAAATAACTACACTAAGCAGCTTTCTTAGATACTATTACTCGGTTAGTTTGGCACGAGTCCACAAGAGTAAAACAGCTGTTGGGTATGCAACTCATTACATGAGCAAATATTTAGATGAGAATTGCCAACGATAGCAGGTGCCTAATGCAGATATGTGTTGATCTTAGTTTCCTTTGGCTCTAATTCAAAATAACGAAACCCCCAGTGAGAACCAAAATTGACAACAAAATATGAGAGAAATTTTTTCCAAATATTTCTTTATTCTTATTTATATCACATTTAGAACATAAAACTAAATAAAATATACGAGGTGCTTATGAAATGAAAAATAGATTTCAAATATGTATTTTTATTTCGAATGCAGAGATTATACACTGATTCCATGAATTTAACCTAAATATATTGTTATTTATTTTCATAGGCAAATGGACAGAGCTCGTGAGGAGACAACAGAATGTCTGCTTACATATAGCTTGGACACACATTAACCATCAGTCAATATATACGGCAGTACATCTAAAATTTTATTCTCTTTTTCGGAAATAGAATTACTTTCTTATATTTGTGTATAGTTTATGTCTATTTTAAAGAGAATATCATGTGGACACTTTCACGAATAAAACATAATCTCGGACATGATATTTAACTTTGCGAAGAGTTTAAAATAATTTAGTCAAGTTTAATCAGGTTGAAGAGAAATTTAAGAGAAGACTAGCAGTATAGCCCGGCATTACTCGGGTGTAATGAAAGCTTTACAACTAATCCATGGTCCTAGAGCTCAGACTCCTTGGACGTTGGCACGAAAGACTAAAAAGCAATAGTTGTTTCCCGTTAAAGAGAAACCATAGGCTGAAAGAAAAATGAATGGATGTAAGTCAAATTTTGATTTCCTGATATCGATATCAAACAAGTTTTTTTCCTCGTAAACTGAATTTTGAAGGCTAAATAAGTCCTCTGAGTAAATGGTATCATGGCTGAGACTAAGAACTATAATTATACCTATTAGAGCCAAACCTGAAGCAAAAACTCAAATAAAAGGGTTGAAAAATACAGACATAAAGGCAGATAAACAGACACACACACAAACAACTTGCCCTTTATATATATATATATATATATATATATATATATATATATATATATATTATCGATTTTCTGTACTATTGTAACCTTGAAACTTCTGAATATCGTTTCTTATGTCTTTCTCTATGAGTGTATCAAATTTGATTAAAATCGGACCGCTCCTTCTATAACCTGATTTTTTCGATTATCGATTTTCGATATTTATCGGGGATACGTCGACACAAAACCTAACTAAGAACACTCGCAGACGCTTATAGTACAACTGTGTAAATTTTCAAGAAAATCGGTTCAGCCGTTTCGGAGTCCATAGGTAACGGACACAGACACACACAGACACACATACACATACACAGACAAAGTTCTATTTATTATATAAGTTTAGATACTGACATTCAAATGCGGTGATAAGTGAAAAGGACTTGCTAAACATAGCCCAGTGGCCAAGCAACTTGCGATTTACTAACATTAGTATAATAGGAACCAAGAATAACTGTCATGGTTATATACACATCGTTTTCGATTAGGGTCCATATCTAAAATTAAGCTTTGCTTCACCTAAAAACAAACAGTATAGATTGAGCAGATGCGTATAGAAATAGTGACTGATGAGAATATTTTCATCTCTTTTACATTTTATCAATTGCAATTTTTTTAGAATGAGAGAGAGAAGAAGAAATTTATTCTGATTCGTATTCAACTGGAAATATCAACAAAGCGTTCAATTTAGTGCAGAAAGACCTTTTTCTCTTCGTAGTTTTAAAGTACTAGAAATTAGTATTACGAATTAGTATTAGGAAATAAAACAAGTATACTTAAATCATTCAGGCACATTCGCATAAAAAATTCAGTTGTTTTCATTTTAGTTCAACTGTCCACGCCAAATATTAAATTGAACGCCTTTTTTCCCATAGTTTTCAAACATGGACATGGAAATAACTTCCAACTAGGGCTCTACTAACTTAGTGTTTAATTTGCTTCGATTTGTATTCAATAAACAAATATTGGAAACTAATATATCACAATCAATCATGCATAACACCCTTTACAGCTTCAAAATTAACTGCACAGAAATATTCATGTGTTCAGTTGTCAACTTGAACAGGCTAATTGATTTGTGTTTAAATTTTATGCAATTTTGAAGTGTCAGATATTTGAGTTTAGTTGTGTTACTCCTTCTTTTAATACCAATTCCATCTGTCAATTTAAGATTTGTTATCTATATCTTTTGCCGGAAGAAACAAAAATGACAGCAACAACAGATTTTTAAAATACATCTGATCAATTAATTTCGTCTCCTTTAATAAATACTGTCCTTCAAATCTGTTTCTAACATAGAATTATGAACTTTTAGAAAAGCTGGAATCCTTCCCTTCTCGTGATCTATCTTTCTCTTTTTATCCCTTTCCTTCCTCTCTCTCTCTCTTTCTCTCTCTCTCGCGCGCGCGCACGCGCTCTTTCTCTCCCTTTCATACATTCTATTCGTATTTTGACAGGTGGTGTATTCGATAGAAAAAAGAGAATTAGTTGCAATGCTCGAATGAAAAATCATAAAATAAGCCAGTGATTTCAATAATCGATCCCTCAGTATTGAGTTTTCTTCGTTTTAGCTTTCCAGTTCTCTCCATTATTTGATTTTGGATTTAGACCTTGGATATCAATCTTTCAAACCCGTTTTACATCTTTTTATAGAAAGAGAAATTTCACTATAATATTGATATATGTATGTTTGATATAGTGAGAAAAATGTTTTTTGTGTACATAAAATTTCTAATAGGCAATTGCAAGTATTTACATGAATATTTAACATATTGTGTTTATATTATGCTATTATTCTCTATTTTTTTACAAACGAAATGAAACTACTAAGTATTTCATTGATCAAGTTCATAATATATTTCAGAGAAGACAAGAAAAGTGCTTTTGGTATGGTATTGTTTCCTTTAGTCGTCTTAGTTTAACACACAAATAAGAGGGTCCTTCTGAGGATGTACATTACAACAAGAAGTTCACTTTACAACTGGTGTCTATAACCGTCTGTTGTAAGGTAAAATAAAACGATTTTTCGGAGATTTTTAGATTAACTAATGTTCGATAAAACTTCTACCTCAAATAGAATTAAGCATATGGGACTGAATTTCTTCAAAACACGTTTCCTATATTTTATTTTCTAAAATTATTTTTTAATCATTTTCTCCTAAGCAAAGATGTGCGTTGTGGTGCAGTGGATATCGACTCGGAACGAGAGACCGTGATGCCGAGTTTGAATTCTACTTGAATTCCTTGTATTCACTTACGCCCAAATACCCTGTCTCTTCCCTCCAGTTATGGGTTAAATAATAGCACAGATTGGGTTCTATAGCCTTGGTCGGCAACCAGTCTACCGCAGAAAGCAATGGCAACCTACTGCGGGATAATTTTCTCCCCAGTCAATCATGTCTCTTCTGAGACATGATCGCCCAAGCATGTATCACGTATGGCACTTAACTAACTGACCCTAGGCAAGGTGGAACCGCCGCTAGTGCGCAGGTAAGTTCAAAGAGTATCAAAAATTATTAAGGGTGGATGGAATTCAAAGAGATAGAAAATAGCAACTGACGTGACATTTAAAATTGTAGCTATCAGGGAAACAAGTAAACGTAAGGGTGTTCCGAATGCGGAGAGTGTGAGAAAAGAAACTTTTAGAGTAAAAGAGGTGTTTCCATTTAACTATTTCAACGATAAACAAGCGGTAATAGCATGTGTCAATTCATGTTGTCAGAGCAGCAGAGAAAAAGCTCGTTAGAGAAGCTTCCATAAAAATATGAGTAAAAAAGGCAGAGAGAGGCCACATCACGTCGTTGAGGAAGTGACTGAAGTCGAGATGCTAAATCAGGATCGATTAAACTGCATATCTTTTCTTGGATTTTGTCGTGAAACTCTAGGTTCCTTGCAGCACTCGACCAGATATCGCAACAGTATTTATGCAAAGACGAATTGTAGATTTATAAATGTACAAATTAAACTCTGACCAGAAAAACTGCCTGTCCCCACATAGTAACACAAACTTCTTAGCATTAGCTGCAGCAATAGATTCAATGTAGTCTTTCCACATCAGGTAAGTTAAGAGAGTGATGCTAAAGAGGCGCTGTGTGTTGCTCTCCAGGAGACAAGCGTCATCTATTCTGGTGGCAGGTAGAAAAATTTCTCTACAGTGGTTAAAAGAAACTTGCACGTTCAAAACGACATTGATTTCACGATTCGATAGGAAATATTGAATTAAATCTAACCATCCAGAAAAACTATAGCTATGGAGTTTGCGCAGATGACCAGCATGCCAAACCCTGTTAAGCGCTTGCGAGATATCTAAAGCAACAGTTCGAGCTTCATCGTTATTATCAAGAACCTGGTATACATATTGTGTGGGGGAGGGGCGCGATAGCACATTCGATATAGACCTGTTTGTCAGAGAGCAAGTTACGAGAAGTGAGATGCTTAACTTTTTCAGCATTGATAAGAGCCTCGTAATAGGGTAATAGGGCGATTAATAGAGGAGTCATAGGTTTCCCTAGAGTACATAAAACAGGAAATCCAGATGAGAACTTCCAACAAGCATGAAAATTGGAAGCTGCTCGGCAGTAGTTATAGGGTTTGGAGTGGACAACAGATAGCATGAAGACGATGGCTGAAATTTCATAACCTCAGCTTGCTTTATTGGACTCAAGAAATAATGCCCAAAATCAGAGATGAGGTTATATACATATCGCTCAGCTACAATCTCCAAAAATCTAAATGCCACGCCAGTTGCTACTTTCTATGTCTGTTCTTGGTGAAAAATCGGGTATGGGTATTCCAGATGAGTAAAATGTTGAGTTGCAAGGGAATTTGTGTGTAAAACATTTAACCTTGTTTGTTGAAGATATAATGACTTCGCATTGATTGAATAAAAGATAGATTAAGTGTTTTGTGCTGTTCAGCACACCCCTGAAACCCACCAGTAATTTTTATAACCGAAATTGAAAGATGGTATACGATGTTTCATTCCATCAGCATATAAATGCTTAGCATCATTTAGGACAAGCTTGCATTCATTACAAGCAGAGACAAAGAAGCGCCTCTTGTGATCGCTCCGGTAAAAATGAAAGAAGAAATTCTTGTGGGCAGCCGTGCAAGCAGGAGAAAACCAAGAGAATGAACGAGTTTTATGTCGGAATTTTCTCGATGAAATGAAAGCATCGATATTAGCTTTGCCCCTGGAGAAGACCCTATAGGCGCAATCTTGAACAGGGAGACTAAAACACTTTGAAGGGAGATCTCAAAGAAACTTACGGAACGAATCCCAGTCCGCTCGTAGATAACATTTTTCTCCTTCCAGGTGGCTCCTGGATAAAGGGGACTGGAGGTATACTTACTGCCATCAGAGTTGCTAAGAGGACAAAGCTGTATAACAGGTCAAGAATCAAAAATACGTGTAATGGAGAGATCTAGAAGAGAAGCGTTTAATGGGAAACGCGTGGGGAAATTCTCCACTTGTCTGAGAGAGTGATTAAGAAGTTCAGCATTTGAATGCTAGCATGATTGGTGACAGACCGTTTCAGCCACTTAGTATGATCGCCATTAAAGTTACCGAAAACAACTAGGTCAGCAATGATCACCATTAAAGTTATCGAAAATAACTATGTCAGCAAATGGTGAAGGGAAATGACATTGTCTATATTATCTGAAATACTACCTAACACGCAGCAACAGCAACTTTCTCGGTTATTTATCTTCTTCTGAATCACTTATACTTTCTGACCATATCTCTATGTGCCTGTAACTTTCAACCTCTCTCTATCTTGTGGATCAAGAAGTAATTCTGATATAGACACTCAACATAACTTAGATAAAAACACTATGCAGGTAGAGCAACAGAATTTTGTATTTTTGCTGGAAATATAAACATGAAATTGATAGGTCTCTTTAACATTGATAACAATGTTAATATAAATGCAGACAATTATGGTAGGGCCTCAAATAAGAAAATTTGCGAGTGGTTCAATTAAGAATGATAAGCAAT
>JBBBDQ010001128.1:1982500-1997500 GCA_037127315.1 Ascarosepion bandense | reverse complement strand
AAAAATGTGTAGGAATTTTGGGGTTATATAAGTCTGTGGTTTTTGGTCAAAGACAGAGAGAGAATAGAGATCCTCACTGGCTGAAGTAGCTGAGACTGGCTAACGATTCCTCGACATCTCCTCCGTGTGCGTGATCTCTCTCCGGCTACATTCCTAATCCTCACAACAGTCACCGAAGAAGAATAAAAATATATAATCATACTTTTATATATACATGTCCCTTCTTGTCTGTCAAGACGATCATCATCGGTGTTTTCCAGGTAATGTTACACATATTACATGTATAAACTACCATTTTAATTTTAGTGCAAACTGGACCCCTATCGGTCTTTTTGACTCTCGTGCAAACCAGACCTCTATCTATCTTTTTTGTTTTAGTTTATTTTTTAAAATCATATCACCTCAAGCAAGGCGGTAACGCCACTGATGCGCAGGGAGCTATGTAAGATTGAACAGATTGGAAAAGATTGGAAAAGAGAAAGCCAGAAACCACATCCTAAACAGGGAACAAGGGATGAACTTCTTCACCTGTTCAATAGACGTGGGTGGAGTGTGAACCGGACGATAGTTTAGTCTATCTACTCCAATTGAAAAAAAAAAAAAAGTAAAAAGATTGGAAAAGAGAAAGCCGGAAACCACATCCTAAACAGGGAACAAGGGATGAGCCTCTTCAGCTGTTCAATAGAAAAAATCTGAAAAACTTACATTCGACATTTTTAATACAAATAGATGTTATGCGTTGTAAAATTTAACCAGCTATCATATGTAATCATAGTAATTATATACGACTTGGATGGAACAGTGAGCAACTGTGAACTGTACAATTTATTGTGATTTAAACTATGTAAGATAAACGGTGTAAGTATAAACCATGGTCATCCGATGGAGAGGAGGAAACTGAATTATTGCATGATTTTTAAATTTAAAACGGGTCACCCAATTCAAGCTAGCAAGTTAAAAGTTATTTGAAAATTGTCGGAGAAATAAAGAAACTGTAAAAGCTTTTTTCATTAAGAAAATCGTTTGTATAACCGAAACGTGCCGACACCATTTTGGCCAATAGTCTGGTCGATATCAATGTTCACCGGGAAACAATGTTACCAAACTAAATATGGTATTTTTAGAAAGGTTATGGTTTCCTCTTTTGCAAACTGAAAAGTAATCAGTTAGACCCCCTGGAGAAAATGTAGTTAGAAGAGAAAATTTTCAAACCTGATCCTAAATGAATCTGAAATAAAACATGACTGTATTTCACCATTATTAGCTGCATATATAGGTGGTTATGGATATGGCAGTGAAGCACTAGATAGCAGAAAGATAATACAAAACAAAGAACTACCAACTCGATATACAGTACTGTGCAAAAGTATTAGGACAATTGGAGTAGATAGACTAAACTATCGCCCGGTTCACACTCCACCCACATCTATTGAACGGGTGAAGAGGCTCATCCCTTGTTTCCTGTTTAGGATGCGGTTTCCGGTTTTCTCTTTTCCAATCTTTTCACTCTTTTCCTTTTTTATTATTATTTTTTTTTTCAATTGGAGTAGATAGACTAAACTATCGCCCGGTTCACACTCCACCCACATCTATTGAACAGGTGAAGAGGCTCATACCTTGTTTCCTGTTTAGGATGCGGTTTCCGGTTCTCCCTTTTCAAGTCTTTTCACTCTTTTATTTTTTTTTTTCCAATTGGAGTAGATAGACTAAACTATCGCCCGGTTCACACTCCACCCACATTTATTGAACAGGTGAAGAGGCTCATCCCTTGTTTCCTGTTTAGGATGTGGTTTCCGGCTTTCTCTTTTCCATTCTTTTTACCCTTACGTAGCCCCCTGCGCATCAGTGGCATTACCGCCTTGCTTGTGGTGATATGATTAAAAAAAAAAAAAAGAATTATTTTATCTTTTATGAGGCATCAAAATAAAGTTTAAAATCACCCCTGTCCTAACACTTTTGCACACTAACGGTAGTGTGCAAAAGTATTAGGACAGGGGAGATTTCCCTAAAAACCTCACTGAAGTCCAAATTCAGGATGCTAATAAATATCGATTATTTAAAACTAGGTGTAAAAGAAATGTATTAAAAGAAGTTATATTTAATTTTTACTGTTTTCTAGTTATTTTAAAACTACTGTATTGAACATCTATGGGATATTTTGGATAAAAATAATTAATAAATCTAATGTTACTTTGCAAGACACACTTTGGGAACAAATAGAAGCTGCTTGGCAGGAGATACCATTAGATACACTGAAGAAGCTTGTGATGTCAATACCTGACAGAATGAAGGCTGTGATCGAAGCAAAAAACTATTATACTAAATATTAAGTTTATTTTGTAACAAGTATTTCTTTTTTGTTAAAGCGTTTATTGAATAAATCAAATAAAATTACTTTAATTAAACTGTTTGTTTTCTGTCAATATGCCTCATAAAAGATAAAATAGTTGTTGTCCTAATGCTTTTGCACACTACTGTACCTCTTTGTGAATTAAATACTGACCAAACACCCACAATTTACAGATTAATAATTACTCTGTCAAACTGAATTTGGCAAATAAAACAGTTTGTAGGGAGAGACAGAAAGATAGAGATGAAAGTCGAGCAAATATTTTTGAATACTTCTCATCAACCCATATGTTTCTCTCAGACTTTGCTCTCACTGTGGAGAGCTTTCAAGAAGATTCCCTGATATCTGTATATATTGCAAATCAGACAATAAAGTAAGGAAGTTTTATATCCCAGAAACCACTAATGTTGAGAGCATGAAATTTTGCCTGGTTATCAGTGTTGTTAATAGGGACAAATTAACAGCATAATTTTATCTACACTTTGAGCTCTTACTTTTTAGCAGTCTGGTCAGTAAAACATATGACCTGTTCTAAGAAGATTTGGCGGTCTTGTGTTCTATAAGTAAAGGTATGACTAGAGAATGAAGATAACAAATACATAGAGATAACTCATTACATCAAGCAACCGACTAAGAAACTTGCAGCCTGAAAGTTCTGTCTTGTTAAGCAAACTGATGACTCTCCCTGACAATGGAGGTGCTAATTAAAAAAGTGTGTATATCTTTCCACGTATTTTTGATGTCTGTCCAAAATGTGATCCTTGGTAAAAATATGAAAAAAAAAAAATTAACATCTTTAATTCAAAAACTATCCCAAAAATACTAGCCCGGGAGAATAGCACTCCATTAAATAAGTTTTAAGATATCACTAACAAATACTGAAATGTTCCTATCTCCACCACGAAAAATAGCAAACAGAACCATTTAAATATAAGCCAAAATAAATGTTCAAATAAATTAGCACCGTTTTTCCATTTGACCTCTTCTTGTAGAGCCAGACTAATATTGTTGCAATCGCTGTCCCTACAATCATTGCATGCTGTTATGTACATGAGACCATGTTTCTGGCAAGAGCAGATATTTGTACTGCAAAAGCAATTGGACAAAACCTTGCACTTACTAAAGTACTGTTTCTCATTTCAGAACCTCAACTGCAAGGATTGAGTTAGCACTGACACATTTTTTCCAGATCATAACATGAAGATGGATTCCACAGAGACTGTGGAACAAAATTGACCGTTCAGTTGAAGGAAGTCTTTCAGGCTGTAATTTCTTCTTCAATGTCGTGTACCCGAAGGTGTCCAGTGTATCTTCTGGTTTTCCTCAATACATCTTGACAAAAATCTGTTACCCAGCTAAAGCAACTTGGCCAAGAGAAACAGCTACATCAGCTAAAGAAGCGCAACAAGACCGGATCTTATTTCATTTATAAATAAGCCTGATTATTTTCCATTTCCCATGACCAAATGCAACTGACGTTGAGACACATCCACATGTTGATGACAGCTAAGTTTTGCATAGCGTACGAGATTGTTTTCAATGCAATTTTACGGATGCTGAGCAGCAGCTTCATATATTCACGAGACTTTTTTTCCCTCGGAATGCATATAGATGTCAGCCATGTCTAGGGAAAATGGAAAAGCAAAAGAACAAAAATGCCTGTATCATCAGCTATTACAGTCAATGAATTTCATTCAGTAGCTAGTTTGAGGGCTTCACAAACAATGTCCGTGTCTGCATCTCCATCACTTTGGAGCACCTGATGACTGTCGGCTTCCAAGGAAAAACTGATCTTCTCGTTGGAGAGGAAGAGTTTTTTTTGGACGGCTTTGATTTGTATGTTCGCAGATGTCTGAGCTGCTCTTCGTTGATGTTCATGGTCTTTTATGGACTGGCCTGCATAACCATAAAAATGCTGTTTGATGACCGGTACTTGTCCTTTACGTAGCAGCTCAGGTATTGTGAAACCATATCGCTGTATATTAGCCTAAGAAACTACTTTACTCGGTGCAAGAGAGCACCTCCATCTAAAAAATTGTGTGAGTTGGCGAGATTAAGGTACGTCAGGAGTCAGATGATGCTTCAGGTTTTGTTTTTCTCATTTGGAAATTTCTGAAAATTGAAGTTGAAAATGGAGTGCATTCGAATTTAAAGAACGGGGTCACAAGACAACCAACCTTGAAAACAGAGCTTTAGGGTTAACATGAATATTTTGACCATCAATCTATCTACATTTTTCCAGATTAACAAGCGTATGCACTTCAGTGAGCCTTCTAAAACGTTCATGTTGTCGTATCATCTCTTGATAGAGTGACCAACTCCTCGAAGATATCACAATTGATTCCAGGATTACTGGATACTGACTAACCAGATGATACTGATCGTAGTTCTGGCTAGCTTAGATCAAAGAGGTAGTGCTAAGTGATCCAATTGAAGATACGTGTCATATCAACAATATCTCTCGCTTAACGTGCGCTATTCATCCTTACGTGCTACATGCTGGTTTTTTGGATAAGACCGGTCATGGCACCATGCATTTGGGCAAATGTATGCATGCTATACACACATCGATCTCACTGATTCTTTAAACCCTTATTCCCTAGTTAGCTCATCTCTGCTCCTAATGAAGTCAGTTGAAAAGCCAGCCCAGTAATAGTCACTGTGTCGCAATGTAACCCGTCCTCTGAGAACTACTGATGGAGCCAATTATGCTGTTCAAGCAGTTCTAGCATACGTTGTAGGTAAAATCGAGCACTCTTTGCATAGTTAAAAATCCCAGTTGCTGCAAATAAGATGCAAATTATGCAAGATTGGAAATTCAAATTCACTGTTATTTCGGCACGAGTAATCAGTTTAAGCGTGTTGATGTACTCCATGTAGACCAGTCATAAGTTTGATGTTCTTGATTTGTTCCGGACTTTATGCATCAGAGTATTAAGCAGACTTTTCAGGTTTACGAGAGCTGAAGCTTTTGCCAATGCAATCGTTTATTTCATCCACATCAGACTGTTCTAGTTTATCAGGCAAATAGCCTTACAACACACTCTAGAAACTATTTTGAAACACATCCAACAAACTGTTCTGAAATGTTCCTTCAATATCTAGAAGCTCAGATTTACTCTCCACATAGTCAAAATTCTCTTCCATGCCGAAAGTAAACTCTTCCTCATCTGCCTCTTCTATATTAGCTGAGAAGTCAATTGGTCATCCTCTTCTGGAATCACAGCATCGATAAGATTGTTTATCAAAGCTGCTAGTAAAACTCTTAAAACAGCCTTTCCGGAAAGAATGTGTGACGCCTAGTTTTTCATGGAGATGACAGTCAGTAACAAGGACAGCACAGTATTATTCATAAAGTTTTTCCTGACTGAAAGAAGAAGTTTTGTTATGAAGAACGCATTGAAACAAGCCTGAACCTAATTTCCTATCCTAGGAAAGATTGTATATATATATATATATATATATATATATATATATATATATATATATATATACTATTCAAAATAATAACTAAATAGACTCTGCAAGTATTTAAGTTTTAAATTTATACTAAGATAAACCTTAAGAAAAACCATTAACAAACAGAACCTAATTCCGTTACAATCCGGTGCACTAAGGCGTTGGATAAGAGGGGAGAAAAAAAAGAAATCCGCGGAATAAGGACAAGACATACGATACTCCGCAGTAAAGGAAAAAAAAACCCAAACGGAACCAACCACAAAAAAGAAAGAAAGAAAAAGTGCTCGATACAAAGTACAAACGAAATGCAAAAGTAGAGCAAAGACACACAAAGAATCTCAAGCTAGACAAAACCTACCGCGGTATCACACTACAGCTCGTCAGGGCCCTGACGAGCCGTAGTGTGAAACCGCGGTAGGTTTTGGCTAGCTTGAGATTCTTTGTGTGTATATATATATATATATATATATATATATATATATATATATATATATGTGGATTAATTACAGAAAACAGACGAAAGAACTTCTTTCCATTTCTATTAAGTACATATATGCTACTAAACGTCTCGTAGTATCCTTCTACACCCCCGCAAGGTTACAAGGTTTAGGTGCACAAGAGCAATACAAATACTCACATTACTTAAACTTTTATTGCAGAACAGCATTCCGCTTAGAACTCAAACAACACAAAACACATTTGTCTGTAGCATAAATAATAAAATATGAAAGGTTTTCATCAGCAACATTCAAGAAAAAAAGTTAAAATACAGGCATTAAACAAAATTCCTGTATTCTTTACTATTCACTGTGGATTGTTTATTCTTGGTTGGTTGTTTACTCCACTGATCCAGAACAGTCCAAATAAAATCCACGTTCAAATAAGTTTCGGTCTCTTGAATGCTGTCTATTAGCTGATATTATCTGATCTACAAGAATATGAAGCAGTTAGAAATCATTTTTCGCAATCAGGAAACATAACCTCAACTACTAAACATTAGAAATTGTCATCATAATGTTTGGAAAACACGTAAGACACATTCGAAATGATATGTGTATGAGAACCACTACTCAAGTGGTTAAGAACCATGTTCCATCTTAGAGCACCTGTTTTTAGCAAAGAAAGTAGTGCTCAGAAAAATGGCTGTAAATAATTCCCCACCATGGATGAGAGAGGAATTTTAATTTTTTTGCAGGGTACAAAATTCTCCTTTCAATGACATTAAACATGTCTTGGTAACATTATTTCTGGGTACACCTTAGATTCACTTTAAATCGATCAGACTATAAGTGAAATCAAAATTTCCAATTTCAGGATTGCACATCTCTCGTTTTGACGTTTACGAATCTATATCTAGAGAATTCTAGAATGGATTTTTATAATAAGACGGATTTTTTTCACTTTAAACACTGTTTTTACTGGATACACGTATTTGAGTAGAGGCTCCGTTGTTTTTTTTTATTCCGTTTTTATTAAACTGCATATGTATATATTTTCGTCTACCGGCTTGAATGTACGAGAAAACTTATTAAATAAGAATTTGTACTCTGAGAAATGCGCCTTGCTAAAATCCCCCAGAGGACGAAACGCGTTGGCTAAGTTTATTTTTTGTTTTTATTCATTTATATATTTATATATGAGAGAGGGACGGCATATGTAAATATTCCTCGAAACCAAAAAAATGACCAGAAAAAAATAAAATAAAATAAAATACAATACCTCTTTTTATCTTCAACAACACTTGCATAAATGAAATATTGATGACTAAAAGCAATATATATATATATATATACATATATATATATATATAATAGACTGAGATTGATCGATCGATAAGAAAAATATAAGGCAAATGGATGAATAATAAGATAAAGAAAATGAGAAACATTAAAAACAAAGATAGACTGCAATTATGTATGTGTTCGAAAGCATTCATATATATATATATATATATATATATATATATATATATATATATATGATTCATAAATATAAATTGCTTTAAAGTCATATCTACTTCATGTCCACAATAATTGATTGATGCAAGCAGAGATAGACATAAATTTACCCGTCCCACTTCCTTAAATAAATGGTATAATTCTTTGTGAAATGAAATCTTATTGAGTAAAAACTTCTACTGTAAAATAGACGGTGTGTCACATCTACGGTAGATGTGTAGGTGAATACAGGATCCGTGTTTCTTTTCCTGGTTTTGTGGTTCTGATCAACGTATAACATCTGTTCTCATATTCCATATTTACGTTTTTGTCCTTAGTAAGGTCAAAACATTTCGAACCAATTATGTGTCACATCCTACAAACGCTGGATGGTAGGTAAATAAAGGCCATTCTGACTTTTTTGTCCTTCAGTGGCCGAGGAAGATATTCCATCGGAGATTTGTGAAAGGGGACTGTGTCGTACCCATTCTGTGACCGGCTTTGCTTGGCGTGGTTTGTCGTAGGGTGAATTCTACTATTCCTGGTCATGGGAGTCTACAGTGGATTATCTTAGTGACGTTACCTGGTGAATGGCCTAGAATGTATGTACCTTTCAATGACGTGAACTTCAAAGCGGGTTTGGTAGACATGCTTGATTGCCACTGGTGTAAGCGTGGGTTGGGGGAGACGGCCAAACTCGCCTTCTTCCAACTGTCTCCTAGTGCATCCGATTTGGGACCATGTCAGCAAGTTGACGGCTCGTATCGATCTTGAACATCTGCTGTTCATTGATCTCGCATATGTGGGCGACAATGTGTCACCGCTGAAATGGTTGTTGTTTCTTGCGTTGCTAGACGTCGAAAGATTGTAGCGTGCGTGACGTGAAGAGAGGGTATTTGACGCGAAGAACGCCTTTTCTTATCAGTATTTGATTCGATGTTTTGGTTTCAGCTCAAGGTAGATACTCTGTGCGCTGGAATCGGGTCAGACTTGATTTTCATTTTATAGCCCCCTCAGATCACAACGGGGCGATTGCTAGAGGATGATAACCCTGGTTAAGTTAGTCTTTTTATACTACTAGCAAGTGTAAGTGACTATTGTTCCCGGTCTTCACTTTTGTTATGGTTCTTTTCAAGATTCTTTATCTCTCCAGTTTTTTTTAAATCCAGGCTTTTTATCTTGATAAATCAAGTCTTTTGCATTTGCCTACTTACAAATAGATTTGACTCTCCTCTGCCACTAGCGAGTGAGCTTATTGATTATGTCTGCCAGCTAAATAAAGTAGCTATTCTTTTTTTATTGCTAGACTGACACTTACTAACATATTTAATTTCTTTGAAATGTTTAGTTTATTTCTACTTGTTTAGATGGGTCCTCCCTTTCCGCTTTTGTACCATTGTAAATATTCCACGACATATCGCAAATTTATATGTATTTTTCTAAAAGAAAAAAATGTACATATATATCCCAAATTTTTCTTTTGTATTATTAGGCTACCTGTAAAAATGCGGTATTTTGGTAGCTGTTCGAATTGAATGGAGATTGGTGAGTTCTTGTGGTGATTGTGTCAGATGTTAGAATGGAAAGGATCGTTAATTGAATTAGTAACGAGTAGGATAGTTAATCATGATAAATCTTCTCCTCCTCTCACTTCGGTATTGTGCCACAAGCAAACCTATTTTTGATAAATTAACACTTTCTCGGTCATCACAAAATCTGTTCTTTTATAAAAAATCACTTTTCTATGAGAGAAACCTGGTTCCGGTACCTTTAACTCTGAGGTCGCATCTTTCTCGTTGCAGTGAATAAGAAGGTTACCAATGCCTGCCTATCGTGGTGAGTCAGCAACTTTTAGCTTTGTCTTTCATGTAGTTATGTGCATCTCACATTTAGCCGACCTTGTACCTTGTCCTGCCATTGTGGGGAGGTATGCAGTGAAGTATATGCTCCAGTGTTTTTCCTGTCCTATTTCTACTTTCAGTCAATGCACACAAAATCAATTAGGGAATTTCGCCTTTGTGGCAGCAATTTCTTCATTGAACTAAAAAAGGAAATGGTTGGATTACTCTGACAATTATATGGCAGTGAGCACGGGGACTGAAAAACGTCTTTCCTTGGTTCATGCAAACATATATGGGTACACCATATGAAACAAGCTATGTGTTACATTTCACTACCACCATAGGGCATTTATTGATTGATTTGTTTAATATTTTTACGGCTTATCAACCCTTTCCAAGTTATTTAGAACCGAAACATATTTTGGTCTGTAATAATAATCCTTTTTCGTATTAATAACCCCTTTTTTGTATTAACTATTTTTTCGAGATAATGATTTTTCTAGATATATGTTCTACTATTTAATCCATGGCTGGTAATAACAGAGATGGATTCATATTTTCCCAAGAGTGTTTGCGCATGTGAATGTAATGAACTCGACTGAAATTCAAACTCTACTCTCTGACTAACCACCGTAGGGTAATGTTAAGTACAGATTCGCACACGGTGGTAAGGGGTGAGATATAGTCCGATTTTTTCCTGGTCTATAACATCAAAAAAAGGTAGGTTTCTTCAATAAACAATTATCGATTTGAGTTCAGCATATAGATTTGCACGGAATCAAGGATGTTTTGGAAAGACTTGATGGGGTAAAGGCCTTCGGGAAACAAAACAAAAATTTACCGTTTTTCTTTAGGTTAAGTTTTGAGTTAGTCATTTCTTATGCTTTCTTTTGTATGTTTGTCATGTTTGAATTAAGAATCAAATATTTTTTAAAGATTGCATTGTACAATTATTTTTATATGTTTTGCGCGTTTTAGTGTGATTCAGATAGATCGTTGATCTTTTTTCTTCATTTCCATCAGTGCCATAGGTTAATTCTTTCTAGTCCATGTCGTCTGGATCTGATTGAAGCCTCGGACTGAATCTGTTTTAGTTTCGTCTCTGTCTCTGAATCGCTCTCTCTATCTGAAAAAACACATGTACCTCCCTTTTTATAAGTTCTACAACGATCACACATTTTGCAGTGTTTTAAGCGAAAAAATGGTTATCTCGTATTTCTTGGTCCCTTCCACCTACTGTGACTTTCATTGACCAAAATCTTGCATAAGATTGTCTGGGTCATCTGTGTGGCTTCTCTCCACCCAGAAATAGAGAATTATATATATATATATATATATAGAGAGAGAGAGAGAGAGAGAGAGAGAGATTATGTCCTTCTCAAATTCAAAAAGAAAGGATATATTTCAATACGCCATTTCTTATCTAATCCCACTACAAATTGAAAAAGATTTGATCACCCAAGCGTGTATCAATTATTGCACTTAAATGCTGACTGTTATTCATACGATTCCTCTTATATTTGTTGACAACAAAAATGAGAACAATAATTTTTTTGTGTACATTTTTGGCACAAAAACACCCTTCGTAAGGATCTCTTCATATAAAGTCTGGTCTTATGCTAATCTTTGACCAGTGTCCGAGCGTACGCACTCAGGTTACCCACGTTAAAAACCGACCTTGCGTCACAGCTCGCTCCGGTGGTGGAGTAGGATAAATCAACTCTCTGCCTTCGGGCGGAGAGAAACCCGCACGAAGCTCTGCGAAGGGTAGAGTTTCGTCTGGGGAAAAGCAGACAAGAATTTTTGTCGAGTTTACGGGCTTGGTTTTACCAACGTTAATTAACATTATGTCTCATCTACCTCGGGCTTCTGCTTACGTCAGGAGTTCGGAAATAATTTGGTGTGTCATTGACGATCATTATCGGACTGTGACTCTAACAACTTAACCTCTTCTCTTTTTATTTATTGTTGTTCTGTCATATCTGTCTGTTATATCTGTTCTGTCATATTTGTCTTGTTTTTACTTGATATCCATTAGCACGGATATTGTGCTGTAAAAATTTTAGCACACATCATCTGGTATCGAACTGCCATCTCGGTGATACAACATTTACTTAGTTCTTTATTTTAATTAAAGTTTAAATAAGCCTTATCAATTCCACTTTTGAGGTGAACCAAAGTTAAATTCTTTATGAAAAATTGTCGGAGTTTTACTCAGTTTGATATTTAAATTTAATTGTAATTGATTTTTATCTATTTTTTCAATAGTAGTTACATATTTGGATGCTTTTATTATTTATTTTAATTCATAACTGATTTGTTTAAAAATCTGATCGATTAATATAAAAATTATTCGAATTTAATTTACTAGTGAATGCCATATTCCCTTTGTTCTATTTGAGGATGAAGATTGCCGATATAATAAGTTTATCCTTGCATTCTAAAACAATATGTTCTTCTATGAGGCATTCCTCACATTCACTTATGCATAAATATCCTTTGGAAAGGTATTAATTCGTCTCTTCCCTCCTGTTATGGTTTAAATATTAGGACAGATTGGGTTCTATAGCCTTGGCTGGCAACCAGTCTACCGCAGAAAGCAATGGCAACCTACTGCTGGATAAACTTTGCTCTTTCAAGTCATGTTCGCCCAAAGCGTGTATTGCACTTAACTGACTGACGGATGACGTGTGACATTAGCTTTGTATCAAAGGACTCACATGAATATGTGCTGTTGAAGAAATTTATTAAGGGTAGTTTAGATGTAGCAGAAGACCGAAAGTGTAGAGCAGCCAGCAAGGCTCGATGTCACTACTCAGTCGTAACTGATCAAACGAGACAAGCTTGCAAAACATTAAACAACGTTGAAGTGTTCAAAGATGTTATTGCGAATGTTTTCCCTGACTGGCTAAAATGCAGTCTTTATATGTACATTTATCTTCACAAATAATTGCTATTTTATTAGGAATTCCCGCAAACTTGTCCCTGTAGCATAAAATGAGTGCATATCTACTGAATATCAGTCAATCAGTTAATTGCCGTACATGCTACGCACATGGATGTTCATGTCTTGAAAGAGACATTACTGAATGGGGAGAATATTTTTCCCGCACTAGGCTACCATTACTTTCTGCTGCAGACTTGTTGCCAATCAAGGCTATAGAACCGAATCTGTCGTGCTATTTAATCCATAGCTGGAGGGAGAAGAGGTATATTTTCACGTAAGAGATGTAACGAATTCAGTGGAATTAAAACGCGGCTTTCCTATTTCTTGTTACTAACCGATATCCATTGCAGCACAACGCGCAATCCTGTTGATTATGCCGTAAACTAAATATAAAAATTAAACGTAAGACTAATCTAATTTCAATTTAGATGTAGATAACATATATCTATGAGAAAACTCTCTCACTAACTCTCTCTCTCTCTCTCTATATATATATATATATATAGGAATAATGTAGAAGAGATTGTCACTTAATCGACTTGGAAGTTCCGTAAAGGTACAAGTTTTGTGAAGGCGTCATCGTGGTACATTCACGAAACTTCAACGTCGGCATGACTGATCAGTTAAGTGACAAATTTCTCCATATCAAAGTTATTAACTCTCTGTATCGAGCATTTTATGACCCTAAAACTGCTTGCCAAAATATATTTTATCAGTAAATCACTGAAAAAACGACAATCTTAGCACTAATCACCATCATAACTCAACGCTATATATATATATATATATATATATATATATATATATATTAAATAAAATATATATTATACATCATTTATTCCATTAAAAATATGAAATGCATGGCTTCTTTTTAGGTTAATTCTGAGATTCTATATAGACATGTTATATAGGTATATTTTTTTAAATACATATTCTACATATTCTTTTGAGAGCTCGCTCGGAAAGTAATTGCTTTTGTTATTTTAGAAATCAATAATTAGAGGAAGATGATGCATTTTGCTAAAATGTTGTCTGGCGTGAAATCTTATGAAAATATTGCGCATATTGACATTCATCGACGCTTGCTGAATTTCATGGAGACCAAATGGTGGATATGAAACCAGTCAAGCAGGTGGGTGTTGCATACGTTTCAATACTGACGACGGCGATGTCTGAGACAAAGTCACAATCCAGTCGGTTCTGCACATATGTCAACACACGAACTGAAGGTTCTTGTTAATTGCTGGTTAATATACCGCGACAGTGGTGATGACCATGTGATATATATATATATATATATATATATATATATTTATCTGTAAATTCAGATAAAATTAGTGGGGAAATAGCCATTTTCAACATGTCATTTTAAGGCATGCATTCTTCGACCACTTATAAACAGAGAATGAGGACAAATTCTAAGCCTAGAGGTTAGCTTAAATAAAGGAAGGGTTGGGATATATTGGTTTTAACTGGGTTGGGATAGGAGAAAGAATTTAGTAATAATTACTTCTTAGTAGTGGTAGGTATGTGGCTTGATAATATATATATTATAAATAGAACTATGTGATATATATATATATATATATATATATAAGATATATGTATGATATATATATATCATACACACACACACACACACACACACACACACACACATATATATATATATATATATATATATATATTCTATAAATAGAGCTATGAATATTTATTATTAATCATAGTTTAGAACATGTACAAGTTACAATTTACTACAAAAGTACATTTTGTTTCGACATCGAAAAAACAATGTCTCATCAAGTAGTTTTACCATCATTATTAACTTCCTGATGAGACATTGTTTGTTCGATGTCAAAACAAAATGTATTTTTGTAGTAAATTGTAATTTGTACATTTTCTAAGCTATAATTTATAATAAATATTCATAGCTATATTTATATATTGAGCACTCTTTTAAATTAATATTTGTTTTGAACATTGTTAATATTTCCTTTGTTCTTTATTCATTTGGATATATATATATATATATATATATATATATATATATATATATATATATAAATTATGTTTTAGAACATGTAGATTATTTTATAATATAATATTTTATTAAAAATAATGTCCATGTTCTAAAACATAATTTATAATAAATATTCACAGCTCTATCTTTCATATATCGAGCACTGTTTTAAATTAATGTTTTGAACGATAAAATTCTTCTTCGTTCTGTACTCACTCGGATATATATATATATATATATATATATATATATATATATATATATATATAGAAAGCTTGTTCTGTCAAATGATTTTATTGTACACTTTATCTGTCGTCGTGAAAATAAATTGGACGTATTACTTTTGGAGTATCGTAGATGTGAATGCACGGTACAGATGCATATCTGAATTTATATTATAAATTAATACATGTGGCTATAACACGTATGCATATGAACAAAGATGA
>JBBBDQ010001128.1:1752500-1980000 GCA_037127315.1 Ascarosepion bandense | reverse complement strand
GATACAACCTAAAATACTTTTATGAACTTTGTGGGCAGGTTCTTCACACCAAAAGAAAGAGAAATGCCCATATAAACATGTCTGTAAATCCTATGTTTTTGAGATATTGTGTTTAAAATTTGCAGGAGACACTGTTAAATGTACAATCAAAGATACAATCTACAAATTCTTGTACAAAATTTGGGGCAGGTTCCTGACACAAAAACAAGTTAAAATATCTATATAAACATATGTTCAAAAGGCCATCCTTTTACCTTAACACAGAAGCTTCATAGCAAATGTTCAAAATGTCGTCCATTTGCTTCTATACCCACATGCACCTGTCGGATCATTGACTGGCGGATTCTTTTAAATATTTCCACATGGTGTTGAATTGTTTCGTAAGGCTTCAGGATACGTTGTGAAGCATTTCTGCAAAAACCAATTGTTTTAAGTGGCCTCACAGATAAAAATCAAAATGATTGAGTCGGGAGAATGTGTTGGCTATAGAAAGATTCCTTCCCTAACTATCCACTTCTCATAGTAGATGTCAGCCAGTGTACCACAATGAATATAGCTAAAATATGATGCAGCCCTATCATTCATAAACTACATGCATTTTCGCATTAACAAGGGTACATCTTCTAGCAGATCTTGAAGTGTGTTTGAACTAAAGTCCCTGTAGACAGCTCCTGTTATTCGTACTGGAAGAACATATTGACCTACTAGAAAATTATCTATCATTTCAGTCCACATATTAATCGAAAACTGATGCTGGGTTCTATCCCCTACCTTACCTTGGGGATTTCGATCTTTCCACAGATGTTGGTTGTGTAAATTTGCTATTCTATAGTCTCTAAATGTTGGCTCATCCGTAAACAAGACTGAAGTGACAAACGACGGGTTAGCATTTTGCGCAGTAAACCATCGGCAAAAGTTCTTCCGTGGTGAGTGATCAGAGGGCAAATGATAGTGCACAGGTTTCAAATGATACGGATGCAGGAGCTGCTCTTGAAGTTAGACGTGTTTAGACGTACATGCGAATCTCAGTCTTCCTCGATCTATAGTTCGTGATGCTACGGATCCTGTCTCAGCAACGCAACGACAAACAACCACGCAAAGGTTGCCTTCTGTCTGGAAACGCAGTCTGATACAGCCGAGGAACTTTGCGTCCATCAGCATTCGCGCGGCCGTATATAAAAATCCTATATGCCTGTTCTCGATACTGTACTCTGCCATTGTTCAACAGTTTATATGAACTTTTGGTCTTGATTTGATGTGAGAGACCCGTCTGCAAAGTGTGTAAATGCATTTTTGATACATTTTGATATTTTCTTTATAATCATATCTCCCCAAGCAAGGCATTTTAATGACACCGTTTTGCAGGGAGTTTTTATGAGAAAGAGTGACAGGTTATAGGGCGTGTCAGGAAGTGAGTAAGAGAAGGATGTAAATACTAATGAGAGTGGAGTGGACGGAGAAAGGAGCAAGAGAGAGAGGATGCAGGTTAGGGAAATAAGAAATAAGTATATATATATATATATACACACACACACACACACATATATATATATATATATATATATATATATATATATGTGTGTGTGTATGTGTGTGTGTGTGTGTGTGTGTGTGTGTGTGACTTGAATACGTGGATCAAAATCCAACAAGATGAATAGAAAATGTAAAGAACACGTGGGAAAAAAGTGTCGTTAATCGAACATATTTCACCTTAACAAGTTTTAAATCAAAGGAATTTTAAACAAAAATGTATTTCGTTTTATTATTCAAACACAAAAACACACGTTCATACACGATTCATTCATTTTATTTTAACAAAGAAAATCGTTTGTCGCTTGTATACATTATTTCGCTACAATCTTGAACGGAAATGTATATATCGTTTTGTCATTCACACACACTAACGTTACCGGCATATAAACACACTTAATTCGTCTATAGTTTAGATGCACTTGACACATCCACTTACATTTCAAATGACCATCCACTGCTTTATTAAACGTGTCACCTGTCTGACCAATAAAATCAAACCTCAATCAACATACTGTCTCTGTGGATTTTAAAATTCCAAAATATTTTTTAAACATCATTTGATTTTAAAAAGTCTGCGAGGAAGCTTGTTACAGTAAAACATGTTAAATTAAAGACAGTTTTTTGCTATCTGTTCTTTAATTATTCATATATATATATATATATATATATATATATATATATATATATATATATATATATATATATATATATATATATAAGTACTGCTGACGATTAATTACATTCAACAAACTCTTTGTCTATACATTTTATCTAAGAAATAATGGGTCAGACAGTGCTATGGTTTCTAGACGTTTTTCAAAAGTGTTGCCTGTTGCGTTCGCCTCCTCAGATCGATCGTGTCAAAAGCCACCCTACCTTCTGACAAATTTAGCATGATGAGATTTAAATTTGGGTCACAATATTAATTGATTATGTTGTGTTGGCGGTGCAAGCGTTATTTAAATTCAAATTACGCTTGCATTTAATTTGCAATATCTTTGCAGAAGGTATGAATGCATTTCTTCTTTCTCCAGTTATGGATTAAATAGTTAAACAGAGTTGGCCTTTTAGCTTTGATAAAGTAATCAGTCTCGAAGGATAGTAAATTCTGAACCTTGGAGAAGGAAACAGAAAACACGATCTTTATATTTACTTAGAACAATCATTGCAATTTCAAGTTTTCAGATATCAAATAAAATGAAGTTGCGGAGAGACACGGCTATGTATTTAAAAATGCAAAACATAATAAAATTTACGATATTTCAAGCAGATAACATTGCATCCCCGTAAAGCAGAGGGGCAGCAAGTTTGTTTTTCTGGCCATTACTTCTGTAAAGATTTTGATTGTTACTTGGTGCTCCTCTACCTGTAGCCCTGTACCAGAATAAGTGAAGGTGAGTAAACTCTTGTTTTGAAAATCTATTGGTACTTAAGTTCACCTTATATCATAAGTGGAACTCGTATATACGGTTTACCGGCCAGATTCCTTGTACCACTCCAGAAGTAAAATACTTCTGCATATCTGGACCGGAGCTGCCCAATCCATCCTTTTCAGCTATGACATATTTCTAAAGTGTCTACCTTTTCCCCGAAACGAAAAATGAAAACCTCTCGCTACTCTATTTTCATGCCAAATGTTCTGACGAACTACATTCCTTAGTTCCACCGGTTCAAACCTTTCCAGCTAACACCCGCTATACACTACGACAAACCATCCTCATTCACCTTGGACAATTTATTCCCCAGAATCTATATTTTGTCGATTAAACACCCGAGAGGACGCTTCCCTTATCTCTACAATTTTACATCTTCAAGTCTATAGTCAACCGTTATCTAACCTCATCCAGTAACCATCAACCTTGAGTGGCAGTAAAATCATAGATCCAGTCACCTCATTGTTGAGTTGTAATACGTAAGTTAGTGTTACAAACCACCACAAAAATGATTAGTTATATAATGCCCCCTAGATGAGCGACTGTTTGGAAATTTCAAGTGCTGTAAACTTGGATGTGCGGGTGATGTAATGGATAATGGCTCGGAAATTTGAATCGGAGAGCCGGGTTCAAAGTCTTGTTGTCTTCGTTATATTCATTTATGTGCACTCTTGGGAAAGTTATGAATCCACATCTCCTCCCGGTATGGGTTAATTAGTAAGATTTCTATAACTAAACTATTATCTAAAAAAAAAACAACATTCTATTTAAAAATATTTTCTGGGTTTTTAAATAACCTGCAACGAGTTGATAGAAAACGAATCAAGCAATTTGCTTTTTGTTGCAATAATTTTTCCAGGAACAGGTTATAGGAAAACTGAAAATACTCAGGGTGAGAATACAAAAAATGGATTATTCACATATCTGGGGTTATAAGTTTTGAAAACTACAGACGGTGTGTAGCGGATAGGAAATTGAGAATTAAAAATCAACCTTTTTCTTCACTTTTACAAAAATTCACAATGACGTGTGAAATCCTGATTTTTCCCAAATAGAAAAAGGATTGACCATATGCTTAAAGAAAAAGTCGAAACCGGATTTCGCAAGTAGATGTTAAATTGGTTTTCTGACCAATGGAAGCGATTTGCAAGACCCAGACGACTTGGCGATCAAGTGTGAAAAATCTAGATGACTATAAATGCTTCGGTCAGCGTCAGCTAGTCACAGATGGAAGCAGGAGAAACGACAAGCTAAAATGTGACAAGGCAGAAATTTCTAGTCAACCCGGACATAAAAAACCGCGTCGCACATCGTCCTCTTTCTTCTTTCTCGTGAGCTCATTTTGCTTCTTCTCGATCCAAAGAGATTCCTACGCTTATACATACATACGTACACATGAATTTTTTCCAACAAATTACTTCTACGAACATTTCTTCAACCCTTGATACTCTTAACTCATTACTTGTTTCTCATTGAACATTAACTGATACCTATTCTTGTTATTCTATTCTTTTAATAAATTTCTGTTTTAACATGAAAAATGTATATTTTATTCTTTCACACTAATCCGCACATTCCAACGTGCCGATAATTAACCTTCAGATGAAAATCTTCTGATAATTCTGATGATAATCCTGAATAATCTGTAAGCTGTAGGAAGTTCTGTTATGCATGACACAAGGCCGAATTAATAAACATTAACCATCTCGCTATAGCTTCGGGTGTACATATAAATCAATATTTGTATATTCAACTATGATAATATTTTTGGGTTATTATTATATCTGAAAGTCATATACAAAAGAAAACTGATGAATTCACTACAGAAGCGAAGGCTGAAATGAAATGTTTCAATAAACAAATGATGTGAGTTTTCACTCAAATGAAACCAGAATAAAAAATTAAATGTATTCTATGAGCAATATAGCAACCAGCTGTAAAAATGTTATAGAATACAAACAAAACAATGTCTAAATTGAAACCCAAGAAATCTGCTCTAAAATCTCCTAATTTGGGTAATCTTCGAAATATGAGAATCCTGGTATATTATGATGCTACATATGCAAGTCTGGAACTTGGGTCTTCCTCGGGATGTAATTATTATGTTTATTCAAGTAGGTGGTGCCAATTAGGGTTGGATATGGTAATAAGGTTCATTGACATCTGTAGGCATTAACATTAAGCGAAGAAACAAGTGTCATATTCTTAGCCTGTTCTTTAGTAGAATAACTTTTTTCGATTGACTATATAACGACTAGTTCAATGCTATACTAACAATGAATTATTACAAATCATTTCGGAAATCTCAAGAATTATTAATAACGAAGGATTAAAAGTACACTACCGGCCATAATTATTAGACAACCTATTCGAAATTAGGCAACCTATTCAAACTATTTGTAGTATTTATTGCCAAATGAAAACAGAATGGTTCTTTTCTTATTATTAATTTTCAAAATTTTACAATGCAAGGAAGCAAAGATGAACATGTCCGAATAACCCTAAGTTTTCTTAATTTTTTTCATTGATGAAACTGCACTATAGGAAATTATTATATATTTATAAATTCATTTGATGCACATGTTATTGTGCAGTATCAACAAAAGAACCATTCTATTTTCATTTACAATTATTCACTTGGCAATAAATACTAAATAATAGTATGCAATACATCATTTTTTAAAACACCGGGGTTGCCTAATAATTATGGCCGGTACTGTAGATTAATGGAAATGGCGTCAAATAGTTTTGGATAAATGGTAATCTGCAGTTTCATTAACAGAACGAGTTTCTTCTCCATTTAATTTGTTAGAAGTGCTGTATTTGTCGGCGTCAAGGACGTAGTTTTTTCCTGAAATAAGTTTCAAAAATTTGCAAAACATACAAGAATCTGTTTACTGTCTGACATAGACAACCGTACTCTGGGGTTAATATTCGTCTTTTGTATGTGTCGTGTTCCTTCGTATGAGTTTTCTCCTCGTTTCCAATCTTTCCAACACCTCGTCGTTAGTCACGTGCTCAGTCCATGGTATACTCAGCATTCTTCTGGAAAACCACATTTTTGCGGCCTCAAGCCTCTCCTTCATCCTTGAAGAGATTGTCCAACATTCACTTTCATACAGAGGGACAGATATCACATTGCAATCCAGCACTCTCATCTTTGTTTTCAATAAGATTTTCCTGTCTTTCAGTATACTGGTTAGCTTTTAAAATGCATCCCTAGCCATTCCAATGCGTCTTTGGATCTCAACATCGCACTTTCCATCTTCTGTCAGTACGCTTCCAAGGTATTTAAATTTCTTTGTTTTTTTTTTAGTTCCTCCGACCTGTAGTACGCATTTTGGGGTCTTTTTGTTTTTGCTGATGACCATACATTCAGTTTTCTTGAAGTTTATGCATAGTTCTTTCTTTTCGCTTTCTTTTACTACCTTCTGTAGGGGGTCCTGCATTCTCCTTTCTGTGTCTCCTATCAGCACTGTGTCATCATGTTGAGATTGTGTCCGCCAATGACAAATCCTTGCAGGGGTTTTATTTCTCTCAGAATTGTTTCGCTGTATAAGTTGAATAGATCCGGTGAGAAAAGACATATTTGTATTTCTATTTTTGTATACCTGCTGAATTCATTTCCTATCCGTACACAAGCGGTAACCTGCTAAAATGTTTTTATTATTCTAAAGAAAATGTTGATGTTGTCAAGCATCTTTATCAAGTCTTTGTGCCGTACTTTGTCAAATGCCTTTGCGTATATCATAAAGCACAGATAGAGGTCCTTCTGTATTTCTATTGCTCTTTCAGATAGCATTCTGGGCATGAATATCGCATTCTGGTATCTTTATAAAAGCCACACTGTTCTTGTCTTATCTCTGGGCCGATTCTACTGCGCGCTCTGTTCATCAGAATCCGGATGATGTGTTTCCCTAAGTGGCTCATTAAACTGATTGTTCAGTGTAGTTCACATTCATTTGTTAGCTTAGGCCTACAAAAACTCCAACGTTTCTATACTAATTTTTCGTAACTTAATTAAGGAAAAAGTGAGTCTTTGACACTGACAAATACAGTACTTTGAACATCTTAACTGAAAAATAAAATTTTTACTAACGTTTAGAACAGAACGAAATAACAACCGGTTCACATAGAGAAGGTCTACTTTTATTTCATTGTTTAAGAAACAACAAAAATAAACAAAAAACAAACAAACAAAAAACAACAACAACAAAATACAGCTAATACGAAGTAATTTCATTTTCTAAGCGCAGATTTATCGTAAATAATCAAACCGGTAGAAATGAATATATAATACTGTTTGATTATAAATAGAATATCTACTTAAATACGAGTATCGATAAAAGATAATGTTCAAACAAATAATTTCAAATTGTCGGTTGTTTATAACCAATTTCGTTAATCTTCGTTAATTTCCGTAATATATATATATATATATATATATATATATATATATATGAAAAGGGAATTGTACCCACAGAAATTACCAATAGCTCTAAAGAGTGTGGACGTCATTTTGATATAACCCGAGGAACCTTTCGGCCAACACTTGTCAAGGGTCACGTTGGCAAAGTTTATGAATAGGTAAGAAAGAGGACAAAACAGAATGGAATATTTGCACTACTGGGAGCTGATGGAATTACGCTTAAAAATAAATTTATTGAGGAAATTTAAAACGTAAGGGGGGTGTAAACATATGAATTCCACAGAGTGAAAATAAAAAGAATTTCACTCTGTGGAATTCATATGTTTACACCCCCCTTACGTTTTAAATTTCCTCAATAAATTTATTTTTAAGCGTAATTCCATCAGCTCCCAGTAGTGCAAATATTCCATTCTGTTTTGTCCTCTTTCTTACCTATTCATAAACTTTGCCAACGTGACCCTTGACAAGTGTTGGCCGAAAGGTTCCTCGGGTTATATCAAAATGACGTCCACACTCTTTAGAGCTATTGGTAATTTCTGTGGGTACAATTCCCTTTTCATATATTTTCGTCTTAGGTACCCCAGTCAGTTAATTGGTCAACTAAATCAAGTCTTAAAGCTTTGGCATAGGGTAAATGGCTTGAGAATCAGACGATCTTTTCTCCAATCCTGTTTGTCCTGTGGTGTTGTTCCCCCATTTATCCAGCACAGATTAATTAAAATCAAATCTACTGGCACCTCTATTGAGCATTCTCTAATTAGGTATGAGTTAGACAAGTTATTTGTTTACTCAACCAGGTCTTTACGTGTTTTTCGTTCTAAATTGAATGATATTAAAACAAAATTAAATTTTTTTGATTTTTTTCGTTTCTCCCGCTACCTGGTCAGTCTTAGGCTTCGCCAAGATAAATCTTGTTGTGTGAGGAACGGTAAGCATTTGGAATATCTAATAACAAAGAGATATGGTTCAGTGTCTGGCAATCTACATCGTCACATTTTCAATTTGTCGAGTATATCTCTCACCGGGATTGAACTCTCTGTTCTTTCTCGTGGATTAGATTTTTGTGTACCCCCTTCTAAGATCAATAAGGAACAAATATTTTCTGAGTTTGAGTTATTGTACTCGCAAATTTGTCATCATGTTCCTGTATCTTCGGAAAAGTGCTCTGAGGTTAAGGCTAGTTTGCTTGAGTCTGCTATCGAGTACACTTCGCTCAGTTGTGATAAAGACTCCCTTGACTGGCGTGGTGTACATTACCGTACTATTGGTTCCTTGCGTTCTCGTGGTGACATTTATATTACCAAGCCTGATAAAGGAGCCGGCATTGTTATACTAAATTTGGACGATTATCATTCTAAAATGAATGAAATTTTGAATGACCGTTCTAAGTTTTCTGTTATCGGTCCAGCCGATAAATTTGATAGCACTGTTAAGACAGAGGCTAAAATTCAACGTTGGCTTCTTACTTTAAACAAGGTATTATTTTCAAAGACATCTACAATAGGATTATGCCTGCTGGCTCTCAGCGACCCCGAATGTATGGCCTTCCTAAAGTCCATAAGGAAGGAGTTCCTCTTAGACCCATACTTTCTATGGTGGGGTCTATTCAGCATGAGCTGGCCAAGTGGTTGGCCGAGATTATCCAACCTTTGTCTGTTGCTTTGTCTACTTACAGTGTCCCTGACTCCTTCAGTTTTTCCAAATTGGTCAGAAATTTGGAGTTTTCTTCAAACGAAAAGTGTATGGTTTCGTTTGATATTGTCAGTTTATACACTAACGTCCCTTTATTAGAGTGTATAAACATTTGTGCCGACATGTTGTATCGAGGTGGTTTTGGCCCTGCGATTATTCCCGAGGAAATTTTCCTGGAGTGTATGTTGTTGGCTACTGAAGGAGTCGAGTTTAGTTTCAATGGGATTATGTATGCACAGACGGACGGTGTCGCTATGGGTAGTCCTTTGGGTCCTTTCCTGTCTAATATCTTCGTGGGATATTACGAGCGTGTGCTTTTCGAGAAGGTCAATGTACCTTTAGTTTATCGACGTTATGTTGATGATACCTTCTCAATATTTAACAGCACATCTGAAGCTGAACAGTTTTTAGTTCAGCTTAATTCCCTACATCCTTCTCTACAGTTTACTATGGAGATGGAGAATGACGGAGGTCTTCCATTTTTAGATGTCTTTGTTCAGCGTAAGGACGATGTTTTCGTTACATCTGTTTTTCGTAAACCGACCTTTACAGGTCTATATACGAATTGGAATTCGTTCGTCCCTAAATCCCGCAAAATTGGCCTAATAGAAACTTTGGTTCACCGTGCCCTGAATATTTGTTCTCCCGAATGCTTGGCTAGTGAATTGACACGCCTGCATGATATTTTTGAGGGGAACGGGTACCCTATTAATTTTGTGAAACGGGTCATTTCCCGTAAAATTAAACGGTTTAAAGAACCAAAAGTTGAAGGGCCAAGTCGCTGTCCTTTATATCTAAAATTACCTTGGCTTGGTAGACAGTGTCTTGCTGTTACTAATAAAGTTTCGGCTAATATTTCGTCGGGGTATTTTTCAGTAAAATTGCGCGTTGTTTATAAAACAAGGCCCGTTTTTCCATCTTTTGTTAAGGATCGGTTGTCCTATTTTCGTAAAAATTCTGTTGTATACAAATTCAAATGCTGTTGCGATGCAGCATACATAGGACGAACCAATCTGAGATTGGAGACACGGGTTGCGCAGCATGTCCCCGCGAATTTACGTTTGGGTAATTCCAATAGTAATATAAGGACGACTCAGGCCGTGCTGGATTCAGCAATCGGCCAACACCTGTTGAACAATCCGGCTTGTGCCTCTTCTTATGAGGACAGTTGGTTTTCTGTCCTGCACAGTGCTCGTTCGTTACATCATCTACGTATTTTGGAGGCCATTTGCCTTAAAATCCAACAGCCGAGCCTGTGCAGGCAGAAAGAGCAATTCTTACGCTCTTTGCAACTACTGGCGAGTCTGTGAGTGTAACCTTTTTTTCTTTTTATTTTCACTCTGTGGAATTCATATGTTTACACCCCCCTTACGTTTTAAATTTCCTCAATAAATTTATTTTTAAGCGTAATTCCATCAGCTCCCAGTAGTGCAAATATTCCATTCTGTTTTGTCCTCTTTCTTACCTATTCATAAACTTTGCCAACGTGACCCTTGACAAGTGTTGGCCGAAAGGTTCCTCGGGTTATATCAAAATGACGTCCACACTCTTTAGATATATATATATATATATATTATGTTTATTTATTTTTACAGTAATCTATCCGATAGAACGGATTATTTGCATTTATATATTTTTATTTTTCTTGTTTTTCTATGTAGTTTAATGGTTACTGAATTGAAAGAGGGATTGGCATGAGTTCAGATACGAGCAGGTATTATTTTCTTACTTTTGCATAAACATATTTGTCCTCTAAAAATAATGTTTATAAAAACAAGAAATAATGTCAGATATACTTTTACAAAATTACTGTTGTTTACATTTGGGATACAAAACGGAAGCTAGCAGATAGAAATTTGTACAAGTTGTAACGAGAAATATTCTTTCTTTCATAGGTAATTCAAACCTTGCTCTGTCAGTCTGGTGTCCGTAACAAAATTGGTAGCGGCGCGCATGGCTAAAGAAGCAAGTTCAGCTTCTGTCGGGGACACGATTTTTTCTCAAGATTTAGGATGTTTTTCGTAGTACTTCACAATATATACCGGTTATTATTTCTTTCACCGGTTAAGAAAATATTCAAACAGGGATGACATCAGCACTAAATACAAAATTGGGGGATTTTAGAAGAACAATTCTGACAACGTACTAGCTGATATGCTCATATTATAGTTGTCTCCCTTCTATAGATACATAGTTACCTCCCTTTTTATTGCTTTCGAATATATAAAGCCGGAGACATTACCGCCAGCATTAAGATCCAACCTTTGAGAGGCCACCATTTATCCAGACAACATCTGCTGTTAAAACTCTTCTGAGAAGATTTTGTTACCCCATCTGGTATTAAATAATGTTAATATGATAATTAAAATTGTTACTTTCATATCTGTGTTTATCTACATGTACTATTTTAATATCCATCTTGACCTTATTGTGTAATCCCTTTTAATATATCTTAGATTGGAGTAGATAGACTAATCTATCGCCCGGTTCACACTCCACCCACGTCTATTGAACAGGTGAAGAGGCTCATCCCTTGTTTCCTGTTTAGGATGTGGTTCCCGGCTTTCTCTTTTCCAATCTTTTCACTCTTTTATTTATTTATTTTTTCTTCAATTGGAGTAGATAGACTAATCTATCGCCCGGTTCACACTCCACCCACGTCTATTGAACAGGTGAAGAGGCTCATCCCTTGTTTCCTGTTTAGGATGTGGTTTCCGGTTTTCTCTTTCCAGTCTTTTCACTCTTACGTAGCCCCCTGCGCATCAGTGGCATTTTCGCCTTGCTTGGGGTGATATGATTAAAAAAAAAAAAAAATCATATCTTTAAAATATGTTAATTTTATATTGTATTTGCTTTCGTCTTCTTTTTCTTCTTCTTCTTTTTCATCTTCTTTTTCTTTTTTCTTCTTTTTCTTTTTCTTCTTCTTTCTCTTTTCTTCTTTCTTCTTTTTCTTCTTCTTCATTTTCCTCTTCTTTTTCTTCTTCTGTGTACCTTATCCTTTCAAGACGTAGGCGATCGTGACCTTCCGCGTCTTCCTATCCCTGGTGTATCTTAGCACGTTTTCTCCTGTTACCCCACCCAAACCCCGCTCTGCCATGTACCTGCTCAGGCCCGTCAAATATGTTATCCGCTGCTTTACATCGGCGTAAAAATGGAGTATTGCTGTCGTATTTGGACTCTTGCTGCCTAATTCTCATTTCCGAGGCTTGACCGTTCAAAAAAGTTTAAGCGGCCTTGTGGGTGATTAATAATTAATCCACTCTACCACACTTTTCCTACAGACGAAAAGTTGCTAACCTCTCGCTGTTCTAACGCTTCTTTCATTTATAGCAAAAGTTTCCACAAACTACGTTTTTTTAGTTCCACTAGTTCAGATCTTCACCCGTTAGGGTCGACTTATCCTCATAACCTTTGTCTTCCTTTTGTAAAGAGGAAGTTTCATTCATACATCTTCTTCACCAGCCCTGCTACTTTGTGGAACAGACTTTCGAGAGGTTGCTTTCCTGATCGCTACGATTTCAATCTCTTCAAGTCTAGTGTCAACCGCTGTCTATCCAAAATATCCTCAAAATATGCACTGTTAATTCCTCCCTCTGCTCTCTTACAGCGAATTCATTCAGTAATCTTCTATTTTGAGTGGCTCTTGAGTGTTGTGCTGGGTGTGTAATAGTATAAAAATTGTGGCCGCACCAATTAGCATATATTTTCTAATTGTTTGTCACTCCTGTTGTATTATCCATCGTATCTTCAAACTATGCACCAACCGATTTGTGCCCTTTTCCCTCCTGTATGTTTAAAAATGTCCCATAATCCGAGAATTACATCTAGAGCAATACTTTACTATTGATCGCCTAAAATGACGTCACATTTAATTACCCAACAATTTGCTGTAAAAATAATGTTTAATCATTAATGAACGTAGGCATTTCCATGGCCGTTGTCGTGCCATATCTTAGTAATTCAATTTAGACTGACTGACAAGCTTAAAGAGCTCCAATTACTTTACTATTTACCCATATCTGTAGGAAGTGAGGGAGAAGAAGATTCGTGCTTTTCCAAGGGAATTATACAAAGTAAACACAAATCATCGTAGTTCTAGTCGAATATACCCCAGCAGATGATAGTGGCAAGCCTACTTCATATCTTGGTTTATAAAGCCAGTTTATACACCCTTTTACTTTTATTTTTAACAGCTGTTTTCCTTAACTACAATGTTATATCACAGCTCCAGTCGTCAAACCTGTAATAATGGCTGATATGAACTCATTAAACAGTAATACGGAATGCATGTTTCTAATGGGGACCTATTTTTAAATAATCATATCACCCTAAGCAAGGCATTTTACTGCCACTGTTTTGCAGGGGGTTACATAAGAAGAAAGTTATGAGAAAGAGTGACAGGTTATAGAAGAGGGTCAGGAAGCGAAAATTTTTGATCGATGCGAGAGTAAAACGTAGTGTTGTCAGCGTATATGCCTACTTGGGATCTTATTACATCTGGGAGATCGTTAATGTAGATAAGGAAAAGCATAGGACCTAGAATAGAGCCTTGAGGGACACCCGCGTTCGTGTGATAGTATTGGGAGGCTTGTCCGTTTAATACTACCTTCATTGTTCGATTTGAAAGGAATGACTAGATATGGTCAAACAATTGTCCAGTTACACCATAGTCTCTTGTTCAATTAATGCTGAGATCGAGTAAAAGTAAGTCGAGATTTGTAAAATATATAGACTTTTTTCATAATGAAAGATTACATTTATTGATCTTTGAATTGTACTCTTTTCACATGCACGGTACTTTAGTAAAGAGTTGTGGGGAAAAGAGCAATAAAGTAACAGGTTTCAAGAAGATAAAAGATGACAATTGATGCTGCATTTAAATATTTTGAAGATTTGATTGTTCGACATGATGCCATAGAAGCTATGGAAAAGTTCCTTACAAATTAAAAATAATTTTACAGCAGATTATTGAAGATTGTAAGTGGCAGGTAGCAAGGAATTAGAAAGGAGTCCCACAGCAAAAAAATTGCATTTATTAGTGCTCTCACCTTGATATTCTCAATCAACTATAGCGTACCATATACACTATAATTTAGAACGCACACGTTTTATATATATATATATATATATATATATATATATTAACCTCCATATATATATATATATATATATATATATATATATATATTAATCATATCACCCTGAGCAAGGCGGTAACGCCACTGATGTGCAGGGGGCTACATAAGAGTGAAGAGATTGGAAAAGAGAAAACCGGTAACCGCATCCTAAACAGGAGACAAGGGATGAGCCTCTTCGCCTGTTCAATAGATGTGGGTGGAGTGTGAACCGGGCAATAGTTTAGTCTATCTACTCCAATTGAAAAAGAAACAACGTGAGAAGATTAGAAAAGAGAAAACCGGAAACCGCATCCTAAACAGGAAACAAGGGATGAGCCTCTTCACCTGTTCAATAGATATGGGTATATATATATATTTTCTTTTTCTTTTCTTTTTTAATCATCTCACCCCGAGTAAGGCAGAAATGCCACTGATGAGCGGGGGGCTACATAAGTGTAAAAAGATTAATTAGAAAAGAGTGAGGAGTACAAACTAGTTAGAAAGGAGCAATAGAAAGCTGAGAATGCAGGTGCGATGACAGATACATAGGTGGAGAGAAAGGGAAGGATATAGGGGGGTGGGGAGAGAGCTAGAGTCCAGTGGTTAATAGATGAGTATTGACATTGCATTTAAATTTCTGGAGGTTGTAGCCGTCAGGAAAGCAAGAATATGGGAGCGAGTTCCACAGGCGGGAAGTGCGAGAGAAGAAGCTGCAGGAGTAGAATTGTCGTCTGCATTTGGCTAACCTGACTGTGAATGGGTGGGACCCAGTTGCCAGTCTGGTTGCACGAGTAAACACCTGTTGGGGAGGCACCAGTGACTTAAGTTCGTTGGAGCAGAAGCCATGAAAGTATTTATAGAACAGACAAAGGGAGGCCACATTTCGACGGTGGGGAAGTGGCTGCAGATGAGCCTCCAGATCAGTATCTATCACATTACAGACTCTCCTTTGGAGCCTGTCGAGAACACTGAGGAGAACGGCAGGGGCGCCTGACCATAAATCTCAGCAGTACTCCATGCACGGATGGATGGTTGACTTGTATATATGCAGGATGGATTCAGGCGGAAAAAAACATCCTGGTTCGACATAGTGACCCAACCTTCTTAGCAGTAGATTTTGCTATGGATTCAATATAGTGGTTCCATTTGAGGTCTGAGGAGAGGGTAAGGCCGAGGAGGCGTAGTGTGTTGCTCTCAGGGAGAATCGCTTGGTCCATGCTTATGGGAGGCAGGGGAGGTTGCCTATGATAGTTGACAGACAACAGCTTGGTCTTAGACGCATTGAAGTTGACAAGCCACTTCTTGCCCCAATTCACCACAGACTGTAGATCCCGTTCAAGGTCAGCAGCGAGATTATGTCTGTCCGCCACGACAGGTTTCTTACTGGTGCGGGAGTATATTGTGGTGTCGTCTGCGTAGATACCTACTTGGGAACTGATCACATCTGGGAGGTCGTTGATGAAAATAAGGAAGAGCGTCGGGCCCAGGATATAGCCCTGTGGGACACCAGCATTCGTGCTGTAGGATGAAGAGACATGCCCATTCAAAACGACGTTCATTTTGAGGTTATTTAAAAAAGATTGGATTAGGTCAAGTAGGCAACCGGTAATACCGCAACCCCGTAGCTTGCATAGGAGGCCAGAGTGCCAAACCCTCTCAAAATATATATATATAACTTAAGACAGACACGTTATTCTATGGTTAAGTGGAACTTAGGCCTATTTCAGGCGAACCATCTTCAGCTTCCGTCTTTATTGTACAGAAGATTTTACACGAATATATATCCGAAGTTGTGCTGAGAAGTTCCCGTCTGTGCTTCTGAATTCAATCTTTGGATTAAGTAATGATAAAAAAATCATTCACTGCTTCAAAGAAAAAACAATCACATGTGGCATCACGTAGACAAATTAATGGAGAAAAATTAACTGATGCCCGATACCACCTTTGTATGTACAGCCGTACAGGAACAAGCCGACCTCGTAAATTGAATAAAGAACTAAATTTCAACTTTCTATTACAGAATATGAGAGTTTTTGAAAACAACCAGAGACCATAACTGTAACAACGCTGTCATAACAAATAAAATGAAGATATTAGCCTAAAGGGAATAATGTCGAATAAATGTCAACTGTTTAAATGTCCTTTTTCTTTTCCTAACATACGAAACTACAAGAAAAATGCGACTAAGAAGTTTTAAGGAAAATAGGAATAACAAGGAATCTTACAATCAGAAAGAGATAGGTGAAATATTTGGGACATATAATAAGGAAAGATGGCATAGAGAATCTAACACTCACAGGATATATTCAAGGTAAAGAAACAGGAAACTAAAGTAACATAATTAACGAGTTTGTATTGATGTATGGCCAAAGACTAAAAGAAAAGGAGTCAGAATTTTCTGAGAACAAAAAAGAGCCTTGATCACCCACATTCTTAATGAAATTGGCCTATAAAAGACTAAGAATCTATATGAATTACTTTATCTTTTACGTCTAAATAACAGAAGATACTATTGGGAAATTATACACCCGCTAACTGTGGCAAAATGTGCTATCTACTGAGTTCTAGCTTTTTTTTCATATGTTTTTGAAACAAGCAATGTTGACATTTGCAATGTTCGCTTTGTTAGTTTTTGAATAAAAGTTACAAAGCCTTTCACTCGCTCCCTCCACCTGATACGCAATTAATTGCACCTTTTAATATATTTGTTCATTAATTATTGGGAACCGAAAATGGTGTCTTTTTCTTTTTTCTCACCTACGCGCCAATCCCATCTTTCCGCACCCAGTAATTCTCGATAATATATTTTCCACATCCATCATTTAACGTGCTTTGAGGGTGTATTGATATCACCCACTCAATTAATGACCAATGGAAAGCTGAGCTTTAGGTGGTCTATCCTAATCGTTTTGTGGCGTTTGCATTTGGCGGTAATCAACACGCCATTTCCTATCCTTGGAGACGTTCGATACATTCGCAATTTAATGACTCTGATGCTTCCGTCAGGATTTAAACAAGTTGCATCACCATTCGCTGTTCACGTTTCGTGCAGCCGTTCCTGATTTCAGATGTACCTTGTCCACCTCCCTCTTAAGTTATTTCTCTGTTTTTTTTTCTGTTTTTTTTTTTTCATAAAGAAAGATTAAGGAGTAATCTATAGGCAATGACTTACTGTGTAACTAGCCAATGGAAACAGTCCTCCATTTTTTTCGATTTATAAAGAAAGGAGAGAAAAGAATGATTGACAAGCGGAAAGCATCCAGTGAGGATCGAACTCACTACTCAGCCATAATTGATCTAGAGAGACAATTTTCCTAAATATTGCACCACGTCTATCTGGATAACAGGTCGGCAATAGCAAGGCAAATTCGTCATGGTCAGCAACTTCGGAAGTAATATCAGCGATCTCTGTCTATATATCCGATATTTAGTCAGTTAAGTGCCATAAGTGCTACGCGCACTGGGCGATCATGTCTCGAAATTGACATGACGGATTAGGCTGATAATTATCTCGCAGTAGGTTGCTGTGACTTTCTTCGGTAGACTGGTTGCCAGCCAAGGCTATAAAACTCAATCTGTCCTATTATTTAACCCATAACTGGAAGGAAGAGACGGATTAATACCTTTCCCAAGGGTATTTGTGCGTAAGTGAATGCAAGCAATTCAACTGGAATTCGAACTCTGCTCCCCGATGTTTCGTTCCGTGCCGATATCCACTGCACCACAGCGAACATCCATATTCCAGTTGAATTCGTAGCATTCACTTACGCACAAATACCCTTGGGAATGGTATTATTCCGTCTCTTCCTTCCAGTTATGGGTTAAATAATAGGACAGATTGGGTTCTATATCCTTCGCTGGTAACCAGTCTACCGCAGAAGTCAATGGCAACCTACTGAGAGATAATCTTCTGCCCAGTCAGTCATGTCTCGAAAGAGACATGATCGCCCAAGCCTGTATCCCGTATAGCACTTACCTGACTGACTGAAATAAAAAAGTAGTAGTACTACCACTAATATATATACTATACACGAGTATATCGCGAGTTTTTATGCATATTTTTTTACACAAAAAATAGGGGTCGCACTATACACGGATAATATTTTTGAAAAAGTTAAAAATAATGCATTTTTGGTGGCTAGTTATGCAGTTAAATACTTTTTTATAGGTTTTAAAATTCATGCAAAAAAGCATTATACATTAAATCGATTTATACACGAGTATATACGGAAATTGAAAATATATATAATTGCAGATTCTTCAGCGATAGATCTACATCACATCCAGAATCATACATACTCTCTCCTTCGTCTATGTGCCTTGTCCTTTCAGGACGTAGGCGATCATGGCCTTCCACGTCTCCCTATCGATGGCGGCTCTTAGCACGCCTTCTCCTGTAACATTTCGCAACCCCCGTTCTGTCATCCAACTGCTCAGGCCTTTTAAATATGTTATCCGCTGCTTTCCTCTGTCGCTTTTCCCCTCTATCTGGCATGTTAGTACCAGGTTCTCCGAGCTCTCCTTCCTCATTGAATGTTTCAGGAACTTTAGTTGTTTCTTCCTGATGCTCAATATTAATTTGTTTTTTTTTTCCATTCTTTCCAACACCTCATCATTGTTCACATGCAGCATCCTTCTGTAGAACCACATTTCAGCTGCTTCGAGTTTTCCCTTCATCTTTGATTATATTTTCCAGCTTTCACTGCCGTATTGAAGACCTGACATCAAATAGCAATCTAGTAGTCCTCTCTTTGTTTCTAGTGAATATTTCCTGCGTCTTATTACTTTACTCAGCTTCTGAAACGCGTCCTTCGCCATACCAATTCGCCTTCGGATCTTCCTGTCGCACTTTCCGTCTTCCGTTAGACAGTCGGCAAATAAGATGCCAAAAACTGAATTTAAGAAACCCTGAATTTTCAGCGTTTCCCATTGTATAATTGCAACCGACCCTTACACATATATGATTCCATTGATAAGACCATTTGTGTGATGAAGTTCTTTCGAATTCTTCTTCTTTTTCTATGCGCCGTGTCCCTTCAGGACATTGGTGATCAGGGTCTTCCACATCTCCCTATTCCTCCTTCTTCTTCATGTGCCGTGTCCCTTCAGGATTTGGGAGACCATGGACTGCCACTTGGCTCTGTCTTTTGTCGATCTCAATATTTTTCCTCTGGGTATCTCTCCCAAACCCCGCCCCGCCATCAATTTGCTCAGGTATATCAAGTATGACTCGCACTGCTTTTTCCTGTCGTTCTTTCCTTTTATTCCGTCCTGTGATTACTAAACTCTCCAGGCCCCTCTTTCTCATTACGTGTCCTAGGAAACTCAGCTATCATTGCGTGATGTTAAGTATGAGTTTTCTTCTCGTTTGCATCCTCTCCAGCGCCTCATCGTTTTACACGTGCTCAGTCCATGGTATCCTCAGCATCCTTCTGTAGAACCACATTTCTGCTGCCTGAAGCCTCTCCTTCATCCTTGATGAGATCGTCTAACATTCATTTTCATACAAAAGAACAGATTAAGTCCAGTACTCTTTCCTTTGTTTCTAAATAGATTTTCCAGTCTCTCAGTACTCTGGTTAACTTTTGGAATACGTCCTTGGAATACGTGCCAATGCATCTTCGGATCTCAATGTCACACTTTCCATCCTCTGTCAGAACACTTCTCATGCATTTAAATTTCTTTACTTGCTTTATTTTAGATTCTCTGGTCTGTAGTTGGCATTTTAGGGTCTTCTTTTTGCTGATGACCATACATTGTTTTCTTGAAGTTTATACTTCGTCCTTTCTTCTGGCTATCTTTTGCTACTTTCTGTAGGAGATCATGCATTTTCCTTTTCGCTACCAGCACCATGTCATCCGCGTATTACATTGTTGAGATTGTGGCTGCCAATGATGAATCCTGGCAAGGATTTTATTTCTCTCAGAACTGAACACGCTTTCTTCTATTACATGTTTCAAACCCCGCTCTACCATCCATTTGCTCATGCCCATCAAGTATTGCTTTACCCTGTTTTTCTTTCCCTCTCTTTGATCTGTGAGTATCAAATTCTTCAAGCCTTTCTTCCTCATTACATTTCCCAGTCATTTTAGCTGTTTTTATTTGATGCTAAGTATCATTGTCCTTTATTATTATTTCTAAACAAATGTAGTACGCACCATAATGATCCTGATTAGAGTATTATTAAAGGCTAAGACAGGTATTTGTATTACACTAGTGCTTCCAGTCAATGTTAGAACCAACTTCGAATGAAGCTTTTCAAGAGAGATAAGAACTTCTCACGTAGAACACTGACGCAAGTATCCTCACCCTCATTAACTCCAAATACCCTCATGCAAAACTAATCCCAGCATAGTAAAACGCATATGTTTGAAAAAAATTACAGTTAAATCCGATACGCGCTTGGTGTCAAGATAGAGAAATATTTTAGAGTATTAATTCAGCAAGAGAAATCATGCAGTTATTAACACCTTCAGTGGATTAAGATCATTTGGCGACGAAGGAAATCGAAAAAATGAAATCAGAATAGAGAGCGGGTCAACTTTTGTAGCCTTCAAAATATGGTAATTGTTTTCTTTCAGTCTCGTACAATGAAAACTTTTCTTACCCCAATAAAAGAACGAGTATATATATATATATATATATATATATATATATTGTTAAATATTGTTGACCTCATAGCCTCTAATAACCCTATCCCTACAGCCACACAACTAAATCCTCTACAAAAAAAACAATGTATTGTATATATCTACATACCCGTTCAGAGATTGTATCTCCGGCATGAAAAATAGACCCACTACATATATTGATTTTACTATAAACCAAACTTTCCTGTAGACCTGCCTGTCACCCTTTTGATCATAGTTCAATTAAACAACATTTCTTAGAAAAACATAGCCATATAGATAATATTAGTCAGATTTTACTTAATAACACAATAATACTCACACATGCACACACGAAAAAAGAACCTTCAGATATTAGAGGCCATTTACATTAAATCAAAGCAATCCACACTTAATAAAATCACATTTCAATCTGAACATAACACATTACATTGCCTTTAGACATATGGTTCTGTTAACAGTTTGGTCTCTCACGCAGTGTGACATCATAAAACTGCATTACAAATTTATGAACTGCGTCTGCTATTCGGTGACTCTTATCGTTGCTTAGCAATGCTTTATGTCAACACAAGATAATATTATCTGTAACCTCTCTGAAGATGGCTCATGTGAGCCAAAAGCTTAGAACAAGCATAATAAAAATATCCAAATGTTGGACAATTTTTGTCTTTATTTTCACCTGAAATTAAATGATTAAACATAATTATCTGTTATATTTAACAATATATGTTTATAAAATTATCTGCTGCCTCACTACACTATATATATATATATATATATATATACATATATATAACTTAATAAATCCCGGGCTTAACATATAGATGGCGCCACTAATAAAACATCCATATGATTTTTTTAAAATTATTTTAAAAAAATTTATTTTTTAAAAAATTCTGTTCATGCAAAGCAATGGCTTGATAAGTGTTATTCGGTCTCTGCTCCGTCAGAAAGGTCGTACAGACACAAATGAAGCTGAACGCTGAAGTCGCCCCAAATCGGCAGTTATTCCGAAAAATACACACACAAAAGAAAATGCACCAACTCGTATTGGTCGATCGTAAATTGAAGTTGCGCGAGATATCAGAGGAGTTGAACAAATCAGAAGACAGTTTATTTACCATTTTGCATGGACATTTGTCAATGAGAAACCTGTGTTCAAAGTGGTACTGCATTTGCTCACAGTCGATCAAAAAATAACACAACAAAAACAACTATTTCAACGCAACAAAAAGGAGACTTTGCATAAATATATGACAATGCATGAAACACGGATCTATCACTTTCCTCCTCAGTCAAATCAGCAGTCAGCTGAGTGGACAGCAGCAGGTGAAAGCCGTCCAAAGTGACCAAAGACGTAAACATTAATGTGGAATTTGAAGTCGGCTCCCCGATTCCACGTTCCTAGCCGATATCCATTGCACCACAACACACATCCGTTTACGGCGCTCACGTTTTTTGACGTTGGACTTACGGGACTAATTTATGACCCTTTTGAATTATGACTACTGACTAATGATTAACTCTCTCTCTCTCTCTCTCTCTCTCTCTCTCTCTCTCTCTCTCTCTATTTCTATTCATCTCAAGTCAGAAACCATGAAAGTGGCAGGCGTCGCTGCGCCGTCGCCATTATAAACGCTGCCATTATTATTCTTATTATTTTGGCTGCACGTCAAGTTTTATAGTCAGCGGCACTTGTCATTAGTAATTAGTAGCTCTAGTAAGTTTGCAGTGATGAAAAAATTAATAAAAGTAGAAAACATATGTTAGGGTTGTTGGTGTGGTTACTGCTCCCTAAGATTGCTTTTAAAAAGCCCAGAAATATCTTATTTCTTGATACAAGAAAAACTGCAGTCTTGCACTGAGCGGATACAATGATAATTTCTACTGCTAAAGATGAATTCACATAACAAAGAAGTAGACACATTCCCTAATGAGGTACAAAACAATTTTTTCTTCCATTAAAACTTTCCTATGTGTTTACACAGTAAGCTTAACAAATTTGAGGCCTATACGCGAAAAGATGTGGCGGGTTATAGCGAATAAATAAATACTTCACAAAGATATATTTGACTCTTTAAGTTATTGCCTGCATTATTCCAATGCTTAGCATCTAGGGACTTCCACTAATTCGCGGGAAAAACAGCATAGCGTAATGCAAAAGGCCACAAACTTGACGAAAATAAAATTTTATCGTCAAAATGGTGATGTTATTATTAAGAGGAAAGATCAAAGAATTTTAAAATTATTTTTTAAATTTTTTTAATCCTTTCTAACACGTTCGAAATTTTGGTTAGAATGATTGTTTTGTTTACGTCATCGCCTTCTACAAAGTTTAACATTGATTTTTTTGGCGTTTTTTTCTGTTGAAAACACATTAATTTAACAATTCTTGTACAAATTAAATAATTGGCCGATTTTAATGAAATTTTCAGAACTTATTTACAAATGAATGAAATTATTTTTTTAATTTTTTTTTTAGAAAATATTGGTAATTTTTTAAAAAAATGTGTTACCCTCTAATTAATTAATTTCGCACTGAACCTTCTTATTTCATGAAATTAAGTTTTTTTGGTAAAAATAAGAGTCATTGGAGATAGTAAATCACCTACTTTTATTTCAAATTTGTCCTATTTAACTGAAAATCTGCTCTGGATTTAAAAATAATGAATCCAATAAAACTATGACATTACTTAATTAGAAAAGCTTTTAATTGTTTTTGTAAATAAGTAATATTATTGTCTGAAGAAATAAAACTTTTTTGATGAATAATGAATTTTTACAAGAATTTTTAAATTTTTGTTTTTGACATTTTAATTATAAAACTTTATAATAGTTTAAAATCGTGTAAAATTCTGTATTGGGGTATTTATTAGATGTGATATAGTAATTAAGTTGAAACGAAATTTATGAGTCCAAAATTGCAAAGATTAATAAACGTACTTACGCCTTGCTATTTTAAAAATAATCTTTAATTTATTATATTGTTACCTTATTTTCATGTATGGTAGACTTAAAGTGTCATTATTATGAAACGGTTACGTAATTTAAGAGTTTTGTCCCTTCACTTAGATTCATGAAAATTGTCGGTTTTGGGCATGCGTACAACTAGTCATCGCCTAATCAGTCAAGAATCAGTCAAACCTTCGATCATATGAACACGACCAATTGTTAATAATTTGTTGTATATTACTTTTTTATGCTATAAGTAATATTGTTTAAAAATCAGCTTAATTTAACTTTCAATTTTCTAATTTTACTGAAATAAAGTGTCAGAAATCTTTTGAAATATTTTTAAAATCGATGAATTTTGTCCACACATTTCTTAAAATTAAAAAAAATGGCCGTTTTTAAGAAAATTTAAGAAAACGAAATTAAATGTGACTTTCAAATCCATATAATTTCTACTTGAAATACACCAGGAATTTTTACTTAATGGAAATAATAAATTTAATCATTAAGCTTTTAATTAAATTTAAAATGAAATCTTCAAGAATGTTTTTTCATTTTAAAACTTTCATTTTAAAATTAGGTATCGAAAATTTATGCTGAAAAATGGAGGTACCTACATAACACCGTCTCCTTTATGTGTGGTGTCCTGTCAAGACGTAGTCAATTATAGAATTCCACTCAAGTTAAAAGTTCTTATGTGCCTTCCGTCCACAGCGGTATAATGTGGGGTGCCCATATCAATGCACACAGGGCAACGACTAAAATTACCTAGTTCTCACTGTCACGCAGGCGTCGATATCCACCGACTGCCCTTCTATAGTGCAATGATAGGGGGTGCTGTTTCTCGCTTGGAACCTATCATTGCTTTTCCGTCAACTACCTTAAAACCAGTTTGACCAGGAGAACTCTTTCGGAAAACTAGCAGTATCCCAAACCACATTTCTTCATTTCTTTGTCCAGTATTAAGCCGACTCCTTTTTCGTTATTTTTGCCTCCTGCGTATATTATCCTATGGTTGTCGCTGCTGAAGTCTCCATTATTTGGCCATCTGGTTTCGCATACTCTCTAGTTGTCCGTAGTTGTTTAACGTCCTGACGTTCCATGTCCCCAAGGTAATCCTTTCTTTGTTGTGCACAGTCGCAGGGTAACGGTCCAGAGACACCTGTTGCTCATGTCGTTCCTTCCCGGGCGAGGGACATATTTTGGGAAAAACTGTCCCCTTTACGCCGTTGTTGCTAACAGTTGCCGGATGACGGTCAGGTGACACCTGTTGCCCATGACGATCCTTACCGAGTGAGGAATTTCTCTCTTTGGGAGCAACCCCCTTCACGCTGTTAGGTTTTATATATTTATGTTGTATAACCATGATTATACGCAGAATAGATAGATCGTGGAGTGGTACAGGCCAGATAGAGGGAAAAACGACATATTTGAAGGACCCAATCAGGTGAATGATGGAACGAGGGTTGCATGGTGTAACAGGAGGTGTGCTCAGAGCCACCATGGACAGGGAGATGTGGAAAGCCATGATCGTCTACGTCCTGAAGGGACAGGGCACATAGAAGAAGACCTTAAAAAAGAAACACGCTAGAGAAAAAATCCAATGTCACCGCTTGATCCCATTTCGAAGGTCGAAGAAATTAAACCTGTAAAAACTGAAAAGCATTCAAAAAGACAAATGGAAAACTTATACGTAACCTTTTTTGTCAAGACTGCATTAATTAAATGGGAATTACTTAAAAAAAACTTGTATAACTCATTGTACTGAACACTAACTAAACTGTCAATTTACGAAACCATCTAAACATTTTGTCCACTGACCACATCGCTCACTTATAACATGATGAGATCATAACGTGGATGGCTGATTGATTGTCTACTTGCTTTAATGACTATCTATTGAAATTGATTACCTGTTAGCCGACTAACTCTTTGATCGATCACCTAACCAGTGATTTAATCGCGTGTTACTTTCTTCAAATAAAAAGTCAAGCTTATCAGTTTGCTGTTGTAATAACGGAACCAAATCAGTATGTCCAAAACAATTCGACACTTCTTTGTTTAAATGAAATGTTTAATCCTTTTTATCTCTCCTTTGTCCTTTCACTATTTCCTTTTCTGTATTTGTCCTTGGTTTTTTTTAAGGGACATCGCTAGAAGCAGGTATGAAATTAAGTGCTTTTATCTATTAACCCAATTATTTTCTTAATTGATCTTTTTATTTCTCTTGTATTTCTGGAAATAATTATCTTCGCACTTCTACGATCGCTTAGTTTTCATAATCCAAGGATTCGGCCAATATGTCGAGAAGCATCGTCAAACATGACCTGTCTCTTGAAACTAAATTGTCCTTGGTATCTATAGCTTAATTGAGTTGCTGTTCCATTAATGAGATGTAACTTCTACTCGATAAAGCTTCTTCCCATAAAGCTTGACTTTGTGGAACCAATTCCAAAAGGATGCTTCCCAGATCGTTACAATCGTAACATGTTCAAGCCTAGAGTTAACTGTTATCTTCCCCACATATCCGCATACGCTGTACTCTCGACTCTTGCTTTTCGAACCTTTAGCTCGAGGGGCTCTTAAGACTTGTAGGGAGGAACGTTATTGAAAATAAAATGGCACATTAATTATTCCATATCCTCCTGCCGTCAGATTTAACTGACAATATGTATATATATATATATATATATATATATATATATATGGTGTATCACACGCTAAAAGTCTGCCTCCTCCTCCTGCTCAAAGGTAGATTCGTCGACTGACGTCAGCTTGGTCGTGTTTCCAATCCTGGGTAAAAAGCAATCGGATGTCTAACCGTACTGATTAGCTGTGATATAGCGAAACAGATATGTCTGTGGAAGACAATATATATAGTAGCCAAATAGTGGCTGCTTGAACAAACAAACAGTAATTAAAAAAAGTGCTTAACGCACAGACAACATAAATAAACTTAATATGCAGAGCTAACAATATGTTAAAGAACAGAACACAAAACCACTTACTTGGTACCCAGCTTCTGATCAGGCAGGTCTCTTTAGGCAAGTTTTCAAGGGAGCTTGCCTGAAGAGACCTGCGCGGTCGAAACCTGGGTAGCAAGTAGGTGGTTTGTGCTCTCTTTTTTTTTTATCATATCACCCCAGGCAAGGCGGTAAGGCCACTGGTGTGCAGGGGGCTACGTAAGAGTGAAAAGATTGCAAAAGAGAAAGCCGGAAACCACATCCTAAACAGGGGACAAGGGATGACCCTCTACACCTGTTCAATAGACGTGGGTGGAGTGTGATCCGGGCGATAGTTCAGTCTATCTACTCCAATTAATTCAGTCTATCTACTCCAATTAGTTCAGTCTATATCGAAACCATTTTATAGATCATCATATTAGGCGTTTTCTTTCTAAGATAACCAATAGCAACACTTAATACACAGAAAAACAATAACATTAACATCAAAAGCTTGGTAACTACAAGCAAGATGAATTTTCACTTAGAAATATAATAAAGAAATCTATATATGCCTGAATAATATAAATCACTAACAAACATTTGCATACCACTTTTTCAAATTGCCTCACTCTTTAGCGATATTTCCTGTCAAATATCTACACTTTATATCATGGTTGTTCATCCAGGGTGCGATGGATGTATTACGCAGAAATGAAAATACCACTGACATCTCATTTTAACAGATATATTTCCCAAAATGACACAAAGATACCTTGAAATACTAATGAGTGAATTTATTCACCAATTTCTGAATCATCTGCAACTTTTCTAGACGGGTTCCTTGCTTAAGTTGGTGAATGCTTCCATAATCATTGCCTTCAGTTCATTTTTGTCTTACAAAGAATATTTTCTATACTTCTGGGATGAGGTAGTATTTACATTATTTACATTGTTCAGACTGTTGTCCTCATCTTTATTGTCATGCTTACGATATTTGAGTCGTTGTATACTCTGATCTTCTTCAGGAGCTAGGAAATTTCAAACTGAACCCTTTATTTATCACTGGCGTATATCATTCTCATTCCATGTGCGATGCCACTTCTGGTAGCCATGTAGTTATCTCCCTTTAACTTAACTTTCTAAGTTATTGGTTCACCACTGATGTAGCCTGGTATTGAACTTACAACACTTTGGGTCAAGTCACTGGAATTAAAAACTAATTATATATTATTTTAATAAGTTGCGAATTTGACTTATCTGACAAAGTTAGACTGGCAGCTGCTCTTGAAAAAATTACAATCCGTGATTAACTGAGGCAGTAGATAGATTTTCAACTATAACGGTTCCAAAACAAAACGGCTTTAATTTAATTACTGCAGAGGACCTTTTCTCCATACCAGTAGCATGGCTGTTGCTAGACCCCTGGTGAGCAATACACCTTCTTGGTTTCACGTTTTCCAGTGACATGAAGCGCCTATATCGATATATAACAGCTACATCTACTGCAAGGTTGGGTCACTGAGTCGCAGAATTCATCTTGAGCATTTACAAATCTGTCATTCGTCCTTGTATTGAATACTCTTGTCATATCTGGCCCGCTGTTTCTGCTGTGCATCCCAAAATTCTTGACAAAATCCAAAAGATCCGTAATTTAATCGATACTTGCCAGGTATGTCGACATAAGTGCAACGTAATCGAGCAGCAGCTCGACTTCATTCACTTTCTCACCGACGTGACGTGGTTTCCCTCTGTCTTTTCTACAAGTATTTTCATGGTAACTGCTCTTACGAGATTTTTCCCCTGGTGCACGGAATACACGTATTTAAGAGTGCTACTAAGATTGGCAACTAGGTAGCACAGTTTTATTATTGAAATAGCTAAATGCAACTGCCATTTCTACTTTTCTTGCACTTAGCAACTGTGGAACTGCCTTCCGTCCCTTGCTTCTCTTATAACTAAAAGCTTCAAAAAGTTAAATGCAACGTCAATTGCTATCTTTTCTTAAACGCCGTTCATCTTTTGTCAATTCATCGTATTTTCAGTTTTCTTTTATTTTCAATCTCTGTAACCTTTTGCGTACTTTTTGGCATTACCGCCTTGCTTGAGGTTGATTAAAAAAAAGAGCTAAAAGATCCTGACCTGCTAGGTCAACATCAGTCACTTTTCCACCCCCTTGACGTGGATTGCCTCTGTCTTTCCTATTGATATTTTCATGACAGTTGTTCTAATGAGCTCTCCTTCTTGATACCTCGACCGCGTGAATTTAAGTGCACTACTAGATTGGAACTTAGGTCTCATCGTTTTACCGTTGAAATAGCAAGTTCTGTTTTAATAGTTTTTCTTGCACTTCTCACCAGTGGGAAACTCACGATTTATTGTTACCCTGCCACCTACAAAAATTTAAATGCAACATCAATCGCCATCATATGCCTTCCTGAACGATGTTCTTTGATTGATCTTTCTCCTCACTAATGTCTTTTAATTTTCTTCTACTCTCAGTAACCCCTTGCGTCTTAGTGGCATTATCGTTATCTTTGGGGTGAAATGATTAAAAAGATACTTTTTGTGCATGCACAGAATGCGCACTGTGTTCGTCGAAAACGCTAAGTTCATGTAAATAAAGTTCAATGAAGTGATAATCGATTATTGATTTATGAGATAATTGCAGCTTGAACTTTTTGAATTGCTTTGTTTTTTTTATCAGCAATAGTATTTGATGAAAATGCATCAACAGTGTCGAATTTATCCTCTGCTTCATAGATCCCCATGAAAAAAAAGTCATCATTTCGTTAATGGAGACGCCAGGAGGTGTCGGTATCAAATTTCCTTATTTACAGTGTCGTTCTTTCGTGACAACGTTGGCAATCTATTCATCGCTGATTGTCTCTGTTCCGATGATGTTTTCACAGTCCATCCAACCGATCATCAATCTCATTATTTACAAAGACTACTCACTCTATCCGAGACAAGGAAGGGTTTTTTAACCGTACACAATTTTCAATCGATACTTTTTGTAGCGGGGACGTTGACTACAAAATCTACTACCATTCGTCTCCGCTTTGAATATTGCTGCTACATCTGGCCTGGTGCTTATTCTATAGAAGAATCTGCATTTTTATTGATTCTGACCTGGCATCACAGCTTCAGTCAGTTGCTCACATCTGTAATATAACTTCATTGTGCTTTTTCTATAAATACTTTCATGGTAATTTTTCTGATGAACTTTCCTCTGTGGTAACTAGATTTAATAAATTTTTTCGAACATTGTGCACTGACGCTACAGAATCATAAACAAAGACCCCTGTCAAATGAAAGAAACCACATCACTTGAGAAACTTTCAACATCAGCAATAACTAAAATGAATAGCACATGTAACTCGAAGATAAAATAATAGAATCATAATGTGGACAGTATGAGAATGGCGGCAAAGTATCAACATTTTACAGTTGGAATGATTAGACGTAACCGTAAGTTCTATGCTAACGGCTTCTTCTATTGCACATCCCACTTGTGGAACTCTCTGTTGGCTTTTTAGTTCCCTGTAAATTTTGATCTTCAAAAATATAAATGCTTTGTCAATCGTTATTTTTTGTCTTCTTAATTATCAATCTTTTATTGTTTTTTTTTACTTAATAGTATATTTATTTCGTATTTTCTAGCGTTCAGTAACATATTGAGTCTTGGCTGCTTTATTGCTTTGATTAGCCTGACATGGTTTAAAAATGGGACGAAAATATGTTATGTAAATAAGATTTGGAATTTAATAAATACTCAAATTCTTTAACATAATACAAATATCAGCATATGTTTGCTGACGTGAGGATTTCCTTAATTTTAGAAAATTACTGATATTGCTTACATTTCTAAGTATATTAAACATGAAGTCTTTTCATTGTAGATGAAGGCATCGAAGTACAAGGATCACTTATAAGAAATTTAATTCAGGAGATAAGGAAATTAAACGTTTAATAGATTTGTACAACACTACAAATTACTACCTTTGATAAACTTAGCTCATGGTGCCCCCTATATGTGAATTTGCTCGAGCAACAAGATTAGCAACTAGGTCCCACCCTTTTAGTGTGAAACTAATAAAATGTAAACGCAAATTCTACTCCATCAGCTTCTTTTCTCGCACTTCCTGCCTGTGAAATTCCCTTCCATTTATTTGCTTACCCGACGACTACAATCTCCAAGAATTTAAATGTGAAGTCAATAGTCATCTCCTATCTCACTAACCTGCATCCTCTCTCTCATGCTCCTTTCTCCGTTCACTCCACTCATCAGTATTCTCATCCTTCTCTTACCCACTACCTGACACCCTCTGTAATCTGTCTCTCTTTCTCGTGACTTTCAATAAAATGCCTTGCTTGGGGCGATACGATGATAAAAAACAAAAACAAAAGATTAACTTGAAAACTAGAGTCATGTTCTTTAACAGCCGCATCAAATCGAGACTTTCATGTGGGTGGAATGCATGGCGTCAAACTCATTCAGAAATATCTAAACTGTCAACTGTATATAAACGCTTCTCTTAGATCAATTGTTTAAAATGGGTTTGGGCGAGTGAAATCTGAGGGTCATGGCAAAGACCACAATTCTTCGAACATTGTGCACTGACGTTATAGAATCATAAACAAAGACCCATATCAAATGAAAGAAACCACACCACTTGAGAACTTTCAACATCAGCAACAACTAAAATGGATAGCACATGTAATTCAAAGAAAAATTAATGACATACAAGTACAAATAAAAAAATTAGGAAGGAAACTCTATTAATACTGGAAAGCACGATGTCAGTTACTAGACTTGAATTTATTTTCTTGAAAAACTGTTTTAAGAGAAATATTTGATAAATTTCAGCCGATATACTGGCTGCTCAGCTGATTAATGCAATAGGTTTCTTTATAGGGGAACGGCTAATATCACCATTAACATTGCATTAAATCATTTGGTTTGATTTCATTTTATTTTTTATGCATGATAGCGTCATGAGTTCCTGACCTCCAATAACCAAAGGTAAAAAAAAAAAACAACAAAAAAAAAAACAGTGCAAAACTTCAAATAAGTAAAGCCATTATTTGGATCTATATGGCAATTTAAATATGACGGACCAAAAAACCGACCACTGACTTTTCACAGTTCGCAAAAGTGTTAAACATTTTTCTGTAGTTTTCAGTGATTTCAATGGTCGTCCTTTGATCTATAGGTTTTCATTGTCACGGCTACCTGCACCCTTGACAATGTATCAGCACCTCGTGATTGACGAAAAGTAGATACTATCTCAAAAATTATAATTTGCGACAATCCTTTGTCTGTGATGTCTTTTTTGACGACAGCACGCAACATGTTGCGGCAAAAATATTTCATAATTGTCGTGATGATTTCATTACCAATCAGCTTTAGTGACATATGCCTAGAAAAACAGACACTTGATAGCCTTGTCTAGCAGTTGCAATTGCCAGCCTTTCATACTATAGGACCTAGTGTAACAGCTCAGAGGCTAAACGGGCTTATTCTAGGCTGGCCTGTTTTAAAACCGCGATATAAATTATGCTAGCCCATTTTATACCCACACATATAAAATAAATGAAGTTTGAATGTAGCACTTCACTTAAAATCTACTGTTTTTCCAATTTAATAAAATAATGTATCAGCAGATTACAGACTAGTATACTGTAGATCATATAGGTTTCGAACTTTGCACATATTTGTGTATCTACGACAGATATCAATTTTATTCCGATTCCCTGGTTCACACAAGGTCTAGCTTCTATTGATTTTGGTCAAAATAATTGAAGAATGATTATTTTTGTCGTTGATTATTTTTTGGTGCGTGCGGTTAAAAATCCATAATTTTAATTTTTCTCTGAATAATTGAATAATTTTGATCTATCACTTGAATAGTTACAGTTGTTTTTTCACAATTATTTGAAAGAAAAGCAATAGTTGGAATTTTTCAAGTAAAAATGGTTGAAAATATATGTTAATTAATTTTTAGTGCATTCATATGGTAAAATATATAGTTATTTTTATACCTTAATTTGTTTTTTGTTTTTTCCTCATACACAGAAAAGAAACTACAAGACCTCCTACAGAAGGTAGCTGAAGAGAATGACAAGAAAGGACTACAAATAAACTGCAAGAAAACTGAATGCATGGTCATCAGTAAAAAGGCAGCCCAATATGCCAAATACAGTTCGGAGATACTAAAATCAAGCATTTAAATACTTGGTAAGTATTATAACAGAAGACAGAAAGCGCGACACAGAGATCCGATGGCGAATTGGCATGGCGAATGATGCATTCCAGAAGTTGAGTAAAGTATTAAGAAACAAGAAAATTTCGCTAGAAACAAAGAAGAGATTACTGGATTGCTATGGGATGTCAGTTCTTCAATATGGCAGTGAATGCTGGACAATATCATTAAAGATGAAGGAAAAATTTGAAGCAACTGAAATGTGGTTGTAAAGAAGGATACTGTGTGTATCATGGATCTAGCATGTGAGCAAGGATGAGGTTTTAGAAAGGATGGAGATGAAAAGGAAATTAATACTGGGCATCAGGAAGAGACAATTAAAGTTCCTGTGACATACAATGAGGAAGGAGAGCTTGGAGAATCTGATACTAACAGGCTAGATAGAAGGAAAAAGAGATAGGGGAAAACAGTGGATAACATATTTGAAGGACCTGAGCAGGTGGATGACAGAACGGGGGTTGCGAGATATTACAGAAGAAAGCGTGCTAAGAGCCACCAGGGATAGGGAGACGTGGAAAGCCTTGATCGCCTACGTCCTGAAAAAAACAAGGCACATAGAAGAAGAAGAAGGAGAAGAAGAAGAAGAAGAAGAAGAAGAAGAAGATAGTAAATATAAAATTTCTAATTTTTTTTGGTGTACCCTGTAGTTTGCAAAGCCACGTTTTTGTCAATTTATAAACAAGTTATGGCCCACCAAACTTTGAAGTTAAATATCTCTAAGCTAAAAAAATAAAATAAAATTCAAAGGACAGAAAATTATCGAGAGCCACGTTCGCTTATATCCAGAAGAGATATGGCGTATAGATGGTTGAAATTAGTCAACTCATTTAGTCAAAGAAGAGAAAAAGAAAATTCACACCATTGTTCACCTAATATAAGGCATAAGATTAATTCAAGGTAGACAGTTCCTAGATTAGGCTGTTTTAGGGATATAACAAGAAAAGATATGAAGTGCACATTATATAATTTCTAATAAACACCACCTCTTACCTATTACTGCTCACACAATAAACTCCTCCAGCAATCAACTATCTCAAGGGGCTTGAATGCAGCGAGCATATATAGATGCCCGTTCATCAGCTGACTCTTTCTCAGTCAGTCACTTTAGTTCCATACGTGATACACGCTGTTCGATCATGTCTCAAAAGAGACATAACTGACTCGGTAGAAGATTTTATCGCATTATTTTCTGCGGTTAACTGGTTGCCAACCAAGGCTATAGAACTCAATTTGTCCTGCTATTTAATCCATAGATGAAGGGAGAAGAGACGGGTTGATACCTTTCCCAAGGGTATTTGTGCGTAAATGAATGCAACGAATTCAACTGGAATTCGAACTCTGCTCCACGCTTTATCGTTCCATGATGATATCCACTGCACCACAACATGTAGATTAACTGAAAACAGCATTTATGTTAATAAACATAATGTCTGATTAAAACCTACCAATTATTAATTAGTAGGATGCTAGATTACGGACGACTAGAATTGCTGATACTGTCTCCAACCAAGGCTATACAACTGAATCTGTCTTGCCATTTAATCCAAAGATGGACGGAGAAGAAACAGATTGATACCTTTCCCAAGGGTATTTGTGCGTAAGTTAATGCAACTGGAATTCAAACTCGGACCCCCATTTTCTCATTTCGAGCCGATATCTACTGCCCCACTCACGCACATCCAACATTGTTCATAGTTGGATGATTTCTACGTCCCCAGTGTATAGCTCACACGTTGAACTGTCCTTTTGTTGACAACCGTGCATTCTGTTTTCTTACAGTTCAAAATCTTTTTCCGAGATCTCCAGTTTTCCTTCTGAGTTCGCTATAAACAGAGTATCATCCGCATGTCTCATGTTGTTAAGATTAAGTCCATCAATAATACGTCCTGGTAATACTTTTAGCTCTGTTAGGATTATTTTATTGTAAAGGTAAAATAATCAGGTGAAAAAAAAGTATCGTTTTTTCTTCCTCTATCTTTTGTGTGTGTATTCACTGAACTCGTTCATTTCATTTTTAGGGAATTATGAAGGATTTGTATTTAGTTATAAGATAAGTCATTTTCAATAATCTTTTAATTATTTCGAACGTTTGTTCTCATCTCATCGATCCTTGGATTTGGTAGTGAGAGTACCAAATTCCAACATGGAAAAACAAAAATTGATTTCACAGAATATTTCGCAATAATCAACGAGATATCCCACATCAGCCAATCTATGGGCACCTGATGATGACCAGAAGGTACTTGGTCGAAACGTTGTGTCTATTATAACATCTATAACAACCAAAATGAGAACAAAAGTTCGAAATAATTCCGAGATTAAGTATGAAAGATGTTAAAGATACCATAGACCGAACATGTGAGCAACTAACAATGGGGTTTTGGAGAGAATGGAAACGAAAAGGAATTCTTAATTAACATCAAGAAGAAACAGCTAAAATTTCTGGGACACATAATGAGAAAGGTGGGCTTGGAGAATCTAATACTCAAAGGGCGGATAGAGGGAAAGAGGAACAGAAGAAAACAGCACGTGACATACTCGATGGCCTTGAACAAATGGATGACAGATCATGGTTTGGGAGAAATACCAAGATAAAATATATTTATGGCTACAAAGGAAAAGAAGATGTGGTTGGCCATGATCACCTACTTCCTGAAAGACACGGTACAGAAAAGAAAAGAAAAAAGAACACCTTCTGACCAACATCAGATGCCCAATATCTGAGGCTGAAGGGAAATATCAGTTGTGGATTGGCGCTACAGATTCACAAACAAAGAAAAATAACAAATGTCCGAAAACTCATCACTTGAGGACTTTCAACAGCAACAACAACTAAAATGGATAGCACTCAAGAGAGAAAATATTGACATAATCAAGATGATGACGTTCCGCCGTACTTCAAATAAAAGATTAAGAAGGAAACTTTCATTCATACTAGAAAAAAAAACGATAACAACTACAAGACAAAAAGTGCTAAGAGCTACAAGGTACAAGAAGATGCGGAGAGTCATGATCGCCTACGTCCTGAAAGCACATTTTGTGTGTGTGTGTTTTTTTCCTTTCTTTTTTTTTATATAGGAGTAGATAGGTCACACTATCGCCCGGTCAATACTCCTCCCACATCTATTGAACTGGAGTAGAGGCTCGCCCCTTGTTTCCTGTTTAGGATGTGGTCTCCGGTTTTCTCTTCTCTCTCTTCAGGCCTTTGTATTGGTGCTTCCGTGAGTTTCCTGCGACCTGGCCGGTTGGTGGCAACGGCTTATCACTGTGAGGGTACCGGGTTGGCAGTTTCCTGGTTGCTGCTTCCGACTGGTAGTTAGGAGCTCTAACTCTTGCGTAGGGTCAAGAGCGGCTGCTCTGATCAACAGTTGTATAATATCGGGGTTCTTGTAGTGCCATGTCGCGCATGGATAGGTATCCCTGCAAGCGCTTTCGGTGGGCAACCCCGAGGCCACACCTTGTTGCAGCCCTAGCCAGTTTCCCTCCCAGCACAGATCGTGGATAATGACCGCCTGTATCCTCTACCCTAGGTCCCTTTCTACAAACAGAATCATGACTAAACAAATCAGAAATGACCCTAAACCAGTTAAATCCAAACCACCTAAACCCATTAACCTCTCCTTCACTAATATCCGAGGCATTCATACTAACTTTCCTAGTGTAGAAGCGTTCCTGCATGAAAAGTCCCCTGACATCTTTGCGCTCTGCGAAACTAACCTCAACTCAGCTATTCGCTCCTCTGACCTCTTCATCCCTGGTTATCTTCCCCTTTTAAGGAAGGATTCCACTGTCCACATGCATGGGCTGGGTGTTTATGTCAGCGAACACCTCCCCATAGCTAGGGTGACTTCACTCGAATCTACTGACCACCAATACATATGTCTCCGCCTATCTCTCCTCAGTTCGGTTAGTTACCTATTCTTTCTTTACCGTTCTCCCTCCTCTCCTGACTGCTCCCTACTAGATAGCATTGCTGACGACATAGATAAGGCTATTTCCTATCACCCATTCGCCCACATATTTGTATTTGGAGGCCTCAATGCCCATCACTCTGAGTGGCTTGAAAACGCCGTTACTGATCCGGCGGGCATTCACGCCATGAACTTTGCTATTTCCCAAACCCTTACGCAAGTGGTGGACTTCCCCACTCGCTTCCCAAGCACTCCCTCGGGTCATTCCTCACTTCTAGATATATGTTTCACCTCTGCGCCTGACGCCTGTCAAGTCTCGCAGCTTTGCCCTCTCGGCAACTCCGACCACGCTGTAGTCTCTCTCAGTATTTCTTTCCAATCTCACTTCCGCCAGGAGACCCTACTTATAGGACCTCCTACCTCTACCAAAAAGCTGACTGGGATGCCTTTCGCGATTTCATCTGCGACGTCCCTTGGGGAAAAGTGTTCGACCTATCAGTTGATGACTTTGCCTCTGAGGTCACCTCATGGGTGAAAGCTGGCATTGATGCCTTCATATCCACCAGGAAGTATTGCTTAAAACCTCATTCCTCTCCGTGGTTCTCTCCGGCCTGCTCAGCCGCCATTGCTTACAGGAACCATTACTTCCATCTATTCCGGAGACAGCCAACTGATCACAATAGGCGACTGTTCACATCTTCTCGCAATGAGTGCAAGAGAACCCTAAATGACGCCAAACAGTTGTTTGCTGAGAGAATGCGACAGCACATAGCTGACCGCAAGTTTGGCTCTAAGGACTATTGGAGGATCTGTAAACGAGTGCTCAACAATAGGAAATCCTCAATACCTCCTTTAATCCATGGATTTGAGGTTCTCACGTCATCTGCGGACAAAACTGAGTGCTTTTCCCCACAGATTCTCATCCAACTCCACATTCGACTCATCCGGAGTACACCCACCCGACTTCCCTATTAGAACTGAGGCCAAACTGCACGACGTATATATTACCCCGAGAGTAGTATCCAGAGTAATTTCAAAACTCGACCCCCATAAGGCGTGTGGAGACGATGGAATCCCGGTGATAGTCCTTAAGAGGTGTGCTCCTGAACTTTCCCCTGTCCTCTCTAAACTATTTAGCCTTTCTGCTTCCTGCTTTCCTGCATGCTCAAAATTCTCTTCAGTCGTTCCTGTATTTAAGAATTGTGGTGAACCCTCGGACCCATCCAACTATCGCCCTATCAGTCTTCTACCGATATTCGGGAAAGTATTCGAGGCTATAATCAATGCTGAAATAGTTCATCATCTCACCGCCCACAAACTGTTCTCCGACAGGCAATATGGATTCCGATTTGCCAGGTCCGACCTGATAACAACCGTAACGGAGGACATGCTACATGCCCTTGATGAGTCTGACGAGGCTCGCGCGGTTGCTCTGGACATCTCCAAGGCTTTCGACAGGGTTTGGCACTCTGGCCTCCTATGCAAACTACACGGTTATGGTATTACCGGTTGCCTGCTTGACCTAATCCAATCTTTCCGCAAAATGAAGGTCGTTCTGAATGGGCGTGCCTCTTCGTCCTACAGCACGAATGCTGGTGTCCCACAGGGCTCTATCCTGGGCCCGACGCTCTTCCTTATTTTCATCAACGACCTCCCAGATGAGATAAAGTCCCAAGTAGGCATCTACGCTGATGACACTACAATATACTCCCGCTCCAGTAAGAAACCTGTCGTGGCGGACAGACATAATCTCGCTGCTGACCTTGAGCGGGATCTACGCTCTGTGGTGAACTGGGGCAAGAAGTGGCTTGTCAACTTCAATTCATCTACGACCAAGCTGTTGTCTGTCAACCATTACAGGTAACCTCTCCTGCCTCCCATAAGCATGGACCAAGTGATTCTCCCGGAGAGTAATACACTACGCCCCCTCGGACTTACCCTGTCCTCAGACCTCAAATGGAACCACTATATTGAATCCATAGCAAAATCTACTGCTAAGAAGGTTGGGTCACTATGTCGATCCAGGATGTTTTTTCCACCTGAATCCATCCTGCATATATACAAGTCAACCATCCGTCCGTGCATGGAGTACTGCTGCTATTTATGGTCAGGTGCCCCTGCCGTTCTCCTCAGTGTTCTTGACAAGCTCCAAAGGAGAGTCTGTAATGTGATAGGTACTGATCTGGCGACTCTACTGCAGCCACTTCCCCACTGTCGAAATGTGGCCTCCCTTTGTCTGTTCTATAAATACTTTCATGGCTTCTGCTCGGACGAGCTTAAGTCACTGATGCCTCCTCAACAGGTGTTTACCCGTGCAACCAGACTGGCAACTGGGTCTCACCCATTCACAGTCAGGTTAGCCAAATGCAGACGACAATTCTACTCCTGCAGCTTCTTCTCTCGCACTTCCCGCCTGTGGAACTCGCTCCCGTATTCTTGCTTTCCTGACGGCTACAACCTCCAGAAATTTAAATGCAAAGTCAATACTCATCTACTAACCACTGGACTCTAGCTCTCTCCCCACCCCTGTATAACCTTCCCTTTCTCTCCACCTATGTATCTGTCATCGCACCTGCTTTCTCAGCTTTCTATTGTTCCTTTCTAACTAGCTTGTACTCCTCACTATTTTCTAATTAATCTTTTTACATTTATGTAACCCCCTGCACATCAGTGGCGTTTCCGCCTTGCTCGGGGTGAAATGATAAAAAAAAATAATTGGTATCGAGTCTCATGAGATAAAGCGGAAAATTTTTAATTAATGATATTCCTTAGTTCTACGAACAGACGTCTAGTTTTGTTTCTTATAATTTCTGTCTATTTGTAAACTCGTAAAAACACACACATGATGAATAAACGTATAAATAAGTTTTCACTGTTAGAAAGGCGAGTTTTCTTCTGAGTCGAACGCCGCTTAGCGAAAACAAACATTCTTCACCTCAATGTATATTTAATATCGAACACCTGTTACAGAAATATAGGGACCAGATTCGTTCCCTCATCTATTCTTTCATTCATTCCGTTAGTTATTCATTATTTGGTTCGTTTTTAGCTTGAATTCGGTGAGCTGCACAAGTTTAAATATGGCCGCTGATCAATAGAGGAAAATTATCCGCCATTCATTGTCGATTACTGTGCACGTGTGTGCGTCTCTTGAAAGGAATAAAAGATAAAACTGGTTTTGATCTGACCGATTTGTTACACATCTCTCTTGATTGATTTTTATGTATATATATCTCTTTATTCTTTTATATCTATTTACCTAACGTATCTAGTATTTCAATGAGCTGATAAGGTCAGTTTATCTAACTACCTATCTATCTATCTTTGGTATTTCGGTTAGCTGATAAAGTCAGCCTATCATCGGTATTTAGGTAAGGTTTTGAGATCTATCTATCTATCTATCTATCTATCTATCTATCTATCTATCTATGATTTGATTTTTTTAACTGGAGATTAACCCCAATGGTTTATTTAAAGCCGATAAAACTTTTACAATAGATTCGTACGAATAGAATATGTATTCTTTGTAAGAAGTCAGTTTGTAGATCATGTTATATGGACATATTTTTGTAAAGAGGATTTTGTTGAGGGTCAGACATATTGCTGGTATATATATATTTTTTTTCTCCAAAAACATAGTGCTAGGAATATTTTTTTTCCTTCAAAAATATTTTACTGTTAATACTTTATCTTTCAAAAATATATTTCTGGTAATATTTTCTCCAAAAATGTTGCAGAAATTTTTACTATAAAATGTTTTGACCCTAGTTTGAGGGTTAATAATTTGCCCATAGCTGGGAGCCTAACAGGTGTTACCACGCCGGGTCAGGGGTAACTTAATAATAACAGCAATGAAGAGGTAGTTTTACAATCCTCCCAAACTCCCAATGAGAGACTTTGCTGCCGGATGCCGTTTATCGTCATACGCAGGACCTTTCGGTATTTTCATTAGCTGATAAGGTCAGTCTCTCTATCTTCAGTATTTTGGTTACTTGGTGAGGTTAGTCTATCTATCTATCTATCTATCTATCTATCTATCTATCTAAACTTCGGTAATTTAGTTGGCTGATGAGGTCAGTCTATCTTCGGTATTTTGGTTAGGTGGTGAGGTCAGTCTATCTCTCTTTCCATCTTCGGTATTTTTGAGAGGTCAGTCTATCTATCTATCTATCTATCTATCTATCTATCTATCTATCTATCTATCTATCTATCTATCTATCTATCTTCGGTATTTTGGTTACTTGGTGAGGTCAGTCAGTTATATAATATATATTTTGGTTCACACGTGTGTATCTACTACTCATTCATTTAATTTGTTTATGTTTATTTATTTTTCTAAATCAATTTATATATCACAATACACGTACACGCAGAAACAAGCATATCGACATTCAGTTATGTTCAAATTTGTTGTCATTGACGCACACACTATTAACAATAGTAAGTCTTATATACACACAAATCTTTTTTATGTAAAAAAATAAGAAAATGGTAATTTGAATAGTTTATATTGAAGATAGAAATACATTTAAGAATTTATTTAAAAGCAGGCGTCTTCGAGACGTGTTTCTACACAGATATTTGGTAAATATTCTTCCTGAAATTTATTGGTATATAAGGGACAATCCTTTCCCAAATGTATTTAAAAAATATATCCTTGACCTTACAGCTAAAATTGGTGTATTTGTAAGGCAAATTACTACTTAGAAGCTCTGGATCAGGGGTTTTCAAACTGTGGTCCACAGGGGGTCAGTAAGGATAAGATAGAAGTCCGTGGATTAATTCATCACGTGAAATTCAAAGTAATTTAAATTTAATTTTGTTACATTTTGTATCAACATGCAGTATTAATTTATTTTATTTGGACACTTATGTCTAAAGTAAGCTTAAAACCAGTTTTTACTACGTTAATGCAAAACTATAAGTTATTTTTAGTAAAACTTTATGTATAAATTTTTTAAGCGTTTATAGTGAAAATAAAAGGGGTTTGTAAGTCAAAAAATTTGAAACCCCTGCTCTAGATAACGAATATTTTACCTCGGAAATCTATTATACTGTAATATTATTTGTAAATATTGAGTTCCATCTGCTATCTAGTTGGGTATATGTATCTGACATTCCATGTTCTAGATGAATGACCCCCACTACCAATCTCTCAGGTCAGTGTGTCATATATAGGGTAGTTAGAACTGATTTTAATCATCGATTAAATTAATTTAGTTTTTTGGTTTTTGCCAAAAGAAAAAGTAAAATTTTCCGTCAAATGCTTTTTCTCTTTATTGGTCAGGCAAATTTTGTGCTGTGATATTTTTTTCTCCCTTATTTTCGAAAATCCTGCCATTTTGTGTGATCCGACGTTGATTTCGTTTTTGCTTAAATTATTTAAATGTAAATCATTTTCCATGTATTTTTTAAAATTTGAGTCTGCTTTCTTGTTTTTGTTATCCACAATTGAATGTTTACCATCGCCTCATTTATTTCTCGTTTAACTTGTTAGAAAATTCTCATTCATTAGGGACTAAATTCTGTTCTCTCTTTTCTCCTTCTGAATGTTATCTTCCGATTTTAACTTAGTTAAAACTTAGATATTTATTTTTTTTCTAAATTAGAGTAGATAGACCTTACTATCGCCCGGTTCATAATCCTTCCTCTTCTTTTGAACAGGAGTAGAGGTTTATCCCTTGTTTCCTGTTTAGGAAGAGGTGCGCGGTTTCTTTCCTTTCCTCAAGTTTTAATAGTAGCTCTGTCGCAAGCTTTTTGTAATGTGTGTGGATGGTGGTAACGTCTCTTCATTCTCAGGGTAACAGGTTGGCAGTTTCCGATTGTAATTTGGAGCTTGAACTGTTGCGTATCCACTTGAGAAGTTGCTCTGATCAACAGTTGAATAATATTGGGGTTTCATGTAGTGCCATGTCACACATGAATGGGTGCCCCTGCAAGTGCCTCCGGTGGGCAACCCTGAGGCGCCATTATGCCACAGTCTGTGCCAGTTTGCTTCCTACACATGTTGCATTTGACTACTCTAGGCCTCCTCTTGCCAATAAATCTCTTATTATGATACCACACAAAGTAAGAATTAAACCTAAACCAGCTAAACAAAAATCACCTAAACCTGTTAACATGACTTTCTCGAACATCCGTGGTATCTGTACCTATTTTTACAGCGTTGAATTCTTCTTCCAAGTAAACTGACCTGACAACTTAACTCTCTGTCAAAGGAACCTTGACCATTATATGCCTCCCTCTGATTTCTTTATCTCTGGTTACCTTCCCCTCTTTAGGAAGGACTCCAATGTCCATATTCCTGGAAACGGCGTTTATGTCAGCAAATATCTCCCTCTAGCTAGGGTGATCTCTCTTGAATCTCCAGATCATTTCTACATGTGTCTCTGTCTCTCTTTACTAAGCTCGGTTAGCTGTCTTTTCTTTCTCTACCACTCCTCTTCATCTTCTGACTGTTCCGCACTTGACAGCATCGCAAACAATATAGATTAGGCCATTTCCTCTCATTCGTTCGCTCATAACCCATCTTACACATTTATAAGTCTAACGTTTGTCTATGCACTGAATATTGCTTCCATATCTAGTTTGGTGTTGAATATTGCTTCCATATCTAGTTTGCTGTTATCTGTCCTAACCTGGCACCTCTACCACAGTCTCTTTCCCAATACTGTAACAAAGCTTCCGTGTGCTTTTCCTGTAAATATTTTCATGGTGATTGTTCTGATAAACTTTCCTCTTTGACACATCGACTCTATGAATTTAAGCGCTTTATGCTAACAGTTTCTACCCTCGCACCCTTTGCTTGTGGAACTCTCTTCCAGCTTCTTGTTTTCCAGTCACCATTGAAAATGTAAATGCAATATCTATCTTTATCTTCTGTCTTTTTGATTCCTGTTTTCTTTTTGTCTTGCTCTTTAATAATATTTTTCTTTTACTCATATTCTTTCACAATCAGTAAACATTTGCGTCTTTGTAGCTTTATTCCCTTTCTTGAGGTAAAAGTATTAAATATGTCTTTGGAAAATGTTCACTCGCATCCACATAACCGCTTATATTATAGTCTTTAACGACCTCCGCTACAAAATGATAGCAAGCAAAGTAATTCATTCTTATAACACATCAGAATGAAAGTCTTCGTACGTAGGCGTTACTTACAAATAATCAATGTTTGTCATTGCTGTGGGAAAGACAACCTTTCGTGACGAAACACAGATCTATATCGCTAGCAAAAAGTACGTAAATAACCGTGACAAATATTCAAATTAGTAAAGTTATTCCATTTTATACTGTTTTTTTTAAATCACCCTGGAAAATTAATTTCAAACATATTAAAGTTTTTAAAACCAACACTTACTTTTAAAATTACAAGCGTATATAGAATTTTCTGATTGTTTACTTTCTGTAAGTTGATAATCTGCTTGCTGAATACAGAGGCAAAATGATAAATTACCCAATGTGATAAGAATAGTGGTAAACAGCTGTTTTAACAAATGCCTCTCGCACTACGCTATAAATTGCGTTCAATTGCAAAGTAGTATCTTGAATATAATTATTCGATGTCGTGTCGAATCACGCCGTTGTACGCTCCGGCGTTCTTCTGCTAGGAATTTCGAACCGAACCCTTTATTACAATCGCTGGGGTATATGATCTTCATTTCTTGCGTAGTAGTGTCTCTTTTGGTAGTCATGAGTTATCTCCCTCTAACCCTGTAAGTTACTTGTTCACCACTGCTGTAGCCTGGTATTGAACTCACAACTCTTTGGGTCAAATCACAGGAACAAACCAACGTCCATGTAGCTGTGGAAAGAAATATAAAGGAGAAACAGGCCGCCCCCTTAAGATAAGGCTACAAGAACAATGCAAGGCCGTAACACAAGGCGAGATAGAAAAATCAGGCGTAGCTAACCACATGTAGAGGGAGAAAGGGGATCACCGCCCCCTATGGGTTGAAGTTGAAATAATTGATAGGGAACGCTACCGGAAACTACGTAAACTTAAGAAATCAGCACATATGCTAGGCTACAAAAATCTCCTAAGCCGACCAAGCATAGAAATGAATACAATATGGGAACCAGTAATACGAAGTGCCAAAGAAAATCATTAGTGTCAAAATTGCAATATGAGCTCTGGTAAAAAATACTAGAGAAACCATAGAGAAACCATTAGCATAAAAAAAAAATTGCAATATGAACTATGGTAAAAAAGGGTTACTGAACATTGAACATTAGGTTTGTAAGCCCCAAAAACTCATGGTCCAGTGAATATAGACGTTGGTCAGTTCCTGTGACTTCAATACCAGGCTACAGCTGTGATGAACAAGTAACTGAGAGGATTAGAGGGAGATAATTCATGACTATCAAAAGAGACACTACTACGCAAGGCATGAAGATCATATACCTCAATGAATGTAATAAAAGGTTCGGTTCGAAATTCTTAGCAGAAAAAGTTCGAAATTCCTGAAGAAGGCTGGAGCGTATAACAGTAGAAACGTCGTACAAATGGCAACAGAGATGAGTACAATAGTCCGAATAATGTAAATACTATAGACAAGGTAGTATGGATAAGTTTTTTTTATGCAATTTTTCATGTGATCTCATGATTATTTTTCTTTTGAGGACATAAATTATATAAAAATTGTCTAAATGTTTTTGTTAGCTTTCGGCTATACTTTTAGTTATTTCCAAAGATGAATATTATTTTACGTGTAACAGAATGTATGTGGTATTATGTATGTTGTAGTGTAATGTGTATGTGTTATGTATCGAAAACAAAATGTTGTTAGCGTGTTCGTAGTTGATATTATTGCGTGTTAGGGTTTTCTTTTATCAATAAAGCCTCCATCCCTTTTGTTCTTATTTAGCATCGAGGTGAAGCTATGATGTTTGTATTGTCAACAAATATGTTACGGATAGGGTTTGGTAGGTCTCCGTGTGTTTAACTGAGCTCGAATTAAGCTCCGTTCAGAGAAATGCAGCATGAATATTTGAGTTAGTCTCGTAGTTGTATGGCCGATATTCATCCTCAAAAATGACTAAAAAATGGGACTGTATTGTTTTTGTTATTAAATTAACTTTATCGTAATTATATGTATTATTTTATGCATTTGCAATTTGTGTAATATTTTCTCTTGTGAAAATTTTAACGACTTAAAAAAAAGAAATATTTTAGGAATATTTTAAAACTTTTTTTGAAGTGATTTTAAAAAACGCGAAATGTTTAAAGAGAATCTTTTGAAAAAGTTTCTGAAAAGATAGATTTTATCCTAAAATTATTTTGTTTGTGTAAATTATTATTTGTGACTGTAGTGTATTTTGTCTCCCTTTTTTTTCTTTTTTTCTTTCTCTCCCAACATTTTGTCTTTTTAGTCGTTTACGTCTGTGGACTTTAAATATCTATTCCTATATTTTTCCTTTATATGGATGTGCGTTAAAAAAATCCTTTTAGTAGTACAATACGAACTTCTAAATTAGGAGAAACTAAATGAGTAATCTATTTAATTTTGCTTTGATCTTAGTCAGGAACACTTCTTCATTGTTTTGTTATTGTAGTGTTGTATCAAACTGTTATTTCTTGTTGAAATGTACATTGGCTGAGCTCATTTTCGGGTCAAACAACGGTTCTTTTGTACAACATGTATTGCTTTGACATGTTCAAGTGAATTATCGCAGTCTCTGTATTGACTTGGATAAATTCAGGGATTGCGAAAATCAAAATTATGTCCCTTTCTCAAATGTCCCTTTCTCAAATGTCTATTTCTTTTGTTCCTTTATTTTTGTGTATCTATCTACTCTATTTCTATCTGGGTATATCTATCTCTATCTCACTGTTTCTCTACCCCCGACCCACGATCATTGTCAGTTTTTTGTATGTTTTTTTCCATGTATTATCGCAGATTCTCTTTTGCTAAGAAAAAAACTGAAACCGTATACTTTTTTTTAAGTTCACTTAATAAATATTTTTTTGTGAATAAATATTTTTGTCTCTTGTTGACTGTTGTAAATAGGTTTTTTAAAATTTCAAAATGAATTATGCTGAATAAATTTCTTTAAAGTTAGGCCATTTTCTTATGTTCTCATTTATTTATTACCAGTTTACATGGCAAAACTCTAATATGTACATTGTGATGAGTGGAATATACGTTCATGGCATAAACAGGTCATGACTATGAGCCTTTAGTGAGCGACCACCTGTCGTATACGACCATTAAGGCAGGTTCTACTGTATAAATCACACTTTTTACTGCTGAGTTTGAGTTTTGTTTAACGGCATGTCAACCACTGTGAGTTATTTAATGCCAAAAAGGTGTGTTTTAAGGGGTTTTTTATATTCGTTTATAGTTAGCAGGTTGATTTAGTCAGATTTTAATAAAAAAATTTTACTTTTTCTTTTAGAAAATTGAAAACGTCTTCTAGTTTTGTATTCAAAATGTTTTGCTGAGAATAATTTCTTTTTCATTCTAAAATCTGTTATGGTAATAATTTTTTTTTTTCAAAAATATATCGTTGGTAATATTTTTCATCAAAAATGTATATTTTTCTATAAAAGTCTATTTTTATGTATATATTTCTATAAAAAGTGTAGTTTTATACTTTCATAGTGTTTTGACCCCAATTTTGGGGAGGTTAACTATTTGCCCATAGCTGGGACCCTAACAGGTACAGCCACTCCGGGTCAGGGTGGATCTGAGAACAACAACAATTAAGAGGTGGTTCTATGCTCCGCACAACCTCCCAATCAGAGGCCTTGCTGCCGGATGCAGTTTACCGTCATGCCCAGGAAAATTCAACTGCCACTTCTACTCCAACAGTTTCTTCTCTAGCACTTCCCACCTGTAGGTCTCCCTTCTGTTTACTTGCTTCCCTGATATTTCAGTCAGTCAGTTAAATGTCATTCGTGATACACGCTTAGGCAATCATTTCTCGAAAGAGACATGACTGACTGGACAGAAGATTTTCCCGCACTAGGCTGCCATTACTTTCTGCGGTAGACTGGTTGACAATCAAGGCTATAGAACTGTCCTGCTATTTAACCCATAACCGGATGGAGAATTAAAGGATTCAAACCTTTCCCAAGAATATTTGCGTGTCCGTGAAAGCAGCGTATTCAACTAGAATTCGAAATCGTCTCTCCGATTTCTCGTTCCGAAACGATATTCACAAAGCACATCCTGATAATTACAATGTCTTCTGTCTTCTTTAATCCCGTTCATCTTTTCTCCTTTACCTTATTCCTCACTATTCTCAGTCTATTATTTCACTCCCTGTAACCCCGTGTGTAAAAATGCCATTCTTGCTTTGATCCGGATGAAATGGATGGTAGAAAAAATAAAATGTAAAAAAACAAAAACAAAAAAAAAAAACAAACAAACAAAAAAACAAACAAACATGAAATGCTATAATAAGAGGGACAAACCAACCCATACTCTATGGGGATTGTTAATTTCCCCGCATAAATGCTATTTCTAGACGAAGTTTCTGAAGATAATATTGAGATGCGAAACTGACAGTTACTATGCATTGTCGATTCCTGTACCCAGAATGTATATATCTACAAGAGCTATCTCTTATATCGAAAACTCTTCTATAAATAGGGCAAATTTAAACCATATTTATCGAGATTCAGCTATTGATATAGTTTAAAATTTACTCTCTCTCATGTATATATATATATATATATATATATATATAGAGAGAGAGAGAGAGAGCAAATTTTAAACAATATGTATCTATCAGTCAGTTAAGTGCCATACGTGATACACGCTTGGACGATTATGACTGACTGGGCAGAAGATTATCCCATTACTTCTCCCATTATCTATTACTTTCTGCAATAGACTGGCTACCAGCCAAGGCTATAGAACCCAATCTGTCCTGTTATTTAACCCTTAACTGGAGGGAAGAAAGGGATTAATACCTTTCCCAATGGTATTTGCGCGTAAGTGAATGCAAGGAATTCAACTGGAATTCGAACTCGGCTCCCCGATTTCTCGTTCCGAGCCGACATACACTGCGCCACAACGCACATGTATCAATATTTATCTATATATCTCGATATACGATAATAACGATTCTCGAACTACAAATGTCTAATCAAAATATAGCTAGCGAGTGAGATAAGGATGAATTTAGATATATAGCCCGTCGCAACATAGTCTTCCTAACCTCATTTTTCCTAATTTGGCCCTGTGCTAGATTAAGTTAATAAATATCTAGTTAGACTGAACAGACAGATTAATAGCATACTCAGACTGGTCGATAAAAAAAGGAAAAAATTGAGTGAGAGAGAGGGAAGTAGAGAGAGAGAGAGTGGAAAAGAAAAAATAAGAGTGAGATACAAAAAGAGAAAGAGTGATCAAGAGATAATATTAAAAAAAAAACTAAAAAGAAAAGCTAACTTAAAAAAGCTTTAAGTATTAAATTTCAGGTCAGAAGAGACGACGATATCAATTTATTTTCAAGGCGAAAGAAAGACTAAAATCTGTTGATTCGTGATATAATGCGGATCGCTTAATCGGCAGCTTTGCAGGTTAATCGGTTTGCACTAGATGCTTCTAGGCAGGAATGCACTGAGCTAAGTCTGGCACAGGGCCACAAAATTGGGTCATTCAATAATTATGTAGTGATAGTCTGCCTCACCAATGCTTGCGCTTTGTTTATTTTGACCCAAGATCATAACTTTAGAACTACGTAATTATCAAACATATTACCCTAGAAAGGATCTCTAACGTTAGCTTCCTAATCGCTGTTCTGTAGTGTTATTTTAAACTAGCAGTATAGCCCGGCGTTGCTCAGGTGTAATGAAAGTTTTAAAACTAATTCATGGTTCTGGAGCTCAGACTCAGCTTAAAGAATATTTGTGTGAAGTTTGGTGAGAATCGGATAGAAATTGTGGATTTGTATAAAGGACATACAGACAGATAAACAGACACTGAATATCAGTTCTGAATATCGTTTCTGATGTCTTTGTCTATGAGTGTATCAAATTCGATTAAAATCGGACCAATCCTTTTATAACCCGATTTTTTCGATTATCGATTTTCGATAATTATCAGAGGTACCTCGACACAAAACCGAACTAAGAACACTCGCAGACGCTTATAGTACAACTGTGTAAATTTTCAAGAAATAGGTTCAGCTGTTTTCGAGTCTATAGGTAGCGGACACACACACACACACACACACACACACACACACACACACACACACACACACACACACAGACAAAGTTCCATTCATAAATAGGTTTACGTATGCTCATTATATTTGTAACGTCATATTTTCATGGCTTCTCCTCCGACGAACTTAAGTCACTGGTGCCCCCGCCACAAGAATTTACTCGGGCAACCACATTGGCAACTATGTCCCACGGTCAACGGTCATGTCACGTTGAATACACCGGTTCCCGCTCGATCACCGAAGTTAAGCAACGTTGAGCCTGGTCAGTACTTACGTGGGTGACCACTTGGGAATACCAGGTGCTGTTAGCGTTCACGGATGTGCGTTGTGGTGCGGTGGATGTCGGCTTGGAGGGGGAAATCGGTGAGCCGAGTTCCAATTTCAGTCGAGCACACTGCACTCACTTGCGCACTAGTACCCTTGGGAAAGGTATTAATCCGTCCGTTCCCTCCAGTTATGGGTTAAATAACAGGGTAGGACTTGGGACCCTGCCCTTAAACAAATCCCAATGAGACTTTCTCCGTCAGGGAGGAAGCCGGCTCAACCCGACTAGGGTGAATGCTGCATACATACATACATACCCATTTACAGTTAGATCAGTCAAATGCAGCCGACAATTCTATTCCACCAGCTTCTTTTCTCGCACTTCCCGCCTGTGGAACTCTCTTCCATATTCTTACTTTCCTGACGGCTACAACCTCCATGAATTTAAATGCAATGTCAGTACCCATGTCTTAACTGGTTGACTCTAGTTCTTTCTACATCACACTGTATAGCGTTTTCTTTCTCTCTACTTTTGCGACTGTCATCACACCTGTATTCCCATCCTTCTCTTGCTTCTTACTCTGACACCTCCTGTGACTGGTTCGTCGTTCTCTTTACTCTCCTCCTATCTAATCTTTCTCTTTGATTTAGCCCCCATGCACATCAGTGGCGTTACCGCCTTGCTTGGGGTGAAACGATTAAAAAAATGTTAGTCAATTCAATGAACCTCTAGTTATTGGTTAAATAGCATGGTAGACTGGCCTCTACAGACTTAGATAAAAAGTCATAGTAATTTGCCGATAATAAATAAAACGAAAATAGTTGGGCTATGACATAAAAATCAGTTAAAATGCGAAGTGGCTTAATGGTTAGCAGTACGAAAAATGGAATTTGTAAACGCTTGCATTCAGTCTGCTCTAATGCTCTCTAGAAAGCTATGAAATCATTTTTTTCTCTGTGCATTTTCAGTTTCATCACGAGATATGCTTTGTCACCGTCACAATGTTTGATGGAGATAGAGTAGACGTAAACTCTACTACCATAACCACTTTATATTCATGGTCATAGTAAGAAGCTGCAACAGCCATTGTCAGTTTTGACAGTTAAAATATGCAAAGTTTTTTTTTTATCCATATTTATGAAAATAAAAATTTGAGACAACAAGAAAAGAAAGAAGAAAACCACACAACTAAAATTCGGTTAATTCTAAGCTTGTTGCCATAATAGATATCAGAGTGACAATTGGAAACACTAGACGTTGGTCGTGTTAAAGAGGAAAGTTCTTACAAGATCTTCATTATTTAAATGCAATCAAACGATAATTACAATCTGAATGAGAATTTTGTTTTGTCTAACGATTAAGTATATATGGATGTACAGGTGGTGTAATGATAATTGCTCAGAAAGAGAAACTGGAGATTCGATTTCAAATTCCAGTCCAGTTCGTTACATTCACTTACACGCAAATAGCCTTGGGAAATATATGAATCTAGGTCTCCTCCTCCCTCAACTATCAGTTAAATAGCGGGACAGACGGGGTCCTATGGCATTGATTGGCAACCATTATGAAGAGGGTAGCTGGATAAAATCACCCATCTCCCAGCAAGCCTGGACCAAACATGGGGATGCATCGGGCCGTGGAAACGCACAGCGATTGAAATCTATCATTTGTGCAGGTTGTTTATTCAGCCGCAGAAGGAGAAAGGGTTTACTTTTTTTCAGATAAAATTTGGGATAGTTTAGCATTGCGCAACATCTAGGCACGTCTGATGATATATCTTTAAGCTAACCAAACCCAGGAACTCCATATAATAGAGCATCTTTAAAATAACTTGTTCTTTTTTGAGACTGCATAGAAATCAGATTTTTATTCACTGACCAGATTTTTAATACGATTGTTCATTTAATCAAAGGTTCAAGAACCACTTTAGACAGATGTATTTAAAAGCAGGAAGTATGATGTGCATATTATGATGATAAGGTAGGATAGATAACGGCGGATATTAGATCTGAAGAGATTAAAATTAAGATGATAGTGATTGGGTAAGCATCCTCTCGGGAGTCACTTTCACAAAGCTGGAAAAAGCTGTGTGGAACTTGTTTTTTAACAAACGGAATAAGAACAGAATGTGTCGAATTTGAACATGACATGGCCGGTTCTAGCTGTGAAGGTCTGAAATGGTAGAATGTGGATCGTTTGAACATTTGCCATGAAGATAGCTAGAGTTTAGTAATGTTTCGTTTGTAGGGAAAGAGGTTGTAAGGTGGAAAACAGCTTTTCCCGACTTAGAAAACTGGTGCAATGCATCTTACTTTCTAAGTGTATTCGTGTACTTGTAAAATCTTTAACTTTAATTTAATTAAGAAAGAGTCTGTCAAATTCTGGATAAGAATGGTGAAGTGTGGGCTGTTGCTTTGAACCTCTCGAAACTGTTCGGCAGGGTTTGGCATGCCGGTCTTAATGTTTGAACTGGTTCAGTCTTTATCAAATCGTGAAATGAAAGTTCTCCTGAACAGCCATCCTTCTAGATCTTGTTTTAGTAACGCAGGTAGCCTCTAGGATTCTCTCCTTGGACCTAATTCGTTCCTAATTATAATACCCCTATCGATATCTGAAAATTCTTTGACTATTTCGGTGATAGTGGAATGAATTCCCGTTCCCCCCACCCCAGGTATTAAATTCAGAGTTGTGGTCTAAGACTATCAAGGCTAAAAATCAGGTCTACCCTACTATTTACACAAAACCAGTGCAAAGGAAGATCACTTGATGCAAAGGTATTAGAACGAATTTAATGCAATAATCTCCCCCTGCTGATTTCACTTTCGGAGAATATACCTATGCCAAATACAGGCGAGGGACACTAAAATCAAGCAGGTACAAAAATTTTAATACCTAGGAAATGTTCTAACAGAAGACGAAAAGTGCGACACTGAGATCCGAAGGCGAATTGGCATGGCAAAGGAAGCATTCCAGAAGTTAAGTAAAGTATTAAGAAACAGGACAATTTTACTAGAAACAAAGAGGAGAGTACTGGATGATACGATGTCGGTTCTTCAATATGGCAGTGAATGCTGGACAATATCTTCGAAGACGAGGGGAAAACTTGAAGCAGCTGAAATGTGGTTCTACAGAAGGATGCTGCTGATATCATGGATCGAACATGTGAGCAATGATTACTTATAGGAAAGGATGAAAACGAAAAGGAAATTAATACTGAGCATCAGGAAGAGACAGCTGAAGTTCTTGGGACATGCAATGAGGAAGAAGGGCTTGGAGAAGCCGATACTAACAGGCCAGATAGAGGGAAAAATAGTCAGAGAAAGCAGCGGATAACATATTTGAAGGACCTGATGAGGTGGATGACGGAACGAGGGTTGCATGGTCTAACAGGAGAAAACCTGCTAAGATCGACCAGGGATAGGGAGATGTGGAAAGCCATGATCGCGTACGTCCTGAAAGGACAGGGCACACAGGAGAAGAAGTAGAAGAAGAAGATAGCTATTAGACTGCCTGCGCACCCTCAAGATCTGCAATACCGACAAATAAAATTATTTAGTTATATATATAATTTATTTCTTATTTATTACTCGATCAGGGGAAACTAATATTTTTCTTCTTAATCCAAAGCAAATTAAGTAATCAGTTCGTTCGTGTTATAAAATCTGCAATACCTATGTAATAAATCTAAGACAACCTTTTATTTATCTACACGCAGAAGGTTTTTTCCCCCCGATCTGCGATGCAGCCTTACACACTGTAATTTATGTGTTTCGCACAGTATTTAGAAACCGTTAGTGATGGCGCTATTTATAGCTGCAACTCACATATACGCGGAACCGTTCGTCTATTCATAACTTGCATACAGTCTGCAAGAGCAAATGTCGATTTTGTCTTTGGGGACGAACCACCGTGTTTACGGGAGAGAGACTGCAGCCAGTCGTCCTTGGTGAAATTAAACGTCTTAGCCACGCGTGTCTCTAATCTATATTCTTTTTGTCTTTTATTTGCTGCTCTATATTATTTGCTATATTTATCAATCAATGACGAATATATATCACATAAGTAGATCCTGTTGAAAATATGTTGTTCTAAAAATAAATATTGTTTCTGTTTATGTCACTTGGGGTTTCGTCGCCAAGGTTATAAATGCTTATACTTGATGAGTTTTAAATTTAGCTGAAAATCGAACACATTTGTAATAAAATATTTCATGAAAGTAGAATCTTATATATATATATATATATATATAGTCATCCGCAGACAGATCTGTTTCGCTGTATCACAGCTCATCAGTACGATTAGACTCCGTTGCTTTTTAACCCAGGTTTGAAAACCGACCGATTTGGCGTCAGTCAGCGATGCTACCTCTGGGCTATGGGCGTTCAGTAGAAGAAGGCAGACTTTTTAGCGTGTATACTATCATGTATACCACACACACACACACACACACACACACACACACACACACACATATATATGTATATATATATGCGTGCGTGTGTGTGTGTGGCTGTGGCTGTGTGTGTGTAACACGTCTCTTGTTCGCTCTCCCTTGGTCTTTCTACAGGTTTCAATAGAGCGAGAGAGCCTGCTATATATATATATATATATATATATATATATATATATAATCAAGTGACGAAATCGATGTAGATGTATATATATAGCGTGCGATGGATAAATTGTCGTCTAAATCACGCAAAAATGAAAGTAATACTGACATCTATTTTTAACAGATATATTTACCAAAATTATGTAAAATATATCTTGAAATAATAAATCGCAAATTTAATTAAATAAAATCGCCATTGAGTTAAACCACAGCCTCCAGACAACTTCTGAATCTGCTGAGTCTCTTCTAAATGTTCTTTTTGAAGTTGGCCAATGCTGCCATAACCCTTGCCTTCAGTTCATCTTTCGTCTTACAAGCAGTTTTGTTGGTCACTCGCTCAACTGCACCCCACACATAATAATCAAGAGAGTCGCAGTCTGGAGAGTTAGGTGGCCAGAGGTAAGGGGAGACGTGGCTGCAGAAATTGTGTGACAGCATTGATTTGGTTCTCCTGCTTGCGTGGCACGGTGCACAGTCCTGTTGCCAGACACAGGATCTTCCAACAGCTGCCCTCTTGGGCCAGGGAAGCACCATCTACTCAAGGCACTTGGTGAAGGCCTCCCTTTTCAGTCTGAGGTCCTGTGGGAACATGAATAGCAACACCCCTAGTGATTACTTCAAACCCGTTCGTAATCACCATTTGATTCATCCAACTCTTTACGAATCTTCTGCACTGTCCTCAGATTGACACACTCCACCGAACACTTTGAAATGTACGCACTGAAATTTAAAGCGAGAATTCCAAGCACTACAATATACCGTTTTTAAATTTCTGGCGGACTGAATTGCGTCAAGGGGGTTCTTTTTTTCTGACACTACTATATCGCACAGACAACAACAACAAAAAATACAAAACAAAAAAAACAAAAAACAAAAGCAAATAAACACGCATGCGCGATATTATAAATATAAAATGGCGGCAATTTATATATATATATATATATATATATATATATATATATATATGTGTGTGTGTGTGTGTGTGTGTGTGTGTTGATTGTTTCATTACTTAGTTTTTGGTCATAATAAGATTAGACCAGTGCACATTTGTATTAAAATGTTCAATACAATTATATTGTAGAACTTTTGAATATTTTCTATTTGTAAACGAGTTATTTCGCTACCTAGGTTTCTACCATGAGTGGTGTATTCAGGCGATTTGCAAATCGTCTGAATACACCACTCATGGTAGTAACCGAGGTAGCGTAATAACTCGTTTACAAATGGAATATATATATATATATATAGTACAATTTTAGTCCATGTTTTTTTTTTTTTTTTTTTTTTTTTATAATCTGGCAAATATGCATTAGGTATATATATATATATATATATATATATATGCAAGTTTAGTTCAAAATGACAGACAAGTGGTATACCTTTGTTTTTTATAGAATTTTCTGTGATCTTATACAATTTATGTACTGAAAAATATATAAATTGTTCGAATTTTTTATCTACCCAAGCACTTTTAGCTATACTTTTAGCCATTATTAAGGATGAATTTTATTGTACTCTTAACTGAATCTGTAAATTGTTTTATATATGTATGTAGAGTTATGAGAATGTTTATATCCAAACACAGACAACACAGTGGACCGTGTTTATAGGTGTTATTATTGAGAGTTGCCTCTTCAATTTTTTTTATTAATAATAAAATTAATTAATGACGTTATTATATTTGTATTATCAAAGAGTACGTTACGGGCAAAGTTTGGTAGGTCTCTATCTAAATTTAATTAAACCAATAGAGCTATGGTCAGAGAGATGTAACGTGAATTTTCTTGTTCAACATATTGCAATATATCCAGTGTAATTATTTACAAATTTGGATTGATCAGAAAGATAGTTTCATAAAGGACATGTAAATTTGTACATAATATTGATTCTTTGTAATTTAGATCTTTCAGGTGAATAGGGGTTTTAATTTTTTTTCTGAGCGAATATTCACCTTGCTTATAGTTACTATGCATTTGATTTTTGTAGAAAATATTTTTTCTAATATTATATTTCATGTGGCACAAGGCCAGATGGGTAGGGAAGTTTGGTCGTCAGAGAATATTCTACACTTAATTTGTTCCATGACACATTCATTAGAATTTACTCATGTATCAAAAGAACTCACATAACATAATACGGCATATTTAGTGGCATTCTGCTAAAACACTCATGACATGAAAATAAATACAATTGTTTTTGTTTTAATATAAAAGTTTTTGAATTTATGATATAAAATAAGCAAGGAAGCGAAGAACCCAATAACGAAAATAAAATACAACAAAAAATTCAAAATAAAATGAAATATGTTAGTAAGAACCAGTCCACAGTATAGAAAAATAAGATTTCCCTCTGTATACTACTACGAAGCAGGATCAAGCAGCTTACTCGCTGGGAGCCAAAAAAAAAAAAAAAAAAAAGCTAAAATAAATTATAGAGTGGAGAATTATCAAAGGCTGATCTAATCAAGATAAAAAAAGGGGTGGGAACAAAAACAAATGTGAATGTTGACATGCATCATAACAAAATGAATGCCGAGAGCAGGCCATGAACAAAACATCTACTCACATTAACCAAGTAAACAAATGTTTCTCGCCAATCAGGGGAGGAGTCCAAAAAGGAAACCGCCCCATTGTGTCAAACGACGAGTAAAAAAAAAAAAAAAAAAAAATCAAGACTGGCCTCATTCACACAAACTTAGCTCGCTGCTTTTACACATCATTCGTTGAAATCTGCTGAAAAGGCTTTCTATCAGTTCTGATCTTCTGCTTAATCTGATGAATCCAACAAGATCCTGAAGAAAATAACGTTCACAGTGAGATTCCTTCCATCCCCGTCGTCCAAACCATCATCCTTGCCACGAGTAGCAGCATTAGAGACACTGTCCGTCTCACCTTGGAACATGAGGACATCACATTATTGCACGCGTGTGTAAGATCAATGGACACAAGCTGTTCAGGATCGATACGAGCCGTCAACTCAGCGATATGATCCCAGAATGGGCGCATTTGAGGAGAGTGGTAGAAGCTGTGTGCAGCTGTTTCTTACAAACCAAGGTCACACCGATGATAATCATTGAGAAAAGGCGCGTTTCGGGTCAATCAACAAGTAAGTGAAAATACAGGGTGCTGAGGTAATTCGCCGCCGGTGCCAGAGCAAGGAAGATCTCAACTCCATCGGCGATAAGCAGAGACGCCCACACAGTTGATCCGACGCGACACCTTCGACTAGTTTCAGATACAAGGTCCTTCTAGGCCGTGAAAGACCACTGAACCTCGAAGTAGCATGCAAGCCCTTTTGGCACTCGTAGGAGAATTAGAACTGTTTCTGGGGCTTATGACGGCGTCCAGCCTCCAGACTGAGAGAAGGGATGGTGAAGTGCAGGCGGCCCTAACACTCTTCGCCCACAGAGAATATTCTGTGAACGAAAGAAAAAACAAACATACTTCTAATGTGGCATTCCCAGCTTCTACCTCACAAGAATGAGAACAACAAAAGCGCGATGTGGATTCTACGATATATATATATAGTGTATCGAGGCATCAAATAATTTTCTAAATATATATTGTTAAATATAAGAGACAATGAATGTCTATTATGTTTAATCATGAGCCGTTCTAAACATCGTATTTGGATAATTTTTTATTAAGTTGATTCTAAGCTTTCGGCTCACATGAGTCATCTTCAGAGAGGTTACAAGGACACACTTAATAAAATCACGTTTAAATCTGGTTATAGCACATTATAATGCATTTGAATATATGGTTCTGTTGTCATTTCGCGCTATCACGCGGTGTGGCTTCATAGAACCGCATTGCAAATTTGCGAACTGCGTTTGTCATTTTTAATAACTATTGCCGTCGCTGAGCGGAGTTTTATGTCAACACAAGATAAAATCGTCGCTGATGGTGGATGTTATTGTGTTATCGCGCTTATAACCTCTCTGAAGATGGCTCATGTGAGCCGAAAGCTTAGAACCAACTTAATAAAAAATTATCCAAGTGTTGGAGAATTTTTGTCGTTATTTTTAACTGAAATTAAAGCCAAAATATGATGTTTAGAACGGCTCATGATAATATAGACATTCACCGTCTTTTATATTTAAAAGTATATGCTTAGAAAAAAAAATATATATGCGTTGTTAATACTATTGGAAGTACATTCCACCGTTAGATATATAGGTGTTGTTATTATTAATATAATAATAGCATACTGCGACTTAATAGCTATAAAGTTTCGGAGGTGATGGTGTATTCAGTGGGTTAAGTGCCATACGTGATACACGCTTTGGGCAATCATGTCTTGAATCATGTCTGGGCAGAAGAATATCCCGCAGTAGGTCGCTATTGCTTTCATTGTGCGTAAGTGAATGCAAGGAATTCAACTGGAATTCGAACTCGGCACCCCGATTTGTCATTCCGAGCCGATATCCACTGCACCACAAGGCACATGTATTAAACACCTAAATTTTATAATTATTAAGTTCAGTATGTTATTATACTACTACTACTAATAATACTAATAATAACTCTCTTTCTCTCTCTTTAAATGTATATATATATATATATATATATATATATATATATATATATATATATATATATTCGAACCTGCGTCTCCGAGACGAAACACTCAACTGATTTGATGAAAGCTCTAAATAATGCTTTTAAACAAATATTGACCTGATTTTTCGAAGAATTCATATTTGCTCTGTTTTCGTATCCTAATGTAATCAAATGTAAACAGACATTTTATTAAAGAAAAAAAATTCCAAAATCGCTTATGAAATGCGTTAGCACGGAAAGATTTTTAATTTATATGTGTAAACGTTATTTTTAATGAAAGTGTATATTTGAGAAGATACTCTTTTTTTTTAATAATCAAACAGTATATTAATTTATAACACATCACTCAATAAATCCCGGGCCTGATATATAGATGGCGCCACTAATAAAAAATCCATATGATTTTTATGAAGTACTAACCTTCAAAATTTGGGCCTAATCGGATTATTAGTTTACAAATTACAGGTATTTAAGTGAAGCTACTGTTGCAAATTTTCAAAACAATGGAAAAATCTGAATTTCGTGTGTTGATAAAGTATTGCTTTCAGATGGTAAAAAAGCAAAGCAATAGCTTGATAAGTGTTATTCGTCTGCTCCATAGGAAACAACGGTTAAGAGGTGGTATGCTGACTTTAAACGCAGTCGTACAGACAAATGCTGCTGAATGCTCAGGTGGCCCAAAATCAGCAAAAACACCAAAAAACACCAAAAACATCCTCAAATTCGTTTTGCCCAATCGTAAATTAAAGTTGCGTGAGATAGCACAAGTGTTGAACATATCAGAACGCAGTGTATTCGCCATTTTACATAAATGAGAAAGCTTTGTTCAAAGTGGGTGCCGCGTTTGCTGACAGTCGATAAAAAACAACAACTCGTCGACGATTCAGAGCGTTGTTTACAACTCTTTCAAAGCAACAAGGATTTTTCGCGTAAATATGTGACAATAGATGAAATATGGATCTACCACTTCATTTTGGAGTCAAATCAGCTGAGTGGACAGCAGCAGGTGAAATCCGTCCAAAGCGACCAAAGACGCAAACCATAGCAGACAAAGTTTTGGTCTCCGTATTTTGGGATGCGCAAGGTATTTTGTTCATCGATTACCTTGAGAAAGGAAGAACCGTCAATGGCGAATATTATATAGCATTATTGGTGCGTTTGAAGGAAGAAATCGTGAAAAAACGGCCACAAATAAAAAAGGAAAAAGTGATCCTTCAACAAGACAACGCACCGTGTCACAAGTCGTTCGCAACGATGGCAAAAGTACATGAATTGCAACACGAATTTCTTCCGCATCCACCCTATTCTCCAGATCTGGCCTCCAGAGGTAACTGGCTGTTTACAGACCTCAAAAGAATGCTCCAGGGAAAGGAATTTGACTCTAATGAAAAAGTGATGTCGGAAACGGAGGTGTATTTTGAGGCCAAAGACAAATCGTTCTATAAAATTGGCATCGAATTGTTAAAAAAGCGATTGAATCTGTGTATCACCCTAAAAGGAGACTATGTTGATGAAAAAAGTCGAATTTCGCCAAAACGTTGTTGTTTTGTTAGTTGAGCCGGGGATTTATTGAGTGATGCGTTTACAGTTCTGAATAATCGAAAATTGTTGCTAGGAAAAAGGACGTTCTCTGGTAAGGTTCGAACGTACGAATCCTACGGGAAACAGTCAATTGCTCTGACGTGCCTTAGAACGGTTGATTACAAAGGACTTACTGTCAAACAAAGCCCGAAATAATATCACACACACACACACATACACACACACACACACACATTTCTGAATTTTCGAATTTTACATTTGATGACAGTATCGACAATAAAGCGGGTTCTGCCCGCTGAAATGCTCATTCGAACCCATTTCTGAATTTCTTTTATATATATATATTTTTTCCTTCCTGTAACGCTTATGGAGATGGAGACAATAGTGAAGCACCTTCAGCTCAGTTCTTTCTCTTTATTACCAGTTATTAAAATTTACTATCAGTTATGAAAACACTTGCCATGTTTTTGCTCTTGAGTATATATATATATATATATATATATATATATATATACATATATCCCCTCTATGATAATAAAGACCGCATTTTATATATATATATATATATATATATATATATATACATACATATATAGTGAGAGAGAGAGACTAGGTATATTTTTTTATTTCTTAGTGTCAGATTCTCAATAGTAGGTTCATTAATATATATATATATATATATATATATATATATATATATATATACACCTCCTGTCACGCTCAGGTAGTTTGGATTATTTTTTTTATATCTTAATATAAGATACTCAGTAGTAGGTTCATCAATATATATGTTGCTGTCATTATAGACGGCGTATCGATATTAATATTCCGCCGTCATTTTTTTACGGCATACACATAGAAATATACATGCTTATATATATATATATATATATATATATATATATATATATATATATAGACACTCCTGGTGAAAATTTTAAGACCAGATACAAAAAGGTTAAATAAATATAAAATACTGTTACTTTAATTGTAATATATTTGCGAAACATTTATATTTAATTAGAAAATAAAGCTTACAAAAAGACAAGTTAAAATTTTAAGCTTTAATTGATTAATTTAAGCAAACATTGAAGAAGTATTTTCTTGGTTTGGCATAAAAATGAGACTATGTAAATAAAAATAGAAAATACAGAATAAATAAGTCAAAACGACTCATTAATATTCACTATATCCTCCATTTTTGTAGTACTAAGATTATTCGCTTTGACATCCCCGTGATAAACTTCTGCATAAAGGTGCTTATGGTGCTTAAGATGCTCGCCCATCACGAAGAGCGTCCACAGTTTCAAATTGCGATCTGTCCTTTGCCATCCATCCCCAAACATTCTCGACTGGGTTCATATCTGAAGAGCACAGTGGATGGCTCAGAAGCTGAATGTTGTTTTCCATAAAAAACACTTTTGACCATCGAGCGTTGTAGATTACAGCCTTGTCCTGCTGAAAAAAGTATTTTTTTATCCGCATAGACGAGGGTCTTCAGTAATTAGCGATGCATTTATCAACATGTCAATGTAACTAACAGCTGTTCGATGACTTTTTACCTCCTGTAACCCAAAAGTTCTATTCTACGAAATTGAACCCTAGACCTTAATTGGTCCACCTGCACTGTGTTGTGTTGGGAAAATTCCTTTTGAGACATCATTTGCATACCAGTAACCCTGAAAACAGTCTGGATCGTCAAGGTTGAATTCTTCTGGTCTAAAAACAACACTTTCACCTATTTATCCACATCCCAAGTTAGAGAATTGGAAGCAAATTTTAAACGGGAGGTTTAACGACAAGGAAGAAAGCGAGGCCGCTGCAGTCATTTCACGTTCTTAAACTCCTTCTTTTTTAAATGCCGTCGAATTGTTAGCGATCTACATTCAGCATCTGTATTCACCTTTATCTGATTTGATTTAAGGATTGCATCTCGCGTCTTGTCTAATGTGTCTGTCTAGAGATGGTGAGATTTTATTAGAGCAACCGCATGATTCTTTAGAAGCATACGCATCCGGATTTTTAATAAATTTAGCAATGATAATTCTGCTAAGGCGAATTTCATTTGCAGTGGTTCGTTGCAAAAAAAAAGTCTTTGAAGTTCAACAATCATGACCTGTTTAAATTTTGTTAAAATTTTACCCTTAGCCATTTAAAAATCTCAAATTAAATGCTGGAATTGAAATTAGTAGATGTCTACAAGCCTAAAGCTATTAAAAAAGTGACTGATTCTAAATTTTTTTGTCCAGTAATTTATTTTAACACATCCTCTTATCTTTACGACTAACCAAAAGACTTTTTAGTGTAGGTTTAAATTTAAATTAATCAATTAAATTTTAAAATTTTAAATTTGTTGATAAATTGCATTTTCTAATTAAATGTAAATGTTTTGCAAATATATTTCGATTAAAGCGACAGTATTTGATATTTTTAACCTTTTTGTATCTGATCTTAAGATTTTGACCAGGAGTGCACACACACACACACACACACACACACACACACACACACACACAAAAATACATACATATATATATTTATATATATTTATATAGATACACATGCATGTATATGTACACATTTTATATATATATATAGTTTTTGTTCATTATTAAATTAGACCAATAAACAGGTGTAATATGCGCTCAAAACATTTACATTGTACAACTTTCAAATATTTGTTTTTATTTGTAAATGAATTATTACGCAACACAGGTTTCTACTTTTCAATGTTTTCTGCCATTATTAATAAATAAATATTATAAATCGCATTAAGGCACCAAAAGGTAGAGGCTGGGGTGGCGTAATAACTCGTTTACAAATGAAATATATATATATATATATATATACTAGCATTATAGCCCAGCGTTGCTCCTGTGTAATAAAAGCTTTAAAACTAATCCATGGTCCTGGAGCTCAGACTCTTTGGACGTTGGCACGAAAGACTAAAAAGTCTTATCGGGAGAACCTCGACACAAAACCTAGCTAAGAACACTCGCCAACGGTTATAGTACAACTGAGTAAATTTTCAAGAAAATTGGTTCAGTCGTTTCGGAGTCTATAGGCAACGGATACACACACACATACACACACACACACTCACACACACACACACACACACACACAGACAAAGTTCCATTTATAAATAAGTTTAGATTTTTTTTTTATAAGCGTTTCACCCCGAGCAAGGCATGTCACTGCCACTACTGCGCAGGGGACTATATAGAGTGGAGAAAGGATGATTAAATATAGGAAATGTCAGAGGGTGGCTGATAGGCGGGTAAGGATACCGAGAATGAGGGTTGAGAAGATGAGAGTGTTCTGAGAATAATTGGGAGTTAGTGTGATAGGAGGTGTCTATTGACCCTACATTTAAACACCTGGAGATTGTAGCTGTCGGGAAAGCAGACTTGTGGAAGGGAGTTCCACAGGCAGGAAGCGCGAGAAAAGAAGCTGTTTGAGTAGAATATACGGTTACATCTTATTTGTTTAACTGTAAAAGGGTGGGACCTAGTTGCGAATCTAGTATCTCGTGTAAATTCGTGCTTAGGCGGCACCAGTGATCTAAGCTCATCGGAGCAGAAACCATGAAACTACTTGTAGAAGAGGCACAGGGAAGTCACATCACGGCGGTGAGAGAGTGGTTGCAGCCGGTCTGCCAAGTCAGTATCAACCACGTTACAGATCCTCCTTTGCATTTTGTCAAGAAGCCCAAGGAGAGCAGCAGGGGCACCCAACCAGATATGGCAGCAATATTCAATACACGGGCGGATGGTAGATTTGTATATGTGCAGAATAGATTCAGGTGGGAAAAACTTCCGGGCCCTGCACAGAGAACCGACTTTCATAGCAGCAGATTTGGCAATGGATTCGATATAGTCATTCCATTTGAGGTCCGCCGAAAGTGTAAGGCCAAGGAGGCGTAGTATTTTACTCTCCGGGAGGCTAGCCTGTCCCAGATAGATTAGATTAGATTTATATATATATATATATATATATATATATATATATATATATATATATTATATATACATATGTAAATATATGTATACATATTTGTATATATATATAAATATAAACGTACATACTTGTCTTTATATATATACTCACATGCATATACATACATATATATATATATATATATATATATATATATATATATATATACATGTACATGTATATATAAGTACAAATATGTTTATATATATACTTACATATACATGCATACATACATGTATATATATACATATATAAATGCATATATGTATATATGCATATAAATATTTACATGCATACATGTATATATGTATATATATACATACATGCATATATATACACGTATATATACATACATGTGTATATATACATGTATACATACAAATACGAGTATCGATTAAAAGTAATTTTCAAATAAATAAATTAATTAAATATATCGGTTGTTAAATTTATTTCGTTAATCGTCGGAACTTTCCTCATACATAAATGTATATATGCATAACTACCTGTCCATATATATATATATATATATATATATATATATATATATATATACTTACATAAATGAATATACATACATATATATATATACATATCTCCTTTTATATACACAGATTCACATATATATGTCCACATACATATATATATATACACATAACTACATACACAAATATATATCTGCATATCTCCACACATAAATATATGCACTTTTATACACATACATGTGTGTGTATATATATATACGCACATCCATATATATACGCTCATACATACATATACATATATATGTGTGCGTATATGTATGTGTATGTATATGCATATATGTGTGTATACACGCACACACACACACACACACACATATATATATATATATATACACACACACATATATACATATATATATATATATATATATATATATATATATATATATATATGTGCATGTATATATATAGATATATCGCAGCAGAATAAAATCTAGAAGATTGGTAAGTAATCCCATAGGAACCTAGTAATATCTCTTAAATATTAAAATTAATCACAACAGATAGCTCAGTATATATTTAATTTACAGACAAAATATTCTTTAATTTCATCTGTAAATTCAGATTCTATTTAGAGAGGATAAATATTTCAATATATCAATTCCCCACCCTTTTACAGTTAAACAGATAAGATGTAACCGTATATTCTACTCAAACAGCTTCTTTTCTCGCGCTTCCCGCCTGTGGAATTCCCTTCCACAAGTCTGCTTTCCCGACGGCTACAATCTCCAGATGTGTAAATGTAGGGTCAATAGACACCTCCTATCACACTATTTCCCAATTATTCTCAGAACACTCTCATCTACCCAACCCTCATTCTCGGTATCCTTACCCGCCTATCACCCACCCTCTGACATTTTCTATATTTAATCATTCTTTCTCCACTCTATGTAGCCCCCTACGCAGTAGTGGCAGTGAAATGCCTTGCTCGGGGTGAAACGCTTATAAAAAAAAAAAGACATGCATTGGCAACCCCAGTCAACCTTAGAATGAGAAAATTTCTTGTACCGGAAGCAAAGGATAGTAAAGGAAGTGTTGAGGAATGTTGGTTAGAGAATGGCCAAGAAGAGGAGAAAATAGTTGTAAGCTTTCTTTGGTAGTGGAAGGTAGGTCATTTGTCCATTCGGTTAGGGGTAGTTGTTAGGAAAATGTATCAGATTCTCCAAATTTAAATTCTGCTCTTTGTAAGAGACAAAACATACTCTAGATAAAAGGAAATTAATTCTTTACATTTATTCAGAAGGAAATTCTGATACTGATATTTTAAAATCCTAATCATTTCCAACAAAAAAATAGCAATATCAGAATTTAGTTCTTAAAAAACGTAACGAATTAATTTGCAAGTGTCGTCACTGGAGTAGACTTAAACTCTATTAATTATTTCCTCCTTACATTCTTTACTTTTTCCTTTGCTTCCGGTACAAGAGTTTTCTTTATTCTACGGTCGACTGGGGTTGACAATGCATATCTCGAACTGGCATGTTAAAATAGCTATCCTCTCTAAATGTGATCTGAATTTACATATGATTTTTTTCTTTTCTTGATTTTCTTTCTTTTCTCTGTTTTTCTTTTTTCTTCTCTTTTCGTTTACGCTTCAAGATACTTAACATTTTTTTTAACGTTCTACCCCCCCCCCTCTCTCTCTTTCTCACCTAACCCACTTTACGTTTCAAATCTACGGGTCTGCAACCTATATGTTAGACGAATGTATCTTCGAACTTTTGTTGACATTGGCCGCTACGCGAATCATTTGATTATATGTTGCGTGTATATATGATTGTGTATGAATATGTGTACGTATTCGCCGAACGGATGTATTTTTCTTAAATTTTCTCTTTTAAGGGAGCGACCGTTAGTTTTATTCGCGTTTTTTTTAGTTTTTTGTGAATCTCATTCGTGTAAAATCCTCTGTTAAATAAAAACGGAAGCTGACGATGGTTCGTTTGAAATAGGCCGATACTTCCGATTCACCATGAAATAACGTGTCTGTCTTAATTTTTCTTATATTTGCTCTATATGTATTTATATGCATATATGTTTAGAGCTCTCTTAGAGAGTTATCCTACCACTGTATTTTCAGATACTCCTTTGGATTCTTCTATACCCACACTGCTTGCTGATATATATATATATATATATATATATATATATATAGTGCCACGCAAAAGTTCACAACATATTACAAAAAATGTTTTCTCGGTGTTTATAATGAAGTTAAATTAATTCAATTTTTTCTGCTCGTAGAATATTTTTTTCTTTTTTCTTTTTTACCAAAGAATCAGATTTTTTTTTAAATTTCAAAAAAGTATACCACGATGAAAAACCGATATGTAGCATCGGAAAAGGGTAATGTTTTTATAAAGCAAGTGCCATATTAGTTTTATGTTTAATTTTATGAATGATTAAAGTATTGCGTCATTCTTTTTTGTCAACCGTTCTTTAAACATTAACAAAATGGGGAAAAGCAAAATAATTGATCAAGACCTCCGTAAACAAATTGTTGACATCCATACAAATAGACTTGGTAAAGGAAGATATCTAGTCAAAGAATCGGGCCAGTGCTTTCAGCTGGTACGATAGTTCATCACTGAAAGATTCCTTTCGTCCCTAAAAGTTAACGGAACATATGCCAAGATTATTGGCGAGAAAATTTGGCAATGAGCCCCGAATTACTTGTAAAGGACGTAGGGACGACTAGAAGTAAGTGGAGTAAAAGTGAGTACGAATACAATTGTTATATATCGCCGTACGACGACAAAATAACGAGAACACGCATATATAAAAATATAAGGTTATATTTTTATTCTTGACGACGAACCCGTGTGGAATAGAGAATGGAAGAGTGAGAGCGCACATAGAATGGGTCGACGGGAGTGTAGTCTTGCCTGTGGTGTCTCTCTGCTTCCACTGGCCGTTCTCTGCTGGCGAATCCGTGTGTCGAGGTCTTTTTATAGTCTTCTAGAACCGGGACTTTCCTTCCGGTTTTGCCTCGCCCACGCAACGCCCACGTAATTCCAAGAGACACCTGTTCTGTTTGCCTCCGTAGTCATTTCCGCCGCTGTCGGAAATAAGGTCAAACGACATCCGCTCCAGGCCCCGACAGGATGTATTTCTCAAACACCTGTCTTGTCGTTCGCCGACCCCTTCACCGACGGGAAACACCATCGCTTGCATCAACCTTCCTTGGGTGGGGCCAGATTGCTATATTACACTCCTCGCCCTCCCATTTTCCAAAATGTTCACCTAAGAACACTTTAAGCGCAACACCCTCACACCCCCCCCATGCCACACAAGCTCGACAATTGTACAAAACATGTGCACGCCGAAACAAACAAAACAACAAAAAAAAAAATATAGGGGAGCCTACATCGGCAACCCAAAATGTTCGTGTCCATTGTGGAATTTTCATAATGTTCTTTTTTTTTTTTTTTTTTTTTTTTTAGTTTCTGTAACTTTCAATGTTCGTTTCTTTTCTCGACTCTGTCCATACGCGTAGACGCCTCGATGCACGACCATATGATCATAGGCGGTAACCGCGCCCCAGTTTCTAAACTGACATCGAGTAAATGACCTTTGACCAACACCATGCGTGTTTTCGCTCGAGTTTATTGTTACACATGTAACTTCATTTAATTTAATTTAATTTCAAACATACTATGTTTGAACACAGAAAATGGCCATTATCTGCAGTACATATCATTCATAGTCTGACCGAGAAATGTTCAATAGAAAACGAAGAAAATTACCCTGATTCCAACGTTAATCCGCATGCAATTTACTTGTGGAGGATTAGAGGTTTCATCTATCTTAATTTAGTCTAAAAAAATGGACCCGTGACTCGTAGTTCCTTAGTTTGTACAATGTTTTCTTTTCCTTTAACTACTTCCTCTGGATTCGAATCCAAGCATATCTGATTTGTTGACATCTCTCTGCTTAACGCAGAGACATTTGAGTGTTGAACACCCGTTGACCCCGGCGTACTATTCACAACGGATAACTCCCTTTCCTTTCCCGAAGCACTGTTGCTTCTTTCACACTTAAAAATCCGCTTCCTAGCTATTATTCCAAGGATTATCATTACGCCGACTATGCCAGCACTGACTCCTATCGTCAACTTCTTCGGGAGTTCTTCATATCCTTCACTAAATCTTTCCATATCTATCTGTTCCAAGGTATTTACTAGTTTGCGGATAGGAATCTCCTCCATATCGCGCAATTCTACCGACATGGTGTCCACTGAAAAATTGGGAAATTTCTGCGTAATTGGGGACCAAACCACTGAACCAGAGACGTTTATGGGTGTGAGCTGTAGCTTCCCTACGTTTCTAAATCTTGAGTCACCGTTAACCTGTGCAGCCAACACCATGTGATCATTGTAAGCAGTACACCCCTCCTTTATCCGTATACTGGCCAGCGGGGCCTGGGCGACAATCTTGCTCCGAGACCCGCCACCACAAAGAACTGCAAAGTGCAAATCCCTGGTAGCAGCGACCATCCAAGATTCCCGGTCCACCCTGATTGCGATTGGAAGTCGAGTATTCGTTTTAACTGTGACTCGACAGTTCCTCTCTATTCCTGCTTGATTATGCCGAAAAAGCGACATCTCGCAAGATTCTCTTGAATTGGTAGCATAAACGGGACCGGATACCTCGCACAATCCGTCGGTACTTGCCGAGCACCGTGTCGCTTCAGCCTGGCCCAAGAGAATATAGCGTGTTCCAGCCCTATTTACCGCGATCATTTTTGACTCCATTTCAAACCTGGCCGACAACTTGGATCCGAACGCTGAACCTGATCGTGTGGGCAACGGAAGAGGAAAATTCAAAATGTTATATACTACATAGGAGTGTTCTCTATCCACCAATGGGACGTCCACCACAACCACAATCGATTTTGAGTCAAAAAGTGTCCTACAACTTAATGTTTTATAATAATACCAGATGTCCTTATCTGGATCGCTTGCTAATTTGAAATTATCTGGGAGCGTCTGAGCTATTTTATGCATCAATCCCCTTAAGTCGTGCGGAGCGATTATGCTGGGAGACAAATGACCAATCGACAATAAGTTGAGCTGCAGTTCCAAATAGCTTAAAGCCATACGGACGTCTAAGAAATATTTCCCTAATTTATCGACTATAATCTTGTACAACCAGTATCTATGGGTAAGGATCTCTAATCTGGATACTCGTTTATCCAACCCCTGTGTTGCGTTTGTCATGGAACCTACAATACCTTTAAGGCTAGAAGTAATTTCATTTATTTTGTGTCTATTATTAGATACCTCATGTCTCGTAACATTTATTACGGAAATGCTATCCTCTGTCATATGTAGTATCCTTTCCTGTGTATTTGCTAACTTACCCAATGCTCTTTTGATCACACGTAGATCATCTTCCGATGTTACTCCAAAAAGGTAACTAGAGCATTCCCTACAAAGGGCAACACGGACCGCTTAGTTCTGCGAGTCATAGACCTATAATCTTTGTATTTTAATAACAGCCTTTCACGTTCTATTACAATTTGCTTAAATTCATCATTTACATGATTCATCAATGTTTCGAATGTGACGTCCCCAAGGAATTCCTGTGGGAAATTTTCCCTTGCGCCCGACTGGACATTCTGTATGCATCCCTTCAATGATTGGAACGCAGCGTCGTATGGTGTCAGATTGATCGAAAATGTCACCAGCCACCTTGCACGTGACAGTGAGATCTCGTTCTGTTCAATAAATACGACGTTCTGGTAATTTTCAATCGCTACGTCCAATCCAAGAAAAAGCAGCAGGACCAAAAGAACAAGATTTGCCATCTGAAACGAGAGACAAAGCCGTTAGTCTCGCTCTGTACTGACACCAGAGACGAATAATTTACTTTATGCTTTAGATACTATTAATAATTTTCCACGTTTGTATCTTCCGCATGTGTTGCTATAAGGAAGGTGACCTAACTATTTCACTTAAACTATCGTTAATCCTCCCACTGCTTTCTTTCCCAATCCTATAGCATATCAGCCAATAAGTCTACAAGACTTTTCAGTTGTTCTTTCTTTTTGTTCCGATCAACTGTGGAATCTGCAGGTCTATCCGTGCTTTTTGCCCCAACAGACGTTTGCCTCATTTGGACATCTTCGCTGCTAGGTGATTCCCTAGAAAAACCCTGATCTACATGAGTAGATCCAGACGTTTCGCACTTTGAGCAATCATCCTCGAACGTGGATGAAACATTATTTATACCACCGATTCTATCATCACTATCAATAGTTGACACGTTTTTATTCGCCATTTTACGTCGCGTCATGATGCGACGCTCCATTAATGGAACATCAGACTCATCGTCTGATTCCACACGTTGGTGTCGATTTTTGTGCACTGGAAAGTCGGTCTGTTCCGCTCCGGATTCGTCATCCGAATCACTGGATTCTACTGGAGCAGCCAATACAATCTTTCGTAACGGCCTATCGGAAGTAGGGATTTTCCATTCATCAATGGACGCTGCCCGAAGATGCTCAGCATGCGTCTTAATGACTGAGCCGGTTAACGGATCTCTAATTCTATAAGAGACCGGGCCAGTCTTTTCAATGATCACATAATATGGCCGCCAGCGCACATCTAACTTCCCTTTCTTTTGGTGATTCTTATAGTACACCAAATCACCAACCTCAAAAGTTGTATTTTTCGTCTTACCACGCGACTTATCTATCGCGGCTCTCCTCGCTTTTCTTATATTATTCCTAACTAAAGTGAAGCTACGATGCATTTCCTGTAGTGCTTTGGTGATGCTCATCACCATAATATATGCGACGAGGTCTCAGTATATTGTCCAAGGGCAAAATAACATCCCTGTTGTAGAGCAAGTAATACGGTGAAAACTTAGTGGTCTCGCTCACATGAAACCGGATAGCCGCCAACATTTGGTTAATGTAAATATCCCACGACTGTTCGTTGTTGCCGATTTTTTTTTTTTTGCTAGAACGTCATGCATTGTTCTGTGAAACCTCTCAACCTTACCGTTGCTCTGGGGGTGATAAAAAGAAGTTGTCACATGGTGTACATTTAGGTCTTCTAATGTCTTTTTCATTACCCTGTTGACATTTTCTGGCCCATTATCAGTTAAAAGCTGAAGTGGTGTCCCAAATCTGGGGAAAATTTCGTCAACTAAGAGATGCACCACTGTTTCTGCCTTCTTGTTAGGAACCGCAAATGCCTCCGGCCAACCACTGTACATATCTATGAATGTAACTATGTATTGGTTACCTGAATGGGTCTTTGGGTAGGGTCCTGAGACATCTAAAGCAACCTTTGCGAAAGGAAAAGGAGGGAAGTCACATTCCTGTATGTGGGGTTGCTGCCTCTTTAGGTTTCTTGTCTGACACGGGATACATTTACCTACGAAATCATTTATTTCTCTAAGTAAACAAGGCCAGAAATACTTTTGTTTTATTGAGTGGAATGTCTTATCCACCCCCATATGGCCACTGTCATCATGGTATTGAACTAGCACCCTTTTTCTAAGGTGAGATGGTACATACAGCCTGATGAGGGGTTCATCATCAGGTTGAGACAAATAGTACACCACCTCATCCATTACTATATATCTCTTCTGTTCTGCTTTGGTAGCCCTACCATTTCGTAATCTAATCTTCAGGTCTAAGATGTTTTTGTCTGATTCTTGCTCCCTGATTATGTCTATTCCTTTCAATGTGGGCCGTTCGGGTGCCTCTGATGAATTTCCGACATTTTTATGGGCTGCTAATTCTTCCGGCTCTATTAGGTTGGAGTTTATAACACTAACCAAGTAATTTCTATCATCTATATCTACTGGAGAAGCAATATGGTCTTCGTTCACATCAACAGCGCGTGATAAGAGATCCGCGCAAACATTATCCTTACCCTTAAGATACTGTATGCTGCAATTGTAGCCAGACATGCTCAGAGCCCAAGTCTGTATCTTCTTATTTTGTATGGGCGAATTAAGTAAGTGCTCCAGGGGCCTATGATCAGTGTATATTGTGAATGTTGCGCCATGCAGGTAGTGATTCAGTTTTTGAAGAGCATAGTGTATGGCATAAGCCTCTTTCTCTATAGTTGACCACCTCGTTTGTGTGTCACTTAATTTATGGGACAATAAATAAATTGGTTTTTCTACATCCTTCCTATTTTCCTCTATCTGGTGGTTGTAATTCCGTCGAATTTCAATTGTCGCCGTGGTAACCAAGTTCGCATCTATCTGTTTTGTTGTTGTTGTTGTCTTAAAACAGCAAGCCACTAGGCACCAATTTGCGTATGTTATATATCGCCGTACGACGACAAAATAACGAGAACACGCATATATAAAAATATAAGGTTATATTTTTATTCTTGACGACGAACCCGTGTGGAATAGAGAATGGAAGAGTGAGAGCGCACATAGAATGGGTCGACGGGAGTGTAGTCTTGCCTGTGGTGTCTCTCTGCTTCCACTGGCCGTTCTCTGCTGGCGAATCCGTGTGTCGAGGTCTTTTTATAGTCTTCTAGAACCGGGACTTTCCTTCCGGTTTTGCCTCGCCCACGCAACGCCCACGTAATTCCAAGAGACACCTGTTCTGTTTGCCTCCGTAGTCATTTCCGCCGCTGTCGGAAATAAGGTCAAACGACATCCGCTCCAGGCCCCGACAGGATGTATTTCTCAAACACCTGTCTTGTCGTTCGCCGACCCCTTCACCGACGGGAAACACCATCGCTTGCATCAACCTTCCTCGGGTGGGGCCAGATTGCTATATTACACAATTAGTCGTTTACTTCGTCAATATGACATCTTTTCGAGGACACCAAGGAAAAAATATTCTTAAGGGAAAACACGTTCTTGTTAGATTGGATTTTGTATCAAACCTACATCATTCGAAAATGTACTTTGGTCAGGCGAAACGAAAATTGATTTTTTTTTTGGCAGAAATACTGTGGCAATGGTCTGGAGAAAGAAGAGTACTGAATATTCGCCAAAGAATACTGTCCCAACAGTAAAATTTGGAGGCGGATCAATCATGATCTGAGGTTGCTTTAGTGCCCAAGGTGTGTGGAATATTAAAATAATAGAAGGAAGGATGAATAGAATCTATTATAGGAATATTTTGAAGAGAAATTTACTGCAGGGTGCACATTTGCTGGGCTTAAAACAAAGTTAGGTCTTCCAACAAGACAACATTGCTGAACATACAGCAAAGTTTATAAAATCATGGTAAAGTTTAAATAGAATAGACGTTTTAAAATGGCCAAGTCAATGTCTAGATTTCAATTCGATTGAAATTGAAAATATATGGAGAGGAGCTGAAATTGAGAATTTAAAGAAGGAACACGCAAAACCTGCATGATTTAAAAGAATTTTTTGAAGAATAGAAATGTGTCCAAGAAGCATGCACAAAAATGGGAAGAGGATTACTCTAAATACCTACATACTGTAATTAGCAATTAACGGTTAGGCTACGAAATATTAATTGATGATTCAATAAATGTATTGTAAGCTTTTGTGTTGTTAAATATTGGTTTTTCGTCGTGGGATATTTTTATTGATTATTTTTATTATTTATTAAAATTTGATTGTTTGACTAAGGGATTAAATATATGTATTATTAGCAATAAAAGTGTTAATAATCTATCTTGTGTTAGAAATACCTAAAAAAAACAATTTTTTGCAATGTTTTCTAAACTTTTGCGTGGCACTGTATACATGCATCGTATGGCACCTTGAAAAAGTGCCTGAGAACTACACCATGCGTTGACTCAAGCCTTGTGAGTGAAACTGGGTAGACGGCTTTCTTTCAGGAGCTGATATTGGTTGTGCTAGCTCGAAGTCACAAGTCATCGTAACCGAGGGTTTTAGCGTCCGGGCCTTGTTCAGACTGTTGCTCACTCTAGATGAGGCGCTCTCTCCCAGAAACTGAAATTAAGGTCCGCTAAGTATAGTTGCTGGTAGAGGCGTATCATCAAATACGAGTGGCCAGCCATTATATATATATATATATATATATATATAAAACAAACACACACACACACATACACACACACACACACACATATATATATATATATATACACACACACATACACCTTTATATTTATATATATATATATATATATATATATATATATATATATATATATATGGGGCAGCAATCACTTTTATGCAGGTTTCATTTAAAATGTCAGACAAGATGAGATGGTGTCCCAAATCTGGGGAAAGTTTTTTTATGTAATTTTTCATGTGATCTTAAAATTTGAGAACATAAATTATGTAAAGATTGTCTAAATGTTTTGTTTATCCGAGCGCTTTCGGCTATACTTTTTCCGATGATGGATCTTATTTTACGCGTAAAATGTATCATGTATCATATAGAGTAGTGTGTAAGTGTTATATATCGAACATGGTACATAAACATTTGCATACACACACACAATATATATATATATATATATATATATATATATATATGTAGTCATCCGCAGCCAAATCTGTTTCGCTGTATCATAGCTCATCAGTAGGTTAGACATCCGATTGCTTTTAACCCTGGACTGAAACCAGACCGATATGGCATCCATTCTTTGATTCTACCTCTGACTGGACGTCATATTTTATTTCTGTTTCTCTTTTCTTTTACTTTTAGACCATAGACATCTTTCGGCCAACACTTATTCATAGGACATTCGTTGGCTCTTTTAACTAATAGGACACAGAATTAAATGTAAACTACAATAGAAGGAAAGTTGAAGCTCGTTAAAAATTAAATTTATTAAAATAACTTAAAGGTGGGTGTAAACCACAGCTCCAAAGAGTAGATAAAATTAGAAAAAAAAACCCTCACATTCCTTCCAAAAGTCTCAGTGATTTTATGAAATGGTTCTTTTTGCCTGCACAGTCTAGGACGAAGTAATTTTAAATAAATAGCCACAAGAACTCGCAAATGATTAGCGGTTTGAGCGCTATGCAGGGCAGAAAACCGAGTGTCCTCATACATGGAGGTACAATCCTGATTATTTAACAAATGCTGACCAATGGCTGACTCCAGAACGACCCGAGAAGGTCTTGTATAACGTCCAGGATTACTGGAAAAATATGTGCGGTGACATGTAGTGATACACGCGTTTCCAAACGAAGATTCGTCCGTCCTATGTACACCGCATCGCAGCAGTATTTAAATTTATGAATTTCTGCATAGATAGGGCAGTCTATCTTTCGAAAAAGAGGGGAACACGGATCTAGTTTGAAAAATAGTCCGTAATTTTACGGGAAAGAAACAAGAAGAGTTACAAGCCGAAACTTTATCAGTAATGATTTGATATCTCCTACCAAGCCAAGGCAACTTAAGGCAAATGGGACAACGGCTAGGTCCCAAAACAGCTGGTTTCTTAAACCGTCTGATCTTTTTAGTAATGACTCTTTTAACTATACTTGAGAGATGCCTATTAGCCTCAAAAATATTATGTAGCGTTACAAGTTCACCATCTAATAAACTAGGAGAACGCTAAAGCACGGTGTACAAGAGCCTCAATCAGATCAATCTTACGGGATCTAGGAACAAAGGAATTCCAACTGGTATATAAACCAGTGAAAGTAGGTTTACAAAACATAGTAGTGTCGAAAACGCCGTCTATACCTTGAACCAAGACACCCAAAAAGGGAAGCGACCCATCCTTCTCCACTTCCATGGTAAATTTAAGGGCTGGATGAAGGGAATTCAAACATAGCAAAAACTTTTTGGCATCACGAGCATTTTCAAATAAAGAGAAAGTATCGTCAACATACATTTTGTAAACCAAAGGTTTGTCGACCCTCTCAAATAATATTTGCTCATAGTGACCCACGAAAATATTTGCCAGAACGGGACCTAAGGGACTACACATTGCCACTCCATCTATTCGCACATACATAGTACCATCAAAACTAAATTCTACCCACTCTGTGGCAAACCGCATGCACTCCAGAAACAACTCTTCTGGAATGCAGGTACTACCCAAATTTCACTGTATAACCAACCAGAACAAATACCAATCGTTTGATATAGTGGTACGTTAGTATAAAGACTATGTCATACGACACCATTAGTTTATCAGCAGAAAAAAAATCTAAGCTTCTAATTAAACTGGAAAAATTGAAGAATTCAGAAATATTTTTCGTCGATAGTACATCAGATACAGATTTGATTAAATCTGCTAACCATTTGGCCATCTCATGTTGAACGGAGTTCACCATAGACAATATTGGTCTAAGTGGGACCCCGTCCTTATGAATTTTAGTGAGGCCATACATTATTCGTCGCTGTAAACCGATCGGCCTGATTCGATCGTAGACATCTTTTAAAATAAGCTGTTCTTTATACAAAGACAATTACCACCTTTGTGTTTTGGTTTCAACCTTAGCAGTGTTGTCACAAGACTCAGCTGGACCAATTCTTTTAAACTTTGCAGAATCGGACAAAATTATCAGCCTTTTATCCAAATAGTTTTGCTTAATTAGAATGACAACACCGGAACATTTGTCTGGCTTGGTAATATAAATATCTTCCCGTGACTTCAGTGCCTTAACTGTTTGATAATGTGTACTCTGCCACGAAAGTTGATCTCCTTTAGACCTGAGTGTAGAATATTCGTTGGATAACTCAAATAGCCTAGTTTTAACTTCCAAACATTTCTCCGTTGATTTGGGATATGGTGAAGAAGTTGAGCATAAAGTAACTCAAAGTCAGATAGAATTAATTCTTTACTAACTGTAGACGGTGGAACACAAAAGTCCAAACCCTGAGATAGAACAGAACGTTCAATTCCAGCAAGGTTTATACTGGAAAAGATGAAGATGTGCCGATTTAAGTGTTTATCAACTGAACCAAATCTTCTTTTAATCAAGCTATTCAAACATTTGTCTTTGTTATCCCCCAACAGTTCTTTCTAATTTCAATCTGCTGTTAACTAAATAAAGGCTAAAACAAAAATAATAAAAAAACCTAATTCAGAACGAACAGCAGACAAAGCCATTCGAAAAGAACGTAAACAGTTCGTAGAAAACTAAATAACTTATTCAATTCATACCTAATTGAGGCACGCTCAACAGTAATAGAATTATTTTTAATTCTAAGCTGCCCTCTTCTTATAAAAGACGGTGTAACATTACTTTTTAATCTCAAAGAAGTCAACTTATGCCATAAACGGACAGCCTTATTGAGTTGATAAATAATTTCTCTGGGGTACCTACGACGTTGATAAATAAACAAGGACTTGTACCCACAGAAACTAATAATTGATTTAAACAAACAGGACGTCATATTTAACATATATGTAGATAATAATATATATAATGATTTTTTAAGCGCCGCTCAGATGTGGCACAAGGCCGAAAGTATGGAGTACCTAGTGCAAATCGAATATGTCATCAATAGTGTCTAATGTGTACATAATACTGTTACAGATATTTTTTTAAGTTGTTATCACATAAAGTGGTGGAATTGTTATAAGATCAGAAATGTGTTAAAACATACTGTACGTCAAACATATGTAGTCTACCTAGAAGATGATATAAAAAATTGATGAAACAAATTGATTATCAGAAGACATGAGAATCAATATATTTATGCGAGCGTGGAGACTATTGATTATAAAAACTAATTATATTATCATAGAAAATAATTTATCTATACTTATGGGTATATATAAGACGGTGATAACATTGAAATTATTTCGTTACTTTTGTTTAACAAGTTCACTTTAGGAAATTTGATAATTTGAAATTTTTCCTGTAAACATAGAAAACATGGCCCATGTAAAGATGTACAAGTTCTAATTTTTTTAAATGTTTACCATTTTTCAGTAGAGGTTTTATTAACTATGCTTAATTGCTAGTAGTGTGTGTAAAGTGATGTACTTATGCGGTACGCCTTGATATTAAAAGATAAAATGTATTATTACCATCGAGTTTTAAATGGGTTCTTGGTACAACCGATCCAAAATCTTTTTAGTGTAGGATTTTCTATGGTAGAAATAGTGCATAGGTAGGCTATGGAATCAGACATTTTTTTGTTATGAATACTCAATCCTTTTTCGACAATGTCTACTATTCTTATTATTATCTTTCATTTGTTTAGGTTGTTAATTACTTAAGTTGTGATGTTGGTTTAGAATTCTATTATTATGTTTTTATTATCTTCTCATGGTTATCAGCTATGACTTAATATAAGAGTGTTTCTATTAAAAATTTTACTAAGAGGGTTATTTTTGAGCTTCCTCTCTCGCACTTCCCGTATTCTTGCTTTCCTGACGGCTACAACCTCCAGAAATTTAAATGCAAAGTTAATACTCATCTACTAACCACTGGACTCTAGCTCTCTCCCCTCCCCTGTATAACCTTCCATTTCTCTCCACCTATGTATCTGTCATCGCACCTGCTTTCTCAGCTTTCTATTGTTCCTTTCTAACTAGCTTGTACTCCTCACACTTTTCTAATTAATCTTTTTACATTTATGTAACCCCCTGCACATCAGTGGCGTTTCTACCTTGCTCGGGGTGAAATGTTTTAAAAAAAAAAAAAGTGTTTCTCAACTAATTTGAAGAATTTATACCCTTAGTACTATTCATTTAGTTGAATGAATGTGTATATTAAATGATTTGTTTGTACTACTTCTAATATATATATATATATATATATATATATATATATATATATATATATATCTGTGTGGGGGGAATGTGTATATATATATATATGCTATTTGTTATATATTTTATATTATTTGTATATTGCGCAGTATTTATTTAAAAGCGCTCAATATCAGTGATAGAGCTGACATATTCATATAGAGTTTGTGATACTGCGTTTCACGCTCTTGTGAATGTCAGACAAACTGATTAATTTTTTAAAAACTTGGCTATATGTTGGGCTGCGTATATTGGTATATTTTTGTGGAAGTGAGAGGAAAATTGAGAGGAAAATTTGACAAATGCAGGCTTTTACACCCATTGAAGTAGGCAGATACACGCAAACACGCGCGCCCGCCCACCGGGGCTCACACAAACATAACTATATGCGAACTGTATTTGACTTGGCATATATATGTATCACCAGTAACACAAGTTCAACATCATAAATTTAATTATTGCAGAGAAAAAGAAAAATTTATTGTAAAATTTTAGTTTAAGAAACTGGAGATGAATTTTTTGCTGGCTTTTCTAAATTATCTGGTTTCACAGTCGAGCTCAAAAGTAGCAGAATGTCGCACGTGATGACCCAGAATGCGGCACTGTTCCCCACCCCCTGGTCTAAGTGTAAATAATAACTTCAAGGTGTCATCGTGTATACCTTTTCTTATTTCCAACGTTATAAGTAGAAGATGGCTGACTAATAAAACAGACGAAATGTTAGTAGTTAAAAAAATAAAGAATAATAATCGTAAAAACAAAATGTGGAAACTAATAAGTTATTTAATTCAACTACTCGATTTATCGATACTATTTCCACTAGCGGAAAGTCTTCCGTCTATTTCTGGCTAATGGGTTCTTCCGTGGCTGCAGCGACGAACTGAAGGCCTCCAGATTAGCTGTTTATTTACAGTCGAGATGATTTTGGTTCACCCAAACAAATTCTTACGTACAAGTTAGGAGAATGGTAAAAAACGAACAAGTAAAACTAATAAAAAAAAAAAAAGAGAAAAAAATGGTGGCTTTTCATTCAGAGAGATTCTAATATTTATCATATCTGCCACAACGAAAAGAGTGAAATCTTCGCATCGCCATTGACTGGCATCTATTTGGATGACTGAGTTGTTGAGTGCGTATGTAAATGAATGCAAATCGATTATTTTTCTGAACACGAAGAAAAAAACTGCACAGAAGTGAATGAACGTGGATGCTGTACTACTAATAATATATAAACTATTTATATTCACGCCCCCAAACATGATTATATATAATCATACGAACAGATCTATAGTTATACGCTCTACCACTTATTTACAAACATGTTATAATCATATGCAATTATGTAGATTCATTTATACAAATATTACCTGCATATACGCACAGATACTTAAAGACATACACTTAATGAAGAAATAGCTTTGTTGTCATTTGGATATCGTTTTGGTTTTTGCACTCTCCGGCCTTCGTCTTTATATTATTTGCATTCAGAGTAATTTTCTTAACTTTGTCGTTATTATCATGACGTTTCGACTGTTTTGCTCCTTCGGCCTTTTTTTTTATAATTTATATTGTTTACATTCGGATTAATTTTTTCATCTTTCTTTTCATTATCGTAACATTTCGACCATTGTGCTCCCGGCCTCTTTCTTGAAAAAAGATGAGAATATTAGCCAGAATGTAAATAATGATAATTCCTCATTTCTATATTTTAAACAGAAATCAGTAAGAGTGCGTTCGCACCCGAGGTACAATTTAATCGTTTTGTAATTTAATTCTAAAAGAATGATTTACTCTCGTACATATTTTCCACCGTTTCCATGGAAATGGTCCTTTTATGGGTAAGCTCACTGATTCCTACTCACAAACAATTGTGAGAAAAAATCCGTACTGCATAAGGTTTACGTAAACTGTTCGAATAGCTTGCACTTTGGAGTATCATACCTCGTGTGCGTATATATGTGTGAATTTTCATGTACAAGTCTGTGGCCATATATACTTATATGTATTTATAGATTTATCTTTACGTGCAAAGGTTCAAAACGAATACGAAATTTAATTTTTTTCATACATTTGATTATTTCTCTTCTTCATTTTCATTCATTCATTCAATTATTATTTCCATAGTTATTTATTCCTTCCGTTGTTCGTTCTTCAAATCCACCTAACTTTTATTCATTCAGTTTCGTTCTTTATTTTCTTTCGTTCATGTATTTTATGGAGAAACATTTTCCTTCTCTCTTCTTTTACGGGTTTCATTCATTCTCTTTCTGTTTCCTCTTCAGGAATGAACTTATTGTCTTTTTTATGTTTATTACTTTCTTCCTCGCCTTTGTTCTTTCTTCGTCTTTGTTTTTTCTTTTATCTTCGTTTTTCCTTCTCCTTTCATCTTTTGTATTTCATCCTCACCTTTTTTTATTTTTTATTTCATTCTCGTCTTTCCAACTCTTCTCGTCATTCCTTCTTATTTCATTCGCCTCTTTCCTTCTCTTCTCGTATTTCTTTTTTATTTCATCCTCGACTTTCCTTTTTATTTTATCCTCCTTTTTTCTTTTCGTCTTTCTTTCTTATTTCATCCTCTCCTTTCCTTCTCTTCCCGTCTTTTTTTATTTCATCCTCTTTTTCCTTCTCTTTTCTTCTCGTCTTTCTTTTTTATTTCATCCACCTCTTTCCTTTTCTTCTCGTCTTTCCTTTTTATTTCATTCTCCTCTTTTCTTCTCTTCTCGTATTCCGTTTTTATTTCGTCCTCGTCTTTCATTCTTTTCTCATCTTTCTTTTTTTCATTCTTGTCTTTGTTTTTTTTTTCTTGTCTTTCCTTGTTCTTTCATTTCGATATCGTTTTTTCTCTTCATTCTTTTTTTGTCTTTCCTTCTTTCTTTCATCCTTATCCTCTTTCTTTCTTTCTTTCTTGCTTTCTTTCTTGCCATTGTTCATTTCCCTTCTTTCTTTCGTTCTTTCTTTGCGTTTATTTATTTTTCGTCCATCTTTCTTTCTTCCTTTTTCGCCCCTGTGCTTTTCTTGTCTTTCCTTCTCGTCTTTCTTTCTTTCTTTCTTTCTTTCTTTTCTCTCCTTCACTTTTTTTCTTTTCTCTTCAATACATTAACTCTCTTCCCTATCACCCAACTTCTCAACGCTTCTTCTCCTTATTTTTTTTACTTGGTCATTCAGTCATTCATTCATTAATCCGTTCATTCATTAATCCATTCATTCATTCATTCATTCATTCATATATTTTCTACTACAGCAATGACGCCGGAAAAAGAAAACTACGCATTATTTTACACATAATTTCCATTGCCTACATTCTCCTCTGCCTACGCCTTTTTTCGATCGTTTCAGTGTGCGTTTCACCCTTATATCATTTCATTCACAAACCTATCTCATACTACCATCGCTATTCACTACCAATTTTCATTCATCTTAATTTATTCATTTCTTTGCTTCATTTCCCGCTCTTTTCGCTTTCACTTTCTTAACCCCACACTCTGTTATAGGCACAAACGTTACCGTTTGACGTCATAGACGGCGTGGAGAGGCGTTGGCGTGCGGCGTCATTATTCTTGCTACCCACAATTGCACTATCCTCTCAATCACCTCCCCATCCCAGCTACTGCTATTATAGGGTCATATCTTGGGTTGCTTTGTTTTGAATCGCGAGGCGCCTCAACTACGTCAGCAACGATCGATTGTGACGTCAGCCGCACGCGTGGGTGGTTGTGGCACGAGTGACGTCACGTGGGCCAATCAGAATCACGTATTCTTTTCAGTTGCCGCTGCTGTATTTGGGTCGACAACAACTGTGGAGAAATGAAACCTCTTCTTTCGATATCGATTTTTTTGGCGAAGATTTCACTGTGAAACAGAAGCGGATATTGGTGGGCGGGGAGTAGTGATAGAAATGGTAGAATTGACAGGTATGTTTCGGGTGGGTGTTAGGGTGAAGAAATATGAAAACAGAGTCGGCCAAGGTGAGTGTAAATGTAGGCATATGAATGAATTCGTATTTAGGCCCGTTATATCTACGTCTGTCTTTTTGAATTGAATCTCTTTCGCCATCTATCTTGCTCGGCTCCTATTCATCCCAGTTGTCTACCAATCTGAAATTATTGGTCAAGACAAATGTGTATTTCACTCAAACGATGCGGTCAGATTTTGAACGCATGAATGTTTGGCTATGGTCTTCCAACTTTTTCAGATAAACCGCCTCTCTTTAGAAAACTTCCGTCAATATCAACCAGTACATTCGTGTCTATAAAATCGCTTATTGCCAACAGATATTATCTAATTTTATTCTTACGAGCGGTACTCGTGAATATGTCACGATTTTCAGTTAAATTCTATAACATCGTTAAATATTTTAGCTTACCAAACTGAACAAAACATTGCAATAAGAGTCATGCAGGTCATCAGTTAATGTCTTATGAGTTTTTCTATTTTGATATAACTAATTCAGGGCCGGGGCATACTACCCCGAACACTTTCAACCATAGAGGATCAAGACTGATTGAGGGTCCCCAGGTAGTCTTTTGCGACCCTACCTCTCTTATCAATATTTCTTTTTTTCTACTTGCATTTTTGTACATTATAAATTAAACTAAGTCCAACTGACAATTCAAAGATGAAACATTTTTGCAGATTTTAATGTTTTTCATCCAAATTCGTAAATCTGGTTTGTTCATGTTAAATCTCGAAGAAACTATATATAATTTACTATTTTTTATTCATAATGTTGAATGTGTTAAACTTCTTCAAATTTTAACAAAAAAATCTCAAATTGATGTTAAAAATTGCTTCAAAGTATTGATATTGGAGTAGATAGACTAAACTATCGCCCGGTTCACACTCCACCCACATCTATTGAACAGGTGAAGAGGCTCATCTCTTGTTTCCTGTTTAGGATGTGGTTTCCGGCTTTCTCTTTTCCATTATTTTTACCCTTACGTAGCCCCCTGCGCATCAGTGGCGTTACCGCCTTGCTCGGGGTGATATGATTAAAAAAAAAAAAATATATATATATATTTAAGATGGAATGAACCTTTTGCCATCTCAAATTTGTATTTAGATATATAGTGTTTATTCTTTCTAGTTGAATTGTACACTCATTTCGTATATGATCCATTATTGTATATAATTAGGTTAGAATAAAATTTTGTATCTTGTATGAATACTATTTTATGAAAATCGTGATGTAGTAGAGTGGGGGGGGGGCCGTATAAAATTCGGAACGGTCGGTGGGTGGACGAGACTCTTGCACCGGCTATTACCTATTTGATTCATTTTCTATTCGATTACAGTCGGTTTGCTCTCAGTATAAGTTCTGGATTATTCTAACAACCGTTCCAAATAAATCGAGTTTCCCTAACAGTTCAAACAGACTACTGCATCTTACCATGCCAAATGGTTTTGCGTAATCTAGAAAACATAAGTATATATCATTCTTCATTTGTATTGCTCTCTCCTTTATCTTTCTAATCGTTTAGGCTACAAAAGAAAAAGATTCGGCATTGATAACTTTATTCATTTCACTGAGCAGACGTTAAAAGCGTCATCACATCTTCTATCTTCTCTTTGTATCACTTTTTTCTCTTTTTTCATTAGAAGCAAACAGCGTCTCTGAGATTTTATTTTTTAATCGTATCACCCCGAGCAAGGCGGTAACGCCACTGTTGTGCAGTGGGGGCTACATAAGAGTACAAAGATTAGGGAGGCAACATAAGAGTAAAAAGATAAGAGGGTTACATAACAGTAAAAAGATTAGATAGGAGAGAGTAAAGAGAAAGACGAACTAGTTACCGTCTTTACTCACAATCGAAACGGAATGGTCCATTATTTACCTGAGGTAATGGCAGGACGTAACCTGCGCGCTGAAGACAGAGGGAGCAAGCCAAATTATACGATACTAAACAACTAACCAAGGCCACCATCTGTTTGGCTTAACTTAAAGTCACGAATTAAGTGTGTCACGAATGATAACCGGTTTTAACCGAAAGACAACCTATATATATATATATATATATATATATATATATATATATATATATATATATATATATCAGCATGCAGTGTGGGTATAAAAGAATCCAAAGGAGTATCCTGTACATACAGTGCTAGGATAACTCTCTACGAGAGCTCTAAACATATATGCATATAAATACATATAGAGCAAATATAAGAAAAGTTAAGACAGACACGTTATTTCATGGTGAATCGGAAGTTTAGGCCTATTTCAGGCGAACCATCATCAGCTTCCGTATTTATGTTACAAAGGACATTTTTAAAATAAAGACAGAAGCTGATGATGGTTCGCCTGAAATAGGCCTAAACTGCCGATTTACCATGAAATAACGTGTCTGCCTTAATTTTTCTTATATATATATATATATATAAAATATTTTAAAATTCTTAGTTACAATAGGAAAAAAATATTTTACAAAATTATCTTTAGTTGCCATACACTCTTCAGGTAACACACACACACACTCACACACACTCACACACACACATATATATATACTTATATATATATATAATTATGAATTAAATGTACATTGCGACACAAAATGTCTGTTTCGAGATAGAATCTCGTCATCAGGCAATGATGGATGCTGGTTTTTACAACCAACATCCAACATTGCCTGATGACGAGATTCTATCTCGAAATATAGAATTTCCGTGTCACAATGTACATTTAATTCATATATATATATATATATGTGTGTGTGTGTGTGTGTGTGTGTTACCTGAAGAGAGTATGGCAACTAATGATAATTTAGTAAAATAATTTTTTTCTTACTGTAACTATGAATTTTAAAATATTTTATTTTTATATTAACCATTTTCTTCGTCCACAGTTCAGTGGCGTAGCGTGATTAGCCAGCAATCTGTGTAAGACTTGCGTTCAATAAACTGTTCTCCCTCACTTACAAGAGTCCGAGTATTGATTCTCCAAAGCATATTTATTGCATTTCATGAAAATTTTGATATAATTCAAGTAAAATACCGGCCCTGGAGAAGATGAACATAACAGATAAACAGGACCAGATGAAATCGTAATAGGAGCTTCTCAGTCTTAAACGTTTTCGTCATTGCAGAAACAGTATAAACGAAATATACGAGATCGAGGGCACACTGGAAGCCCTTAACAGATTACTTTTCATATGACTACCGAAAAACCTAACACTAAATGAACGCGAGCTCAATCAGATAATCCTTTTAATGAGCCTCATAACCAAGCTAATGATCCGAATCCTGATGAATAGAGCTCTTAGTAGAATTAGACCGGAAAAAGACAAGGAAAGTGCGACTGAGTTAATTACACCGAAACAAGTGTTCAGAATGACGTTGAAGAGAGCAATACATATGCCAAATGATGTACACTTATATTTCTCAGATTACGCAAAAGCATTTGACAACGTACGACACAGGAATCTATTTCAACTGTCAGGAGAACTTGATTTATTTGGAAAGGAGTTTAGAATAATCCAGAACTGAGAACAAACCGCACGTACACAGACAGAAAAATGAATCGAGTAGGTATATATAAATAGATTTGTTTAATCACGACAGGAAGCTGAAGACCCTACCAAGATTTACTGCCAGTTGGCATAATGATAACAATACAAAAAACGTACTGTGTTGATGGCCGACACAAAAGAAAACTACGGAACCTCCTACACACTGTAGTAAAAGAAAGTGAGAATAAAGGACTTAGCAGAAAGACTCCAGGCAAGCCCAAGGTGTAATTTACGAATTGGAGGTGTCAACATCAAACAAGTACAAAAGTTTAAATTTCTGGGAAGTATTTTATGATAGAAAATATGACATCGAAATCCGAGGGTGCATTAATTTAGCGGAAGATGCATTGCAAAAGCTAAGTAAAGTACTAAAAAACAGGAAAGGTTCGTAAATGTTATGTGATATCAATCCTCTTGTATGGCAGTGAATGCTGGACAATCTCTTCACAGATGAAGAGAAAACTAAAGGCAACAGAAATATGGCTCTACAGAAGGATACTGAGAAATTCATGGTCTGAGCCTGTATGAAATATAGAAACCATTAAGAAAAATGGAAGCAAAAACGTCACTTAGAATCCGAAATAAACAACTGAAATTTCTTTGGCATTTATAAATGAGGAAAGAAGGTTTAGAGAATTTAACATTCAGAGGGCATATCGAGATCAAGAGAGACAGGGAAAGTGTTTATGTAATTGAACAGTGAAATGTGAATGGGAATCTTGTGGAAAAGGACAAACGTTGCTTAAGGTTTACAAGGAACAAGATGTTGTGGAGATTCATAATCGTCCATGTCCCGAAGATCCATAAAAGAAGATACGTGGTGTTTCAGAAAGAAAACAAGACTAAAGTGGCAAAAGAATGTCTGTCGAAACGATCTCCTCGAGACAAACTCACTTCCCAATCCTTCTCGCCACGCCTCTATGCACCCCTGGAAGGATTCTTCGTACATCCGTCGTCACGGCCCTCTTGATGGCTTTTACGTCCGGAAAACGGGTTGATAAACAGCGCTCTGCTGGAATAACCGCTCTATTTACCCGACTTCGCTCAATGTTATTTTTCCCCTTTTCTCCAAGCTAAAGGCGGCCCATCAAGAAAAACCCGATTGCCGGATGTGGAAACAACCAAGACGGTCGTCACGTGAATCCCGAGAAAATCCTTCTAAGAGTGCAAGGATGTGTAGAGGAGAAAGATGAGAAAGTCTGTTAGACTCGAGAGCAATAATTTTTTTGTGACATTAGTTCTGTTTTTTCTTTTGCACCTCGTACATACATATTTGAAATCGGCTGGTTTTAATTAGTACCAGTATTCTAGTGACAGTATTGAAATGGATGTTGCTAGGCTTATCAGTTTTTCTTGGCTCAATGTAGATCACCGATTCGTTTTGATTTACTTTTTTTTCTTTAATAAACCTATTTAAAAAACTAAATGTGCGTTGTGGTGCAGTAGATATCGACTCTGAACGAAAATCGTCGAGCAAAGTTCGAATTCCAGTTGAATTCATTGCATTCACATACGCGCAAATACCCTCGGGAAAGGTATTAATCCTTCTCTTCCCTTCATTTATGGGTTAAATAACAGGACAAATTGGGTTCTATAGCCTTGGTTGGTAACCAGTCTACCGCAGAAAGTAATGGCAACTTACTGCAGGATAATCTTCTGCCCAATCAATCACGTCTCTTTCGAGACATGATCACCCAATCGTGTTTCACATATGGCACTTGTCTGCTTTAAATAACTAGAAAACGTGATGGGGGCTATTATTACCTTTGCCTTTAGGCGGTGGTATTGTTTTCATTCGCATTTGTCTGTCTGTCTGTCTGTCTGTCCGTGGTCAAGATATCTCAAAACCCCCTGGATGGATTTGGATGAAAATTTCAAGGATGATTGGCCTCATGACGGGCACGGACTGATTAGATTTTGGCTTCGACCCGGTACGAGATAAAGTTTCTGGGATTTTTGTGGGGGTTGGTTATTAATATTTTCTTGTCTGTTTCTCATGCCACATACGGAATTACCTCCTCGAGATTATTTTACGTCATTACATTTTCTACGTGCACTATTTTCTTCATAAAAATATTATTTTTAATATTAATTTAATATTCATTTTCTAAAACCAAAAAAAAGAAGAAAAAAAAAGAGTAAAATACACACACACAAAAATGAGCCATAATGCAACTTAGGGATATTAAACAGTAAAAACAAACTCTTCCACAATTTTTTAGATTTTTTTAATATTTTAAAAGTTTTTTAATTTTTTTAAAATTTCACTTTGCATTTTTTTTTTCATTTTCACTCTTGAGACCGGTCAAGTTCATTGCAGTTATTCGTTCTCATTTTAATAATAATCTATTGCTAATCGCTGAGATGATGTCGATATTGCCTTGGCAGAGGTTTGTTCTTTCTAGTTTTATATTTTCACTCTTGAGACCAGTCAAGTTCATTGCAGTTATTCGTTCTCATTTTAATAATCATCTCTTGCTAATTACTGAGATGATGTTGGTATTGCTTTGGTGGAGTTTTTCGGCCTTTGACTACTCTTATTTATTTATTATTACTATTTTTAGTTTTCTTTTTAAACTTTGCACCCAGGGTAGTATCCCCGGTAGTACTCCGCCCGCTACACTAGTGTCACTGTTAAACTTAAGTCTTCTTCAACGTGTCTGCTATAGGGAATAAAAGGCATTACACGTTGATTCTTGACGTATTGTCTGTTTCGATCGTTACCGCTCGCTACTGACCCTATTACCCACATACCATTTCATTGACAAACCTATGATCCTCCAGCATTTACTTTGCTATCTCCACACTCTGCCATAGGCACAAACGTCATTCTTTCGTCCTTGTGACACATCTAAGCTACGCTTAGAAAATCGTCATAAGCAGAAGCGTTAGCGTTTGGCGTCGTAGACGGCGAGCAAAGATGTTAGTGTGCAGTGTCATTATTCTTACCACCCACGACTATACTATAATGGGACATGAACTCGGCTAGTGAAATTTTCTATCTCTCCTTGATTTTGACATCACCGCTGTGTAGGACACATATTCAGCAACCCATTTTTCTCACAATGGTATATTTTGTCGGTACCAGTACTATGTAGGGATGAGGTAGAAATTATTCTTTATTCATACATGTAGAAATCTCCTAGGTAAAAATTATATTTGCTTGTAGCTAATGCACAACACCAAAGTCGTTTTTTTAAGACCAGTCGGATCTTTTCTGTTAATTCACCCCCAAATAAAAAGAAATCATATTTATTAATATTCGCACGAAATTCTCCCACGGCGTTATCTCCAAGTGCGCGGGGTCTGGTCACGCTCACTTCGATAAACAAGACAATAACAGATTTATTTCTTTTTTTAAAAATGTACCTCAAATATCATCCACACTTACGAAATATAAATAATTCCTTGATTTTTTCTATTTTTTTCATTGAGTTCTTGCGAGTCAAGTTAAACAATTTTGATTTAAAATTTATAATTTTAAAAGACTACCAAAATTTTAGACCCAAGACAGAGAGCTCGACTGACAGTTTTATGTTTGAGTGGAACACTGACCATGAACTCTGAGTTATACAGAAGGATGCTGAGAATATTATGAACAGAACATGTAAGCAACAACGGAGTTTTATAGAAAATGAAAACAAAAAAGCTGATTACTTAACATCAAGAAGAGACAGTTAAAATGTTTAGGGCACGTAATCACATATCGTACTTAACTGACTGAATGTTAGTTACTTATCGCAAATATTAATTTACCCCAAGAAATTATAAATTTGAAATCAACTTTATTAAATTAAAAAGCAGTCGAAGAGAAGGGGGACCTTGAATTTGACGCCGTGGATAAGGCAACGGGAAACTACTTCAATATCTTTCCAAAAACTCATAGACAAATAAAAAAAAATGGATCTGTGGAGAGCCATTATGGTCAACGTCCTAAAGGAGGTTGGCATTTAAAAAAACTTCTCAAATCAAGCCGGATGTATGAAAAGGTCAGACATTAACATTTGCGCGGGCGTCATTTTGAAATAAGTTTGAAAATCAAGGCAACGTTAAATCGATAGATCCAGTTTTTATATAAATCAAAGGTTAAACAGGGATTCAAATCATTTTGTTAAATTTCTATACTACAAATAAAACGTTGAGAAGGAAACCCTGATAAATCCTGGAAAGAGCGATAACACTTAAGGAAATTCAGAAACCTAATCATGGACCGAACATGTGAGCAACGATGAGGTGTTGGAAAGAAGGTCAACGAAAAGAAAATTAGTAGTGAGCATCAGGAAGAGACAAGTGAAGTTCCTGGGACATGCAGTGAGGAAGGAGGGCTTGTAAACATGCAACTTAAACCTTGTGAATTTTGATGGTGCTTATTATTATGGGGTTGGAAAGAAAGTCGACAGGGGTAACAATATCAATCACAAACGCAAAAGTCGTTCGTTGAAGGAGGATAATGATGATTGTTGTTTTTTTTAAGTCGTTGATAATGATCGTATTATATGCCACAGATAGAGTAGCATAATCATCCCAGGGTAGCAAAAATTTTACAAGTTAACGAGTAGTATATCATTTGTAGTCCTGCTTAGTTAAATATTTAACTCTGCACATTAAAGAAACGTTATCAAGCCTAATGTACAAGAAGGATAGAGATAAAGTTGTGTAACGCATTTCGGCCTCTTGAAGGACTTCATTGGACTAAAATATTGATAAAATTAACTTATGCGTAAGAAAGGAGATGCAATAAAAAGGAATCGCCGAAGATGTGGTAAAAATGAATACTTAATATTCAAATTCTAAAATTTTCTTTCTTTTTTGAGTTTAAAATTTTTGAGTTTAAAATTTTTGATTTCTATTTTTTCATCTGAATGTAGTTTTTTTTTTATAGTCATTGTTTTTTAGTATCCCACATTTGATTTTTAGTATCTCGAATTTTTGTTTCTTGGTACTGATTTTTAGTATCTCAAGTTTTTGTTTTTTAGTATTCTACATTTTGTTTTTTAGTCTCCCATATTTTATTATTTAGTATCCCACTTTGTGATAACAAAAGATTTACCAAGAAAGGTGCAATTTTGTAATAATCTAGACGGAAATTTAGTGCATTTGATTTAGCAGTCCATGCACTTTCTATATATTTTTGCCCTAGTAAATTGTTTTCTCTTTTAATTGAAGTAGCATTTTTTAAAAAATCGAAACTATGGTCAGATACATTACGGTGAGCGACTAATGCAATATATGTTTTTGTAAAAAATCTTTTGTGATTAAAATTTGACCGCACGTTAGTATGAAGTAAATTTGAAAATCTAAGTAAAGTCAAATCGATAAATCCAGTTATGACATGAATCAAACATTAAGCAAGAGATCAAAATGGATGATCAAAATTTAGGTAAAATAAAAATGAAGCTGATAAGAGTGGAGAAAAAGTACAACTAAAAAAAAAAGAATGTAACTAAATTCGAACATTAAGAATGAATAGAAATATCGATCAATAAACAAGTTCCGAGCGAACGAATTCGATAACCAAAATAATATATTTTTGTCTGCTATTTCCTTTAAAAACGGAATGAGTTGGCACAAAAGTTGGCTATTTGATGGATTCTTTGCGCAAATGGGATATTGTAGGAAGCGTATTCTTTCTCAGTTGAGATCAACCAAATGCAGACGACAATTCTACTCCATCAGCACTTCTTGCCTGTGGAACTCTCTTCCATATTCTTGCTTTCCTGACGGTTACAACCTCCAGGAATTCAAATGCAATGTCAATACCCATCTCGTAATCCCTTAACCATCTTAACCAATTGACTCCACTTCTTTCTACATCACCCGGTATATCTTTTCCTTTCTCTCTACCTTTGCAACTGTCATCACACCTGTATTCCCATCTTTCTCTTGCTCCTTTCTCTGACACCCCATGTAACTGGTTCGTCTTTCTCTTTACTCTCCTCCTATCTAATCTTTTACTCGTATATAGCCCCCTGCACATCAGTGGCGTTACCGCCTTGCATGGAGTGAAACGATTAAAAAAAAATGTAACTATCAAAAAGACGATAGTATTACGGGAGAGCGTTCGGGAAAAATGCAGCTCATTAATCATCGCCATTTTAAACAGAATTCAAGGAACGTAAAACGGAAAAAAGAAAGTCACTTTCCCAAGAAATGTGCTTACCTTTACTAGCTGTGAATGAAATTTATAAACTAGTGACATAACATATATAAATAGTCCTGGGATAGGTTCATACACACTCTATCTTCGTAAAGTGTTGCAAGTCGACGAAGTGTCTATTCCACAAGTGGTTGGCAGACCTCTGAAGAGATGTTGTCCCATGATGCATCGATCGCTGTTCGCAACTTTCGAAACATTTTTATCATTAGAACAACATTTTATGGCGTTTAATTCGGTAAAGTATTTAGAGAATTCATTTCTCATGGTTATTTTTATTCACAAATTTATTAAGTTGCAGCGAAATTTCGATATATATATATATATATTTTAATCATACCGCCCAAAGCAAGGTAGTCTACTGCTACTGGTGCGCAGGGAGTTTTCAATGGAGGAAAGCTATGAAAAAGAGTGACAGGTTACAGGGGCTGTCAGGAAGTGGGTAAGAGAAGGATGAGAATACTGTTGAGAGTGGAGTGGACGAAGAAAGGAACATGAGAGAGGGGATGCAAGTTAGTGAGGTAGGAGATGACTATTGACTTTACATTTAAACTTCTGTAGGTGTCGGGCTATCTATCTATCTATCTATCTATCTATCTATCTATCTATCTATCTATCCTTTTTTTATAATCATATCGCCCCAAACAAGGTATTTTACTGCCACTGTTGTGCAGGGGGTTACATAGGAGGAAAGTTATGAGACAGGTTAAAAGTAAGAGTGACAGGTTATAGGGGGTGTCAGGAAGTGGGTAAGAAAAGGATGATAATACTGATGAGAGTGGAGTGGACAGAGAAAAGAGCGTGAGAGAGAGAGGATGCAAGTTAGTGAGATAGAAGATGACTATTGACTTTACATTTATACTCCTGGAGATTGTAGCCGTCGGGGAAGCATGTAAACGGAAGGGAATTCCACACGCGGGTAGTGCGAGAAAAGAAGCTGATAGAGTAGAATTTGCGTTTACAATTTATTGGTTTCACACTTATAAATTAAAAGTAGAAAAGCAACACATTCAGCTTCTTCCATTTGATGGCACCTCGACGAGGTGCAAAGGTTAGCAAGCTTGTATCTCTAAAACAGTTACGACTGTGTAGTGAGTTCAATCCTCACTGGGTGTCCCATACGTTTGGTTTTGTGCCACATCTAAGCTATGCTTAGTAATAAAAGCTTTGTGCAGGTGCGCTTCTCGGCCTTTTAGCTGGGAAGCATGACCAACTATGACCATCTAAGACAATCTTATACCAGCTAAGACAAGCTTAGTACCTAGTAATCGCGTATGCAGGGGCTGGGTAAATTTTGACCAGCGTCCTGAGTGTACACGCTGAGGTTTCTACGTTAAAAAAAAACATTGTGTCCTAATTCACCTCATTGAGGTGGTAGGTTAAATACCCAGCTTCTTGAAGTTAGTAGCCATGTTAGCACACATATTTCTTTATAGGGGGTGAGTCAAAAGTAGGTATACACTTTAGTATTTTATATAATTTATTGCATTTATTTTTATCTGTTGCAATTAAATTTAACATTATTTAATCTTGTAGAAGCTTGAAATGTCCTCCTTCAACCATGCAACATTCCTAGAACCTCTCCAGACAAAGTCTGACACAAATTCTGATCCGCATCAATGTCAATAAATGCTTCCAAAATGAACTCTTAAATAATAAATTTTATTCTTTAGTACGCCACCCCCACAAAGGAAATCCATTGGTGTTTAATCGGGTGAATGTGGTTGCCATTCAATATTTCACGTCGTCCAATCGAACGTCGTTCAGAGATTTGTGTTGCGTTCTGTGTTGTGTTTGAGTCCCCACGCTACTACAGAAAATGATATCAACAAAAAAGATGATTTCTTTTGCTTATTCATTTTCTATTAGAAGTGGTGGCAACTTGGATTCTAATAGACAGCGAGAGAAATGATGTCACTCGTTGGCTCAGCGTCCCTCCTCTTAGGTCTCTCAATCTGGGTGTGGGGATCGTATTGACGCTTCAAATTTCTTACGGCCCTTTTGTTGAATTAGTGCCGTTTTGGATTTATATCTGAAACCCAGAAAAAGGCAATTCACCACTCTCAGAATGCCACACTCAAGAAGCACTCCGGTCAATCGCTGACCATTCTGGACCTAGACTTCGCATTCTGTAACATTTGGTCGAGTTAGTCCCTTATTGCCAAAGCATAATGAGGAGATGCCTCAACTTGTTGAAAAACACTTCGACGAAATTGGCTCTGTATTTGAATTGTGGCACTCATGTCGCGAGGCATTTTCAAGTAACTGCCACTTTAAAAACTCACGTCAGCGTCTAAATAATTAAACAACTGTATACTGTTGTGGGGTCTCTCCTTCTTCCAGATTAATAGACACGTCTAGAGTAGACATATACTCCTAGATAGAAGCAAGACGTGAGATAACGTTAGACATCGTCAGACATCGAGAGATCCGTGAGATAACGACAGATACCGAACGATACCGAAAGATACCGAGAGATACAGCGTCAGTAATTCATAGTAGCTCTGGTCTCTACTCAGCAGAATATTATTATACAGCACCCGTCAGCTTCCGACGTGGACATACTAATTATACTACAGCTTAACTTCAGAGACATTGGATACAATGTTCCTGGATTACTAATCGGCGTGCAAGTTTCTATTCTTTACATTTAGTATACTTATTTTTGTATCTCAAATTCTGTTTGTTGTTCCTTTATTTTTGTGCAGTTCCCATTACCAAGATCCACGACATATACATAATTTTGACTGACCTTGTATATAGTAACAGATTTAATGTATTTTTAATGAAATTGGCGTACCCGTAAAACGATATCACATTCAATCTTAATGAAGAACATTAAAATTTAATCTTTCATATCTTTGATTACATCTTACTTAAATTCTGATTTGGTTCATTACTCTCGGCCAGTGTGAGTGTGCAGCCCCAAAGATTCCTCAAATGAATGTTGTCCTTACATTCCCAGCCTATGTTGTTCAAGAGTCTTCTCAACACCACTTTGTTTACTGTCGTGGACCCGGTTAAAGGTTTGCTAAGAATAACGCAAAAACAACCAAATAGAAAAATACGAATTTATATTAAATACGAAAAGAATACAATACTTGGAACTTGGTTAGTAGGAACGATAATACGAGTGAATACTATGTGGAATACTATGGTTCGACCCTTGGCCTTAGACCTGGGACTCGTAATGGTCGTTAAGTTAGCAGTGTTCGTAGTCCGAATCTCGGCTGATTTCTCTGAGGGCGCTCTCCTCGGGCAACTCCACCCACCTCTTGTGAGGGGATGTATAAGTAATGGCTGGAAGAGTTCATTCAGTCTGTCGGTGATGCCACTATGACATTTACATGAACGGGTATATTACCAATCTATCCAGCGTTTGTAAGGATGCGCAAGATCCAGTGTTTCTCTATTCGGTGGCCAGGAGTAACAACAGGCCAACCTTGGATTCCTAAACCGCATGACATTAAATTGACTGCAAAGATCATTCCGGCGTAATGCTACATATTACACAAACTCAAAAACCTGTTTTAAATTATTACTACTATCATATACTAGCAGTATAGTCCGGCGTTGCTCATGGGTAATGAAAGCTTTAAAACTAATCCATGGTCCTGGGGCTCAGACTCTTTGGACGTTAGCACGAAAGACTAAAAAGAACTAGTTGTTTCCAGTTAAAGCGAAACCGTAGACTGAAAGAAAAATGAATGGATGTAAGTCAAATTTTGATTTCCTGGTATCGATATCAAATAAGTTTTTTTTCGTCGTAAACTGAATTTTGAAGGCTAAATAAGTCCTCTGAGTAAATGGTATCATGGCTGAGACTAAGAACTACAAATATACCTACTTAGAGCCAAACCCGAAGCAAAAACTAAAATAAAAGGGCTAAAAAAATACAGACATACAGGCAGATAAACAGACACACACACACAAACATCTTGCCTTTTATATATATATGTTATTGATTTTCTGCACTATTGTAAGAACTGCATCATTGAAACTTCTGAATATCGTTTCTTATGTCTTTGTCTATGAGTGTATCAAATTTGATTAAAATCGGGCCACTCCTTCTATAACCCGATTTTTTCTATTTTCGATATTTATCATGGGTACCTCGACACAAAACCAAGCTAAGAACACTCGCAGACGCTTATAGTAGAACTGTGTAAATTTTCAAGAAAATCGGTTCAGCTATAGGTAACGGACACACACACACAGACAAAATTCCATTTATAAATAAGTTTAGATAAAATAAACATATGTAAATATTTTACACTAATAGCATTGCATCTTAATTTAGGATCTGGCAATGTTTCGGTTAGAATTTGACTTCATGTTTTTCTTAGGAGCCTGTTACATACAATAAAATCTAAAGCTGAACGCTTAAGTTTCCCAGAGAGTTTATTTATTTATAAAAAATCAAGATGACATTGTAAGCACAAAAGACTGACTGTATAGGAATACCTCCCACATAATGGTATGACATAGTTAGGGGAAAACACCATTGCAACTAATGCTTTATCATTATGTGGGAGGTATTTCTGTCGAACCCCGTATAATAACTTAGTTGACCATTGTGCAATTAGGTCTATGTTGTTTTTCTCTGGGATATGACATTATGTTAACTGTTATAATATTAGTCTTTTTAGATGCCTGAAAATAAGTAAAGTTTGCTGTCAATCCACCCTTGGTTTGAAATCAGTTGCCGGGTTGGCAAGTAAGACAAAAAAAGTCGAGTTTGTCCCGTTATTTAACCCTGGTTGGAGGGAGAAGTAATCTCAGACGTTTCCCTTAGTCATTAATGCGAAGTGAACGTAAGTAGGGTGGATGCGAAAATCGAACTTAGTTTTGTTTACACTTTCGTGACTAGCTATTATGTCATTCCGCAACTCTTCATCAATAACAAGACGCATAAAACATGAAAGAAATAGCCGTTTAGAAATACAACTCATTATTTGTATGTATATCTATATGCTGTGTACATGTTTATGTATTTGTGTGAATAATATATATGCATGTGCGTGTATGGGAAACCCATTTTTTAAACTTTATCTACTTTTCCTAAAACTGAAATATAAAATCATATCAGTCAGTTAAGTGTCATACGTGACACACTTTGCGCGATCATGTCTTGTTTGAGACATGACTGACTGGGCAGGAGATTATCCCACAGTAGGTTGCTATTGCTTTCTGTGGTAGACTGGTTGCCAGCCAAGGCTATAGAACCCAATCTGTCCTATTATTTGACCCATAACTGGAACGAAGAGACGGATTAATACTTTTCCCAAGGGTATTTGTGCGTAATATATATGAAAACTATGTGGTTTTATGGATGTGCGTTGTTGTGCAGTGGATATCGACACGGGACGACAAATCGGGAAGCCGAGTTCAAATTCAAGTTGAATTTCATTGCATTCACTTACGCACAAATACGCGATATATATATATATATATATATATATATATATATATATAAGAGCCAACCACGGTTTCGTCAATTTCCCTGACGAGCCATTAGGCGAAACCGTGGTCAGTTGTTGGCTCTTGCTTAGATTTCTGTCTTTGTTTGCTCTAGTTTGGTATTGAGCGCTTTACTATTAGGGTTTTCGTCTTGTTTTTTTTTCTTTCTTACGAGTGCTTGACTTTTTGTTTTATGTACTTCGTTTGTTTTTTTGGTTTTTTTTTTTTGCTTTCCCTTTTTTCCCTCCGAGTTTTTGTTCTCGGTGGGTTATACAAGACGATTTAAATTATAGCTTGATTAAAACTAGTTTTGCTATATATATATATATATATATATATATATGTTCTGTGTAATTATGCAGCAAATATTCAGTAAAAGATCATTTAAGGCAACTGACTTTTTTGGCTGAAAACCTTTAATGATCTACTTTTAGAAATTACAATTAATGCTTTTCGGGTAGGGCGGAAATTCCGGCAGAAATTCATTTAAGAAAAGTTTTTAAAAAATGGTCCAAGCTTACCACTTTTTAAAGTCTTGATCAGAGTAGGTAAAAATAAGTGGTAAGTTTCGTAAAACTAATGAATGTGGTGGCATCATGGACTGAAATGATAGTGAAAAAATTTTTGACGAAACTCATCCAGAAGTTTGTGACATTGAATAATTTGTAAAATTTCGTTCGTAGAACTGATACTGTACACGGAAGGTAATTACAATATGACTAATTGTTTAAAAGTTTTTGATAATGCTTCTGAAAATAACTTCCTTCTTGTCCGAGAAAGATTATTCGTAATTTGGAAAATTTGGCCATTAAAATTACTTGAAACAAAATATCTTATATATATATATATATATATATATATATATATATATATATATATATATCAGGTTTCAATCCTGGGTTAAAAGCAATCGGAGTCTAACCGTACTGATGAGCTGTGATACAGCGAAACTGTTCTGTCTGCGGATGACTATTCACGCTCTCACACCCTGATTGAACACTCTGAAAGAATGGGGGACTTTGAAAAACAGTAGCTACTCTGGCATATACGCATCGCTCATTCAGTCATGAATTAGAGCACTCTGACTATTGGGCGGGTATAATGATAATATACACGCTAAAAATCTACCTTCTTCTACCGAGTGCCCATAGCCCAGAGGTAGAATCGCTGACTGACGCCAATTTGGTCGGGTTTCAATCCTGGGTTAAAAGCAATCGGAGTCTAACCGTACTGATGAGCTGCGAAACAGATCTGTCTGCGGATGACTATATATATATATATATATATATATATATATATATATAGAGAGAGAGAGAGAGAGAGAGAGAGAGTGAGGGAGAGAGAGAGAGGAAGAGAGATAGGTGTAATCTATGTTTGACAGAAAAAATTAAAATTTCAAGACCAAATTATACTCCTGAACAAACGAAGGGAGATCATAGAAAAAAGTATAAATTACAAGAATTATCCTATTCCCCCAATTAATCCCAATAATAAAATAAAGAATTTGACCAAGCAGGTACTTCCCCAGCACCTACAACTAATATCCCAAGGATCAGGCCACATGCCCCCCCCCCACTACCAAGGAGAATTTACTACTAAATTCCTTCTCCCAACCTAACCCAATTAAAAACCAATACACCTCAACACCTTCCTTTACATAAGCTAACCTCTGGGCTTATAATTTTTTCTCATTATTTGTTTATAAGGGGTTGAAGAATGCATGTCTTAAAATGACATGTTGAAAATGGCTATTTCCCCGCTAAGTTTTATCTGAATTTATATATATATATATATATATATATGCCTATGTTGATGTTTATATATGTATACGTATGTAAAGAGGTAATACTTTAAAATCAGCTGGATGCTGAAAATTAACATTTCGCTAATCTTACCTGAGCAGCTGGTTTTCCCGCCTTCCATTTTTACGTAGTTCGTTCAGATATATCACATCAAGTATTTATCATTAATAAACGTGCGTCTATGTATTTAAATAATGTAAGATATAATAACCCTCCCCATTAAAGGACATAAACAATTGTTCCACTCTAATAAAGAAAAGAGTTTTCATGAAGTATGTATGTACAATTTACATCTTAAAATGAAAAAAAAAAAACAACCTTTAGAAGCTGAAACAAAAAAGAAACAAATCTGGATATTCCATGGATTTCCAATCACAAAATTCTACACCAAATCGCGAAAGAAGACTAAAAATTCAAAAACAACATTGTAACTGGGGGAAAAAAGCTTTCATTTTAACTGAGCTAGATGATTTTTAGTAACAGGATACAGAGTAATTTCGTTTTTGAAGCTTTCTAACTAAAATCTTCCTGAAAATGTTATTTTTTTTTAGAGATCTCCGGATATTATGTCTGGATGGATTAATTGGTTTCTTTACGATTTATCAACGTTTTGCCGGTTATTTAAAATCAGAAAACATTATAAGATTTTTATAAGTTTTTGAGATAATAAGTATTTCCTGATAAAAGTCCCACTAATTAACCAAACTCTAGGGAAAAAAAGGATGGATTCATAATTTTCCCAAACGTTGACTGATGTTCATTTGTTTCAACAACATATCAACCACTGTGGGTTATTTTTATTCAAGAATGTTTCAAAACGTTTCAGGTGGTTGTGAACTTTTTAAAAATTGTTTTAAAAAATCACAACTTGTATAATTCGAGAGTTGATTTTCTAAGCACAAGACCAAAATTATGGGGTACCCAATGAGGATTGAACTCACTACGTAGTTATAATAGGTTATAGTAAGACAACCATTACACCACGTCGAGACGCCCTTGTATAATTTGAGTGTATTTCAAAAGCTTTTTTCCAGAGAAGTTGGAAATATTTTCTTTTCTTTACATATGCTGTTGTTTTGTCAATAGGTAGATTTTTGATGAGCATGTTAAGATTTTGTGCTTGGCAATAGTTGCTACGTATTATTTGGTGCTTCTTGCATTCTATCAAGTTACGAGTTGACTTGCAGGGGGGTACATCGAGGTGTAATTTCTGCCGTTAACATCTGTGTGTGTGTGTGTGTGTGTGTGTGTGTGTGTGTGTGTGTGTGTGTGTGTGTGTGTGTGTTGAGCAGTATGTTTGTCTCCTGTCAGCCAATGACACTATATTCACCTAGTAGTTGGGTAATGTTCATATAGTTTATTGTTTGGGAACATATACCAAATTTGCTGCCATTTTTTATGGGTTATGTAATTTTGTTTTTATGATCTGTATATGAGTGTTTGATTTTGCTTACTTTCATTTTCCCTACCTTATTTGCCAGTGTGTCAGCTTCAAGATTTTCCCTGATGCTTAGATGGCTAGCAAGCCAGGGCAGTATTATTCTTTTGTGGTTTTTAACTGATAACAAGCTTCTAGGATTTCTTGAATATAGGGATAATTTGTGTTATTTTCTTTAATTGCTGTTAAACTAGATAGGGAGTCTAAGGACATTATAAACTTCATAATTTTAGAATTTTCTGTTGTTTTAAGTGCCATTTTAATGGCTTGTTCAGCTGTGTAGATAGATGCATTATTTGGTATCCTGATTTGTTTATGAATTTGTTTGTTTATGGCTGCTTTACATATTATGTCTAGGATTTCTGATAGAACTGTATAAAACGGATTAATTCGAAATCCAAGTAAAGTTCCTTTCAGTTTTAAAAGAGATAAAAGAACAAATGATGTAAATGTTATCTATTGCCAGAAAGCAATAACTTCTATGGAAAACTAGAACTCATATGTGCAATCCATTGCTAAAGATGTTCAAAAAATGATCAGCTCATTCTATCGGCTCAGAAAGTACCCGATTTCCTCAGCGATGAATTTAGTTTTAAAAGGGTCAGATTAGGCCAAAAATAAAGCATTGCTACCATATCATGTAGCATCAGGGGTTCTGAACTCTGCACTTTGTGATGTTGCTGACATAGGGCGCATTGTTGTATTACATTGTCTATGTCTTTATTAATGTTGTGCCAAAAGACACCACTTTTGCTCGTAGCTTGCATTTCTCCATCCCTTGATGTCCATAATGTATTTTTTGTAGTACCTCTTGTTGCATAGAGTTGGTATTACGATTCGGTTAGATTTTAATATAATTCCATTTTCAATGGATAATTCATCATGACAGGGCCAGTATGGTTGCATATTTTTTGTTCACTTCCCTGAACATGTTAGGTCAACCTCTTAGAATCATGTCCCTCAGTTCACATAGTGTGGAATCATCATTTGTTGCTTGGTGTAATTGAACAAAATCAACTCTAATAGCTTCTTTAGCTTTCTTATTAGGTATCCTTGAGAATCCATCCACTGAATCAAGAACTGTATTAAAAATCATGGGTTCGCTAAATACGGCTATTGAACAGGTGAAGAGGCTCATCCCTTGTTTCCTGTTTAGGATGCGGTTTCCGGTTTTCTCTTTTCCAATCTTCTCACTTTCTTTTTTCAATTGGAGTAGATAGACTAAACTATCGCCCGGTTCACACTCCACCCACGTCTATTGAACAGGTGAAGAGGCTCATCCCTTGTTTCCTGTTTAGGATGCGGTTTCCGGTTTTCTCTTTTCCAATCTTCTCACTTTCTTTTTTCAATTGGAGCAGATAGACTAAACTATCGCCCGGTTCACACTCCACCCACGTCTATTGAACAGGTGAAGAGGCTCATCCCTTGTTTCCTGTTTAGGATGCGGTTTCCGGTTTTCTCTTTTCTAATCTTTTCACTCCTATGTAGTCCCCATGCACATCAGTGGCGTTACCGCCTTGCTCGGGGTGATATGATTAAAAAAATATATATCTGGACTGGAGTTGTTCAGACTCACTTTCCAGTTTTGATGGTGCCCAGCATCGTTTAAGTGGTCTTATAAGAGATGACTTATTTTCCACACTGTTGCTTCCTTCCCCCACGTACGCAACGTTGCAAGCTAATCTCTACTCTCTCGCTACTTCCGTGGCAAATGTTCAGACATGTTCCATTCTGTAGTTCCATTAATTCAGACATTTACAACTGGGACACGTCATACTACTTCTACGTAGTTAAATCGCCTTTATTACCTCAGTGTTCCAAATGAAAGAAGAAAGTTCCACCCAGACAGTTCCTCTCCGAAAACTTCTTTGTACAATAAATACCCATGCAGTTACGTTCCTATTACTAAAACCATAACGTCTTCAAGTTTAGGGTCAACTCTCCTTCTTATCATTCGTAACATTCACTTTCTACTTCCTACTCTTTTATTCATATCACACACTTCATTCATCAGAAGTACTTCTTGAGCTTTGTATTAGGTGAGATTTAGTAGAAATATCGATTCTTTGGTTTCCATTTTCTTTCCTTTATCGGTAGAAAATACGAATAATTTATTTTGGTACTGGTAACATAGGATGTGCGTTTTGGTGCAGTTGATATCGACTCGGAAAGAGAATTCGGGTAGCCAAGTTCGAACTCCAGTTGAATTCCTTGCTTTTACTTACGCACAAATACCCTTGGGAAAGGTATTAACCCGTCTCTTCCCTCCAGTTATGGGTTAAATAATAGGACAGACTGTGTTCTCTAGCCTTCGCTGGCAACCAGTCTACCACAGAAAGCAATGGCAACCTACTGCCGAATAATCTTCTACCCAGTAAGTCATGTCTCTTTCAAGACATGATCGCGTAAAACGTATATCACGTATGACACTTAACTGACTGAACATAATTTACTCTCACAGTAGTACACGTCCGTGTAGGCTGGCAACAACTAGTGAGCTGAGTAGACAACGATCGTGCTAGCCGTCAGCTGCCGACTCCACTCTCGCTACTCGATATTAGTTCTTTATATATTGTGAACCGTATGTCACGTGTTCAAGCTACGTCACAACACTAACACAGGCTGAAGAAACTATCGGCCGAAAATATTTTAATAACAACAGCAACTATTTTAAAAAGCGTTCGAACAATACTTCATATGTTAAGGAATCTTTTAATACAACTAAGAAATTGTGAATTTTGAGCTGTTCACTTAACTATATGGATACTTTTATGTTACTCATCACCCATGGCTGCCTAGGAGCTGATATGCTTCTTGTAAAGCCCACAGTTTTATGTGCAGATGTTTTATGTACCATGTTACAGAAATGTCAGTACTATGATTGTACTGTTCAACGGAAATACGCGCGAAGATAACGTTTCGTGCTATCCAGGCTTTTCAGTTAGTTTACACATGATGCTTTGTTCAATCTACTCGCCTTCATTCACTGTACAAGATTTTATAAAATTTTGTTGGAACGGCTCTGCAAACTTTACGATAATTGACAATATTGAGAAATGTGCAAACAGCACATTTTGTATGAAACTCGACAAATTACTAATGGTCTGTTTGGACTTTTGGCGAACATTTTCGAGTGTCTCATTCGTTTCATGGCCGACTGAGAGTCTGTCCAAAGGATGAGCGTCCGTTGTGAGTCCTAAGAGCCATTAGATTCTCTTGTGTGAAATAGTGCCACAAATTAGTGACGATAGATGTTACTGTTGTGATTTCTGTAAAAAATAGATTTTTATAGGGGAGATGGTTCCGGACCCCAAGTTCAACCTGTTTTGAATTAAGAGCTGTTCTTATAGACTGGTTACCAAGCAAGATTAGAAAGCTCAGTTTGTCTCGCTATTTAAACCATAAAGCTAGGAAAATAAATGTATGGATACATTTTCCCCAATGGTGTTTGTGAGAAAGTGAAAGCAACGAATTCAACCGGGTGTGAAATCAGCAAACTGATTCAACTTTACGCTCTAATAACCGCTATGCGACACGTACATCCTGTTTAGTGTAACTACCAAAATATATAAAAGAAAACTGATCTCATTCAATCTGACCACATCACCGTACGGTCACCGAAATTAAGCAACTTCGAGCTTGGTCAGTACCTAGATTGGTGACCACCTGAGAATATCGAGTGCTTTAAACTTGGATATGCGGGTGGTGTAATGGATAATGACTCCGGATTGCTAATCTGAGACCTGTTTTCAGATTCCAGTTGGGTTCTTTATATTTACTTAAGCGCAAATACCCTTGGGAAAAGTATGAATTCGCCTATTTTTCTCCAGCTATGGGTTAATTAGTAAGACATTGTCGTGGACCCAATAAAGAAATAATACAACAACCAAAATAGGAAATGACATATATATTAAACACAGCAATATACAAATACTTGGAACTCTGTTAGTAGAACGATAAATACGGGTTAGGAAGTAATACTAGAACTGGGATTCGCAATGGTCGTACGGTAGCAGTCTTGGCTATCTCTGCCTATCGCTCTTCTGCTGGTCTGCTTATCTCTGATCTGCGTTATGCTGATCTCTCGATCGCTCCCCCTACCTCTTGTGAAGGGAAGTGTATGTAGTTGTAGGAAGAGTTCAATCCGTTGAATGGGTGATGCCACCATGACAGACATGTATCAATAAATCATTACTAAAAAAAGAATTCTTAAAATCTACAAATATTTTCTGGCTTTAGATAATCGACAAAGAGTTGATAAGCCGTGGAAAATAAGTCAATCAATCATTCTCTCATTCATGGTGATATCAGTTCTTTCACAAAACTGGGATTAGGAGAGTATTTGAGAAATATATTATTATTGAACCTGTGTCCTCGTATGTTTGCATTTTTGCTTAGAGACAGAAATTAACAAAACAACATTCTCAAGCCACTCCCATAGCTAACAGGAATCATCACATTGCACTAAAAGTAGGAAGTTCACGGTCAGTAACACAGGTATACCTAAAAGGAAGTTGTGAGGAAATTTGCATTTTTAAAAATACCAATCTCTAGCATGCGTAATATTCCCTCTTTAAACCCGACCTTCTGCCATATTCCATTCGAATAGGCGCACGTTAAGGGGTGGTTCCAGACTCCTTAAAACCTCAAATCTTCTTATCGGAGGCCTTGCTATCGGGCGTAGTTAATCATCATACCCAGAATTCGATTTTTATTTGAATTTTAATATTTGGTACAGGATGTTAGGGTTGGCATAAATGAGTTAAATTGAAACAGTTAAAAAATAAAAGAGATATGAAAATATTAAGCTGCAAAGAATTGTAAGTGGATTCATTCTTCATACGAACAGATTCTAGACAGATGCGTGCAGTGATTGACGTTGTAGAGAAAGATCGATATAAACTTTAATCAATTAATTTCTCAGGGCAAGTTTCGATTACTTGAAGCCATGTAAAAAGAAGCCGCAAGAGTTACTGGCCTGCTTACAGTTTCTCCACTAGAGGTCGCGTCGCATGATCGATTAACAATACACGTTTACATTTAAAGAATAGAGAAACGAACGGCGTCTCTGCTTTCTTGTAGAGCCTTCTCCAAGTGAGTTTCATCTACCTGAGGTGACTATGCCTGTCTCACTTGAAGATTACTTAATGAAGTTAGACGCGCATAAGTTTCAAGATGTCGGTCTTAAAAGTTCTCTCACATATCGAGAAGATGTTTCTTTTTTAATGTCATATTCGTTGGGGACATAGTTGACAAAGGTCCTTCACAGATTTTTGTTTCTTTATTACCTATGAATTGCCATCTCCGTGAGTTAGAATTCAGGTGTTTTCTTCTTAGACTTGTTGCCACCCTAGGCAAGAGAACCCAGGTCATTAAATCCATAGCAGGAGCTGAAGAGAAACGGTGAATTCATTCCTTTACTAAGATCCTTTGTTTGAAAATGAATGCTGAAAGTTCGGCTAAAATATGAATTAACCGCGCCAGCTCGTAAACCGTGCCCTTCGAAATGCAACTGCACTGTGAGATTCTTCCTGGGTATGATGATAAACTACATCCGGCAGCAATGCCTGTGATTGAGAGATTTGAGGTTTTGAGGAAAGCGGAATCACTTTTTAGCTGCAATTGTTTCCAGGTTCACCCTTACCCAGGATGGTAGCACCTGTTAGGGCCCCCGCTATAGTCAAATAGTGAACCCCAAACAAATATCAACAGTACATTTTTATAATAAAATAAGCAACAATGCATTTAATAGCAAAATGACAATTAATGCAACAGTAAAAAAATATGAAAATACATTTTCATAGTAAAATTACTAATAATACAGGGATGTGCGTCTGAGTGCAGTAAAAATCGGCTCGGAATCAGAAATCAGGGAGCCGAGTTCGAATTCCACTTGAATTCTTTGCATTCACTTACACGCAAATACACTTGGGAATTGTATTAATTAATCTCTTCCGTCCAGTTATGGGTTAATGACAGAATAGATTAGGTTCTATAGCCTTGGCTGGCAACCAGTCTAAGTGGAAATTAATAGCAGCCTACTGCAAGATAATCTTCTACCCAATCAGTAATATCACTTTCGAGACATGATCGACCAAGCGTGTGTTACGTATGCTACGCATGTTACGCACAAACTATTTAGACTTCGGCATAGCGGTGTTGCTATTATGCCGCTAAACAAAATCAAACAACCAAAATTGACCGCGAAAATATTCTGAAGATAGAATAAAAATACGATTATATAATTTCATAAAGTAAAACAAAATGTATTACTCTAATATTTAATATGACTTGACTATTTTAGGATATGCTGGTAGTATAAGTGCTATCGGCGATGAAAGTGAAATCGGTGAGCCGAGTACGAATTCCATGCCTACAGGAATCACTACTTTCGACTATTTCGGAGACAGTCACCTGACCACAACAGGCGCCTATTCACGTCTGCTCGTAATGAGTACAAGAGGAGGCTCATTCCTTGTTCCCTGTTTAGGATGTGCTTTCCGGCTTTCTCTTTTCCAATGTTTTCACTCTTTTCTATTTTTTTTTCAACTGGAGTAAATAGACTAAACTATCGCCCGGCTCACACTCCACCCACGGCTACTGTACAAGTGAAGAGGCTCATCCCTTGTTCCCTGTTTAGGATGTGCTTTCCGGCTTTCTCTTTTTCAATGTTTTCACTCTTTTCTATTTTTTTTCAACTGGAGTAAATAGACTAAACTATCGCCCGGCTCACACTCCACCCACGTCTACTGTACAAGTGAAGAGGCTCATCCCTTGTTCCCTGTTTAGGATGTGCTTTCCGGCTTTCTCTTTTTCAATGTTTTCACTTTTTTTTTCTTTTTTTTTTTCAATTGGAGTAGATAGACTAAACTATCGCCCAGTTCACACTCCACCCACGTCTATTGAACAGATGAAGAGGCTCATCCCTTATTCACTGTTTAGGATGTGGTTTCCGGTTTTCTTTTCCAATCTTTTCACTCTTACGTAGCCCCATGCACATCAGGGGCGTTACCGCCTTGCTCGGGGTGATTTGATTAAAGAAAATCCAAGTTTGTTTCGTGGGAAATGCTGGACTCATTCCCTTCTCTCTCCAACTATCTTAAAATCTCAGAGTACACTGGGTTCCAGGATAAGGACATCTGCGTCATTAAAATAATATTTTCTTGAGACGTTGATATTCCATTAGGATAAAGAGAGATCAACTAAATATATTGCTACTTTTGTACCATACAGCATGTCTTCCGAAGAACAAGATATTAGATTAGATATTATAAAAAAGAAAGAAGCTTCATATAACCTTAAGTTCTCTTCTAACAGTTTCTTCTCTCGCACTTCTCACCTTGAAATACTCATGTATTTTTTTATTCCCTGCCACCTACGAATTTTAAAAATGTAAATAAAACGTCAATTGCCATCTTCTGTTCTCCCGAATCCTGTTCTTTTATTTGTCCTTTTCCTCACTAAAGTTTTATCATTAAATTTCTTTCAGTAATCTCTTGCGTCTTAGTGGCATTATCACCACTTGGCGTGAATTGATTAAAACAATATAAATATTTATAATAAATTAAGCAACATGTAAAGTTAGGTTAAAAATCGTCCCAAGTATAAATTTTCACCAATCTTTACCTACAAACTTAAGTAGAAATTCTTATTTAGATGTAGAATGAAGTAAGAAAAAAAACAATAAAAAACAATTCGAAATTAAATAATCCAACAAAGGTTGATATCCCGTAAAATCTACCAACAAGCCCTCTATCCATCATATTTGTGTTCGGTGCAACTAGTGAAATTTCCTCAAAATTCAAACTGCTTTAAAATTGCAATTCCTTATCGCCAATGCTAATAGCACAGAAATTGATATATTGCTTGCCTTCAGTAAATGCTTTTGCATCTACGTCTGGGAATAATAGTCACGTTCGAAGCTTTTGTTCTCGAACAGCCAATCGAAATAACGAGAAAGATGTCACAGAAATTATGCGGATTTTCTAATTTGCTTCAGGAAGGCAGCAAACAGTTTCTTTTTATCCAAAGTATTTCCTTTTCTTCAGCGTTTGTGTTTAATTCAGCGACGCATAGTTTGTTGAAATTCTCTACAAGGTCAATAAATGGAATGGAGCAGCAGAGGACTTGAAGAGTTAATGAAATATGGAAACCATTTTAGAAAATTCGATCAATAAATGAAATAGGACTTGAACTTAATTACCTTGAGTAATATTAACTCTCCACCCCACCCCAACAGAAAAATAGCGCTCAAGGTGTTGCTAAAAGTAATCAAAAGGTAACAGTAAACTATCTACATGAATTGGTTCTTTAGTGAATAAGGTGATATACGAGCAATAAAATGAAACAAGTGGCGTTTATCTCTTTAGTAAAGTCCATTTGGGGTGATCGTAACAATTTTCTGCATTGTTCGTCGTTTTGTGATTTTTCGTCTCTTTTTTTTTTCACTTTTTGCATTATCGACCTCTTTTCGTTCTTATGTTTTCTTAGGAAATTAATGCTGAGCATCAGGAAGAGACAACTGAAGTTCTTGGGACACTCAATGAGGAAGGAGAGCCTGGAGAACCTGATACTGACTGGACAGATAGAAGGAAAGAGAGACAGTGGAAGGCAGCGGATAACATATTTGCAGGGCCTGATCAGGTGGATGACGGAATGGGGGTTACCAGGAGTAACATGAGCAAACATACTAAGAGTCACAAGGGATAGGGAGACATGGAGAACCATGATTGCCTACGTCCTGAAGGGACAGGTCACATAGAAGGCAAAAAAGAAGTTTTCTTTTTTGCTTCTCTCTTTTCGCCGCCATTTTATTATTCGTTTTCTACTTGTTTCTTTCCTGATTTTTACTTTGCATCTTTTGGTTTTCTTTGTCTTTCTTTTTTTACGAATTTTTTCTGTTGTCGGTTTCGCTTCTTCTTTCTCTTTTTGTATTATTTTTTTTTAATTTTTTTAAACTCATTATTCTCTGCAAAAAACATCCTCTCCTTTCTTACAATCATGTTAGCTGACTCATTTTTTTACCTATATTATTATTAATAATAAAAGTAATAATATTAATAAGAATAAGAAAAAGTAATAATAACAGTAATAATACTAATAAGAGTGATAACAATAAAAAGAGTAACAATGATTAGTAGAGTACTAATAATTACAAGGAAAGTAGTAATAAAAAGAAATATAGCAATAATAATAAGAGGATATATCGGAGCGAGGGGAGACTACTACTGCTACTAATACTACTACTACTACTACTACTACTACTAATAATAATAATAATAATAAAGTGTAACCCTGATATAAGACAGTTATATTCGGGTTTATCTTATATCCGGGTTTGGTCTATTTTATAAACATTACCACAGGCTCTAATTTGGGATCAGAGAAAATCCCTCTTGTATCTTCAGTCAGTCAGTTAAGTGCCATGCGCGATACACGCTTGGGCGATCATGTCTCGAAAGAGACATGACTGACTGGGCAGAAGATTATCCCGCAGTAGGTTGCCATTGCTTTCTGCGGTAGACTGGTTGCCGACCAAGGCTATAGAACCCAATCTGTCCTATTATTTAACCCATAACTAGAGGGAAGAGATGGATTAATACCTTTCCCAAGGGTATTTGCGCGTAAGTGTATGCAAGGTTTTCAACTGAAATTTGAACTCGGTTCCCCAAGTTCTCGTTCCGAGCCGATATCCACTGCGCCACAACGCACATCCACTTGTATCTTAGTTTCTCTTATATCAGGGTATCTTATATCCGAGTGGTATTTTTGTCATCCTCGTTTTCTATTTGTTATTAATAAGAAATAGAAAACGAAGATGACAAAAATATCGATTTATCAAGACGGAAATGTATCAGCAGCTCAAATTAGCCCTTTAGGGTTTGGCGCACCCAGGATTATTTCTCGAGATCTTTTTGCGCTGCGGGATTCCCTGGAGATACCTGACATCATTGGCTGCGAGTAGGAGCTGAGATATAACAATGAACTCCCGCTCGAAACATCTGAGTGACGGAGAGGTTATCAAATCAAAAAATAACAATAGTAATACACCACGCTTTCATGGTTTCTGATCTTTAACAAAAGTTTTATACATTTTTTTCTTTCTTGGCTAATTAAGTAAAGCTACAGTAAATATCCAGTTCAGTACCAAATATTTATAGTATTTACATTTCTCGGACTATTGTTCTCATCTTTGTTGCTATTTGTACGACGTTTCGGCCGTTGTACTCTCCGGCCTTCTTCATGTGCTAGGAATTTCGAACCGAACTCTTTATTACAATCACTGGGGTTTATGAACTCGATTCCTTTCCCAGAGCCTCTTCTGGAAGTCATGAGTTATCTCCCTCTAACCCTGCAATTTACTTGTTCACCACTGCTGTAGCCTGGTATTGAGCTCACAACTCTTTGGGTCAAGTCATAGGAACTCACCAACGTTTGTATCCTTAACGACAAGAACAACTGAATTTTTGGGACTTATAAACCTATTGTCCAGTAAACCTTTTTTTTTTTACCAGAGTTCATATTGCATTTTTTTTTTTTACCCCAGTGATTGTAATAAAGCACCTGAAGAAGGCCGGAGCGTACAACTGTCGAAACGTCGTACAAATGGCAACAAAGACGAGGAGAATTTTCCGAATAATTTTAATCCTCTAAATACTACCTAATCTCAGAAATATTGACAAAGAATAAATATTTGTTTGTCATTTGCCTGAGCCCAAACAGTTAAGCATGGCATTCTATGGTGTGATTCACTGAGAAAGAGTCATAGAGTGCATCATGGTCAGGTGTGGAGTGGTTAATTTTTGTTTGAATGATGGGGCAGCCAAAGTAACCTGGGAGGTACTGCTACATATTTTGGAACACTCTCAATGGGAGATCGTCAAAGCAGACTTGGTTACACAATCTGAAGGTATTTCCTAGTAGATATCATCTGCAAAACCACACCGCGCATATTTTAGCTGTGACGCTTGTGCCTGGTATACTCTGTGTTGGAATGCTACTATTAGAGATAATAATAATAATAATAATAATAATAATAATAATAATAATAATAATAATAATAATTACAAAGAGCAGTCAAAGATCGCAAACATCCGCCAAGGCAAAACCGACATCATCTCAGCGATTAGCAAAAGATGTTCATTAAAATGAGAGAGAATAACTGCAGTTAACTTGACAGCTCACAAATAAATCCGGAAAAATTACATAGAAACTTCATCTCGTACCGTATCGAACCCAAAATTTAATCAATTTGCGCCAGTCATTAGGCTAATCCTCCATGAAAGTTTCATTCGAATTCATCCAGCAGCCTTTGAGATATCTTGACCACGGTCAATTAAAACAAACAATACAAACAAACAGATAAATGCGACCGAATACAATGCCTCCACCTTAATTTAGAGGTAATAATACTAATAGTAGTAGTTTTAGAGAAAATAGATACTTGTCAGTCATGTCTCGAAAGAGACATGGTCGTCCACGCGTGTATCACGTATGGCATTTAACTGACTGACTGACATGGACGTAGATCAAGGCTTTCAGAAGATTCATTATTCTTTATTCTATTCTGCCTTCTTAGGAAAAATATAGGGTCATTTACCGTTGCCTTCACGGCGTTTTTCTTTTCTTAGATTAGTTACAGTGTCTAGTCTAGTCCGCGATTTAAACCTTAGCTAAGTTGGAAATAAAAAAAATTAAATTTAAATAACAACTGAACAATCATATTTAAAAATAAAAACAAATTGCTTCATGCAAAAATTGCTACTGCAGAAGTTAAAGGTGTAGTCAGAACCAGCCTATTTGTGAAATTAGGGTTTAAATAACCAGTTTACATATTATTAGCAATATGTGAGTTGGGGTGCGCTGGATATCGGCTCGGAATGAGAAATCGGCGAGCCGAGTTCGAAATCCAGTTGAATTCATTGCATTCACTTACGCGCAAATACCCTTTGAATAGGTATTAAACCATCTCTTCTCCTTCCAGCTATGGGTTAAATAACAAGAGAGATTGGATTCTGCAGATTTGGTTAGCAACCAGTCTACCACAGAAAGAAATAGCTACCTACTGCGGAAAATTTTCTGCTTAGTCAGTCATGCATCGAAAGAGACATGATCGCCCAAGCGTGTATTCCGTATGACACTTAACTGACTAATCATGAATATTACAAATAAATAGTTATTCCAGCCAACCCTAATGCACGTGCAATCTCATCAACAACAAAATCACCAAATGTCTTTTCGCTTGCCACATTTGGTCTAATCGGTATAACTTCAATGTTCAAAACTTTTATTGAACTAAAATTACTTTTCAAGATATATTTTGAAGTAAAAAGTGTACATAATATTTAACCTCCACCATGGCAATGAATATTTCACAATTTCTTCACAGACGATGGATTGACTAAAAAGGTGAATTGTCTTTACCAAATTCGTCATCATAAACTTCCATTGAAAGTCCATAAAAATTAATGGAGAGCATATGGTTAGTTCGATAGCTGATGTTGATCCAGTACTTGAATATTGGTATATATGCATGTTGTTATGAAGGGTACATAAATCATATAATTCTTGTAAAGATTCTATAATTTTACCAGTTTGATTGGAGGTTTTACAGCCCCACATTTTACTGTTTACATTAAAATCTCTCATTAGTAGAAACGGAGTGGAAATTTGGCCAATTAGCCTTTCTATTTCAGTCTGTGTTTTGGAGAAATATAAAAGGAACAGGTCGTTATTGTTCAAAGAATTGAAGCATTTGCTGCCACAGTCTGTAGAACTTTTCCGAATTGTAGCTTTTCATAGGATATTGATAATTTTTTACCAATATTGATGTACCCACACTTGGCATATTCTGTTTTTATTTTGTGATAAGTTTCATATCCTTTGAAGAAGATGTCAGTATTTTTTAGAATGCTCACATGCAAGCATACTTTTACACCATGCAGAGGTGGTGTCGGTGTATTCTGTAGCCCAACCAACAAGGCGATTGTCTCAGACAAACAAAAAGATCTTGAAGTGACATATATGTAGTTCCCACAAATGAATGTTGAGAATACCATGCCTCATGTATGTGAGAAAGAAGGAAGTTTTAATGGGGAAGAAATTAAAAAGAAACTTCCAGTAGCAGAAAGAAAAAGGCAGCTAAACTCTTTTGATACATAATGAGGAAATTTCCCAGTCACATAATACAATGATGGTAAGAGACGCAGGGTAAAACAGCGAATAATCAATTTCAAAAGATTGGGTAAATGTGATCTGCCTCCAGAGTCCGCGTCCGTGTCATACGTATGCGTAGCTGATGGCAAACAGATAAACGCTTTACAGCCATTTAGTCTGAAGACAAAGTCCTATTCATCGGATGGTTTATTAAAAGCTAAAAAAGTAAAACTAGAAAATTATGGATACACACGGAAGACTAGTTTAGTTTGAATAACACACAAAAAGAATTACAAAGCATATGACAAAATCAGCCAGAGTCTTGAACATAAAAGCAAGATCATTTGTCTAAATGTGTAAAGGAAGGTAGTGAATGTTTTGTGTGCATCAATATGTATAAGATTTGCTATAGTAATACGTTTCAGTATGGTGTGTTTATGGAAAGGGAGACAGTTACATGAAAGGCTACTCTTGGGAATAGTGTATAAGGGGTAAAACGTGTTGTAAAGATTCTTCATAGATAGATACAAACGTAAAATAAACGTATAAAAGATGGTTGCATGAAACGTTCAAATAATAACATGAAAATAAAGTCGACCAAAGTAGAGAGAAATCGCTTTAAAGGTTACATACCGGCGATAGTAACCTTGGAGGTAAGATTAGGTGTATGAGTAATCTTTTACTGTGAGAGTTCCGGTGTTAACTAAGGCTAATCAGAAGTTGTAAATTACAGTGTCTAAACTAAAAAGTATCTAAAATAATAATAAAAAAAGACTAGTAAATGGGAGTATAATAATGCAGTTTTTGAGGTGTGATAACAAAACTGACATTGGAACAAATAGCTCAAAACAAACAGACGCCACATATGTAATATAACAATCTGGCCCCACCCGAGGAAGTGATGCAAGCGATGGTGTTTCCCGTCGGTGAAGGGGGCGGCGAAGCGACAAGACAGGTGTTTGTGAAATACATCCTGTCGAGGCCGGAGCGGATGTCATTTGACCTTATTGCCGACAGCGGCGGAAATGGCTACAGAGGCAAACAGATCAGGTGTCTCTTAGAATTACGTGGGCGTTGCGTGGGCGAGGCAGGACCGGAAGGAAAGTCCCGGTTCTAGAAGACTATATAAAGACCTCGACACATGGATTCGCCAGCAGAGAACGGCCAGTGGAAGCAGAGAAACACCACGGCAAGAATACACTCCCGTCAACCCATTCTATGTGCCTCTCACCCTTCCGTTCTCTATTCCACACGGTTCGTCGTCATTAATAAAAATATAACCTTATATTTTTATATATGCGTGTTTGTTGTTTTGTCGTCGTACGGCGATATATAACACATATAGCAAAGGATACATTAGCAGTGAACGCCAAATAACGCTCTGAAAATCCTCAACGTAGAGAGAGAAGCCAAAAATTATGAACAAATTGAGATAAAGCCAATAACGTGCTGGGAAATTCTCGGTTCAAATCAAGAAGCCTTTCTAAAAAGAATTCTGATGTTAAGCTATTGGATCAGATTTAGGATATTTTGATATTAGAAGAATTTTGTAATAATAAGGATTTAGTGGTATAAATATTACTACAGTATTTACATTATTCAGATAACTGTCCTCATCTTTCTTGCCATTGGTACGACGTTTCGTCTGTTGTACGCCCCGGCCTTCTTTAGGTGCTAGGAATTTCGAACTGAACCCTTTGTTACAATCACTGTGGTATATCATCCTCATTCCTTGCATAAAGTCGCGATTGGAAGTCATGAGTTATCTCCCTCTAACCCTGCAAGTTACTTGTTCACTACTGCTGTAGCTTGGTACTGAATTCCCAAATCTAAGAGTCAAGTCAGGAACTAACCAAGTAAAAAATATTACTAATTAACCTATAGCCGGAGAGGAGGGGAAGAGGTTGACTCATAACCTCTCCCATGGGTATTTGTGCATCAGTGGATATAACGAACCCAACTGGAATTGGAACTCGGCGGTCCGATTATAGATTCCGAGCCGTTATCTATTACACCAGCCACAAACCGACACTTAAAGTATCTAGTATTCTCATGCGATCAGCCATCTAGTTACTGACCAGGTTTAACGTTGATCATGCGGGAACTGGTGTTTTAATATGTTATGGCCGTCGGCCAAATATCAATTACATACGCTGAAGACAAACAGGCGATTTTCTGAGGTACTTTAAGATATGAAGGTGATAGCTAAATGCATGCATCAAGTAACTCATTGGTCTGCCGATGGGGAACTGTGGGTATTGCGACCACAAGAGGCTGCATTACTTACACTACCGGCCAGAATTATTAGGCCACTCCAATTTTTAAAACAATGATGGATTTCATACTATTTTTAGTATTTATTGCCAAGTGGATAATTCTAAATAAAAAATAGAATGGTTCTTTTTTATTATTACTTTGCAAAAATTTACAAGGCAAATAGCGACAATTTAGTCATCGCACCCTGTAGATTTGCTATTTTATATCTATATAAACACTGCCGGCCATAATTATTAGGCCAGCCCAGTCTTTGAAAAGAAATGATGGATTTCATACTATTTTTAGTATTTATTGCCAAGTGGATAATTCTAAATAAAAAATAGAATGGTTCTTTTTTATTATTACTTTGCAAAAATTTACAAGGCAAATAGCGACAATTTAGCCATCGCACCCTGTAGATTTGCTATTTGCTAGTGGATAATTCTAAATAAAAAATAGAATGGTTCTTTTGTTAATACTGCACAATAAAATGTGCATCAAATGAACTGTTCTGGTGTCCAGTTTTTGTGCTCTCTTCCCCATGCTAGTCTCTTCTTCTTATTGGCTGGCCGAAGCAAAGGCTTCTTGGCTGCCTTGTAACATTTTGTAATGTAATAATAACAAAAGAACAATTCTATTTTCATTTAGAATTATCAGCTTGGCAATAAATACTAAAAATAGTATGAAATCCATCATTTCTTTTCAAAGACTGGGCTGGCCTAATAATTATGGCCGGCAGTGTTTATATAGATATAAAATAGCAAATCTACAGGGTGCGATGGCTAAATTGTCGCTATTTGCCTTGTAAATTTTTGCAAAGTAATAATAAGAAAAAGAACCATTCTATTTTCATTTAGAATTATCCACTTGGCAATAAATACTAAAAATAGTATGAAATACATCATTATTTAAAAAAAACAACTTCGGAAGTCTAATAATTATGGCCTGTAGTGTACATCTAGGGCAAAATAGATTGATGGTCACTGTTTATTTTCAGACTGCTTTTTAAATTCAGAAGTGTCGTTTCTTTTACTTGTGAACCACCAAGACTAAAGAATCTGGCCTGCCCTACTATTAAGTAGGTAAGAGGTGTATCCCTTTAACGGGAAGAATTAGAACTTGGATCACTGATTCCGTTTATAAGCACGATACGAATTGCACATTCTCTTGTCTTTAAAACCAATCGGTTGATAAATAAATAGATTACGCTGTATTTAGGATAGACTTTTTAGTGTTTGTTCTTGATATGTTCCGGAGAAGGATATATATATATATATATATATATATATATATATATATATATATATATATATATATATATTATTCGAAGTAACTAAGCCGTTTTGGCAAATGTAACCGGGTAGGACAATATAGCTAGTAGCCGTAATGGACGGTACGCGTCGTAGTCGCATGCAGTATGCTGAGACGTAGGCGTAGTCAATAGACGTACAGCTATAGCAGTAGACCTGTAGATGTAGACCGATAGACGTAGACCAATATCCGTCCTCGCCTCAGTCTGTATTTATGGCTGACACCAGCCAATCATATTACTGTGATGGGGAACCAAGGTGTATGCATATTCATTACATCACATATTCATTACATCAGACCTCAAATCGCAGCAATAGAGTTATGTTTCAGTAATATTGTAATCACTTGTCTTAAAGTGGTACTGACAGGCGCTGGTAACAGGCGGTTCATCATGATATCCAATCATTAATTTCCGCACAGCTCAGTAAATGTTTTTATCTTTATAGCCATTTTATCAACCTTACTTAAAAAAAAGAGCTTATTGTAGCACATGGCTAGACGAAGGAAAGTGTGCTGTTCTAATTTTCCAAAGAAGGCTTGTATGCATGTCTTGAAAAATCAGCTTTCATATTTCCATCATCTAGCATTCCTCAAATACAGAGAATGGAAATTCGCACGTAAGAGGGACGATCAAAAAGTAATACATGTTTCCATTTCCTCTTGAGATCATTCGTCAGAATTCTTTTTATTTTTTAAATCTTCTTTTTTATTTGCCATGTTTCTTTAGGGCGTAGGCGATCATGGACTTCTACTTTCCCCTGTCCCTTGTCGATCTTAATATTTTTCCTCTTATCTCTCCCAAAATCCGCTCCTCCATCTATTTGCTTAATTCCATCAAATATATCTCGTGTTGCTCTCCTTGTCTCTCTTTTCTTCTATTCGTCTTGTGAGCACTGAATTCTCCAAACCCTCCTTCTTCATTACTAGTCCCAGAAAAGTTTTCTTCTCGTTTGCATCCACCGACACCATGTCGTTGCTCATGTTCTCTGTCTATGGTATCCCCAGCATCCATCTGTAGAACAACATTTCTATTGCTTCGGACCTCTCGTTCATTCTTGAAAATATCGTCCAATATTCACTGTCATATCGAAAGACATATATCACATAGTAGTCTAACTCTTTTCCTAGTTTCTAATGAGGTTTTCCTGTTTCTCAGTATTCTGGTTAACTTTTGAAATTCATCCTTGGCCATGCCGATGCGTCTTCGGATCTCAGTGTCACACTTTCTATCCTTTGTCACAATATGGAGAATCTCAGGAAAATAAAATGCGGACTTCTTTTCTTTTCCTACCCATAATCATCTTGTAGATTAACTGCATCTCTGGACACGAGTAGAAAGCTAAACGCCCTCATAGAACTACAGTTTTGGGAAGGACAGAGTGCAGCATATATTTACAGGAGGTTAGAGAATGTTTTTGAAAATATACAATGTAAACGCAATAAGATAACGGGTTCGTTGAGATAATGGTATTTACAGAGGGAAGGAAGACTCAGACCTAAGTGACAGGTTAGCAGCTGTTGCTAACCTGTCAAAGTGTCAGAGGATCTTAATACAGCTTTGATAAGAAACACTATTGCAAAGCACTGAGAAAGACTTCAGATGAACTATGGCAGTCATCATTTTCATCTACCCCATGAATGGTCTTAGCATTGCTGCGCAGCATAACACTTGACCAACTCCTATATGCTTCTGTAAATGCTCTTCCAACCCACTCAAAGGCTTTCTCAGACCATTTCCCTCAGTGCCATAAAGGAAAGCTATTGAAATATTGTTGACTAAACTATATCAACTTTTTCCTTCTGATAGTGATTTTGAGGTCTTCCAAAGGGTATGTTTTCTTGTCTCACGCTGTGTTATCAGTGCTGCAGCTACACTAGCACCTGTAGTTTAATGCAGTATCTTGTTTATGCAAAAGACTGCACAAAGTGAGTTTCTAGAATAACGACAGATTCAATGAAGAAATAATGTGTGATTGCTGCTTAAGAGTTTCTGGAGCTGTCTAACGAGGATAGCACACACATAGGACCAGGATTTTCCAAAAATAATGGCGAGAATGTGGCAACACGCAAATGTTTAAAAACAGCAAAAAAGCTATCAAGGACCAGTAAGCATACTTTCATTGAAAAGAAGGACTAGCAGTATAGCCCAGTGTTGCTCGGGTGTAATGAAAGCTTTAAAACAAATCCAAGGTCCTGGAGCTCAGACTCTTTGGACGTTGGCACGAAAGACTAAAAAGCAATAGTTGTTTCCAGTTAAAGCGAAACCGTAGACTGAAAAAAAAAATGAATAGATTTAAGTGAAATTTTGATTTCCTGGTATCGAAATAAGTCCTCTGAGTAAATCGTATCATGGCTGAGACTAAGAACTACAATTATACCAACGTAGAGCCAAACCCGAAGCAAAAACTAAAATAAAAGGGCTGAAAAAATACAGATATACAGACAGATAAACAGACACACACACAAACATCCTGCCTTATATATATATATATATATATATATATATATATATATATATATATATTATCGATTTTCTGCACTATTGTAAGAACTGCAACCTTGAAAGTTCTGAATATCGATTCTTATGTCTTTGTCTATGAGTGTATCAAATTTGTTTAAAATCGGACCACTCCTTCTATAACCCGATTTTTTCGATTATCGATTTTTGATATTTATCGGGGGTACCTCGACATAAAACCTAGCTAAGAACACCGCAGACCCTTATAGTATAACTGTGTAAATTTTCAAGAAAATCGTTTCAGCCATTTCGGAGTCCATAGGTAACGGACACACACACACACACACACACACACACACACACACACACACACACACACACAGACAAAGTTCCATTTATAAATAAGTTTAGATTGGCTGACTTATCAACCATTTGCGGGTTATTTAAAGATAAACAAATTTTTTTGATTAAAAATAATTCATGTTTTTCAACAAGTGAATAGTGCATTGACAATTTTTTGAAAATAAAATAAATGTTCCAGATAAATTTTCAACCGTTTAACCCACAGGTGAAGGAGGAGATAGATTCATACCTTTTCCAAGGGTATTTCGACGTAAGTGAACGTAACAAATCCAACTGGAGTGCGAACTTGGTTATCAAATTTATCATTCCGAACTGCCTTCCATTACACCACCCACACATCCACCAATTGAGGAAGAGGGAAATTATGATGCGGGTTTAGAATTTTGTTATTTTATGCTTTGTTTTCTCTATTAGGATGTGCGTTGTGGTGCAATAGATATCGACTCCGAACGACAAATCGGAGAGCCGAGTTCGAATTTCAGTTGAATTCCTTGCATTCACTTACGCGCAAATACCTTTGGGAAAGGTATTTATCCGTCTATTCCCTCCATTTATGGGTTAAATAATACCGCAGAAAGCAAAGGCAAACTACCGCGGGATAATCTATTTCCTAGTCTGTCATGTCTCTACATGATCGCCCAAAGCGTATATCACGTATGGCACTTAACTAACAGACTTTTCTATTAAAAACTATAGTTCTTCACCAAGAACGGACATTACATTTTCACCGACGGATATTTTTAAAAAAAAATTCATTTTTATTTTCCCATAGGTTCTGATACAAGATATAGAAATCATTAAAAATGTAGGTGCCATGCCTTTATATATCAACAGTATCTTCCTTTGCCAATCTAACTTGGACGCTTATTGCACTCATAAATACGAGAGCCATTCAATAAATAAAGTGAATTTTTCAGTATAAGGACTTCTAATACAGATAGAAGCTTACTTTTTTTATTTTTCAACGTAGTCTCTCAGCAGTGTCACACACTTGTCCCATCAGTGCACAAGTTTCCATATTCCCTCAACGTAAAAATCTTTGAACTGATGTCCCAGCCAATCGCTCACAGCACTTTTGACTTCAACCTCACTTTCAAACTTCGTACCTCTCGTGAACGCTTTCAAGGGACCAAAGAGGTGAAAGTCTGAAGGGGCAAGATCTGGGCCGTAAGGGGGATGAGGGAGCAGTTACCAGTCCAGCTCGTTGATGGTCTGCACCTTTGTCACCCATCGGAAGCTGACCTTCGAGTAGGTAAGGTCATCATGAACAATTTTGTGTGCTATCCCAACAGATAGGCTCAAAGTCCTTGTAATGTCATCCACTGTCACCTTTCTGTCAGACTGAATGAGGTCATTGACTGATTCGATCACCTCAGGAGACCTCACTTCTGTAGGCCTCCCAGGCCTGTCTTTATCTTCAACACTGCCCCGTCCTTCTTTAAACAAGTTGTAAATTTTTTTGGCTTAAACATGTGGCACCATACACAGTTGACATTCTTCTATAAATTTCAACTGGTTTGCACCCTTCAGCAGCCAAGAACTTGATAACTGAACTCTGTTCAATCCTGGATCATGCTTCTTGGTCGGCCATCTTTGTTAATCTCCAAAACTCTTAAAGCTTTTTTCAATCTGCAAAAAAATTGAATCCCTTTGAAAAAGAAGTAAAAGAAAAAATTAAAAAAAAAGTAAGCTTCTATCTGTATTAGAAGTTCTTATACAGAAAGATTTACCTAATTTATTGAATAACCCTCGTATAATAAAAATACAATTTTAAGGCATAATATATTTATCTATAAAAGTGTTCAATATCAGAGATAGCGGGAGTGTAAATAGGAAAGTGCACACTGAAATCAACAGCAAGACATGACAATGTTTCAAGCTTGAACGCAATCTTTAGGATTGCCTAAAGATTGCATTCAAGCATGAAGCAGATTGTCGTTGCTTACGGTTGACTTTTCATACACCTACAAACACATATGTACAGAGTGCTTTTCACATAATGGTAAGACATTAGTACAAGTAGCAATGCTGCCTTCGTCTAACTAATGTCTGACCATTATCTAGGAGGTATTTCTATCGCATTATATATATATATATATATATATAGTGCGGGCACTTGTATCCAAGGATGCCTGTTTACTAGGGCTGCTAGCTAATCCCTATTGCAGATGCCTTCTCAGGCACATTTATGCTTGTTCAACACACAGAGCCCATCTGTGGCTTATACTATAACTATCATTAGCGGGGTTGAGTTACAGTTTTTGGGAAAGGGCACGTTATCTAGCGTAAACCTGAGCAAAGCCAAGACGCTAAAAACCTCGGTCACAATGACTTGTGATTTAATGCTAGCAAAACCATCTACGGCTCTCATATATATATATATATATATATATATATATATATATATATATATATATAAAGGCTCAGATAGATTGGTAAAGAAAGATACTGTTGATGTATAAATGTATAACATATATACATGTATATTTACTGGTCGGCGTCGGTTGTGTAACGGTTAGCATGGTTGTCTTACAAGTAGTTGATCCGGGTTCAACTCTCGGCTGACTCAAATTGTGTGCCATTATTCCATATTCCGCAGAAAACTATGGTCGACGAAATTGCGTTATTTGAGGCTTCCTATGAGTGCTCATTTTGTGTGCGTTGTGGTGCAGTGGATATTGACTCGGAACGACAAATCGGAGAGTCGAGTTCATATTCCAATTGAATTCCTTGCATTCACTTACGCGCAAATACCGTTTGGAAAGGTATTAATCCGTCACTGCTCTTCAGTTATTGGTTCTATAGCCTTGGTTGGCAACCAGTCTACTGCAGAAAGCAATGGCAACCTACAGCGAGATAATCTTCTGCCCAGTTAGTAACGTCTCTTTCAAGACATGATCGCCTAAAGCGTGTATCACCTATGGCACTTAACTGACTGAGTTATTGGTAGATGGCAATAAAAAAAGCGATAAAAGATGACAAGTCGTGAATTAGAACCCGGCTCGTTAATTCCACAAACGTCTGTTAACCATATATAGTCACGTATAGGTCGTACCAGTAGATGGATCGCACTTTTAATTTAGTGGATATTTGCGGATGACTCGCAGATTGGTCGCACTATAACCGGTGGAGTAACACTGTCTTTTTTTTCTAATTTAAATATAATATATATTTGTTAAATATTTTCAAATAGCTTTATTTCAAAATTTGCTGATATATATTAAAACATAAGTGATTGTATTTTGCGTAGTTTTTACTTATCGAGTGTAGGGATACTTTGCTTAGGTAAAAATATGGATGCCGGTGATCGCTGAAACCAAAAATAATTAGATAATAAATGGTAAATATGAGCAATAGCACCGCCCAAGAAGCCAGATGCAACATGAATGGGAACAATCAGCTTAATAAGTCACATAACAAAACTCATAATCCGGATTCTGATGAACAGAGCATGGAGTAGAATCAAGCCAGAGATAGGACAAGAACGGTTTCATCAAGGACACTGGAACAAGGATCGCAATATTTATACTCAGAATGTTCTCGGAAAGGTCAATAAATATACAAAAGGATTTGTACCTGTGTTTCATAGACCACGCAAAGACGTTCGACAAAGTACACCGCAAATACTTGATAGTAATTCTCGGGAAGAACATAAGAGTGATTAAGAACCTATACTAGTAAAAGAGCGTGTCTGCATACGGAGAGGAAACGAGTTCAGCAGATATGCAAAAATATAATGGGGTGTAGACCAAGGATGTGATTTCTCACCGGATCTATTCAACCCAGACAATTCTAAGAGAGCGAGAAGTTCTGCCAGGATTTGTCATCGGCGGCTACAATCTGAAAAATATAAGATACACAGGTGATACAATGCTGATAGTAGATACGGAAAAGAAACTTCAAGACCTCCTACAAAAGGTAACTAAAGAAAGCGAAAAGAAATGACTAAACATAAATTACATTATATGATTATAATTATAAGAAAACTGAATGCCTGGTCATCAGTAAAAAGTGGACCCTAAAATGCCAACTACAGGTTAGGGATATTGAAATCAATCGGGTACAGAAATTTAAATAACTGGGAAACGTTCTAAAAGAGGACAGTAAGTGCGACACTAAGATCTGAAGGAGTACTGGCCTGGTCAAGGTTGCATTGCAAATGCTGGGTAGAGTATTGAAAGACAGGAGTATTTCAGTATTTGTATATATTTCTGAGATGAAATATTTACAGTACTTATATTATTCGGACTATTGTCCTCATTTTTGTTGCATTTTGTACGACGTTACTGAACATTAGGTTTGTAAGTCCCAAAAATTCAGTTGTTCTTGAGGACACATGGTCCAGTGGATATAGAAGTTGGTTAGTTCCTGACTTGACTCCTATAGCTGTGAGTTCAATACCAGACTACAGAAGTGGTGAACAAGTAACTTGCAGAGTTAAATGGTTAGAGGGAAATAACTCATGACTTACGCAAGGAATGCGGGAGCTGTACCCCAGTGAGTGTAATAAAGAGTTCGGTTCAAAATTCCTAGCAGCTGAAGAAGGCCGGAGCGTACAACGGCCGAAACGTCGTACAAATGGCAACAAAGATGAGGATAATAGTCCGAGTAATGTAAATACAGGAATATTTCATTAGAAACAAAGAAAATAGTAGTGTACTGATATGTGATATCTGTTCTCCTTTATGGCAGCGAGTGCTGGACAATATCCTTAAGGATGAAAGAGAGACTTGAAGCAACAGAAATGTGGTTCTACAGAAGGATACTGTGGACAACATGAAACGAACATGTACGCAACGCCAAGGTTTTACAGAGGATGCAAACGAAAAGAAAACTTATACTTAGCACCAGGAAGAGATAGCTGAGGTTTCTGAGACACGTAATGAGGAAGGAGGGCTTGGAGAATCTCATACTCACAGGATGGATAGAGGGAGAAAGAGAGACAGTGGAAAGCAACGCGAGATATACTTGATAGGTTTGAGCAAATGGATGGCTGAACGGTGTTTGGGAGAGATATGAAGAGGATAAATGTTAGGAACGACAAGGGATATGAACAACTAGAAGTCCTGAAGAGATACGGCACGTAAAGAAGAGGAAGGAGAAGAAGAACAAGAACAAGGAGAAACACATTGAGCGCTTTTATTCGATGTCTGACACGGTACTTCTGGAAGATGCGATCGATTGGTTGTTGGTTGTTTTTATGGCATATAAACCTCGGTGGGTCATTTATTGCCAACTAAATTTTATTTATTTATTGCTGGTAATACCTTTTTCTTTCAACAATTTATTGTTGTTTTTATATAAGTTTTGTGTCTAGTAAAACTTTTTTCTTTTCGAGTACCAAGATTAATTGAGATTTGTTTTTAAGGACATTAAGGACAGGGTCTCCAAGTCTTACCCTGTTATTTAACCCATGACTGGAGGGAAAGGACGGGTTAATACTTTTCCCAAGGGTACCAGTGCTTAAGTGAATGCAGGGTATTCAACAGGAATTCGAACTCGGCTCACCGATTTCTCTTTCCGAGCCGATATCCACTGCACCATAACGCACATCCGTCACTATACGCTTACAGCACCTGGTATTCCCAAGCGGTCACCCATCTAAGTACTGACCAGGCTCAAAGTTGCTTAACTTCGGTGATCGAGCAAGAACCGGTGTATTCAACGTGATATGGCAGTAAGCCAGCAGTAATTGAAATATTGAGAAAAAATAATTTTCTCTCTTGCACATGCTCGAACCTAAGGTACTCGCTTGCACTATTGATACACTACGGTCTACTTCAGATTCTCTATGATGACAAGTCGATATGTCACGCCCGTGATATCGAAATTTTGGTGGGAAAAAAAAGTGCAACCTATTCTCGAGCATGCACGGTATATATTTTTTCTAGCATCTTTCTTTCTCATTTCACCACATGTTACAAAAGGCCTTATCACGATGACAGGAACATCTGAATGGACCGTCGTCTAGTGTCGATTTATTTTTTTTTTGTTCACACCTTTCGGCGTCGTCTATGTCTCCAATCCTTCTCAGTTACGTCATCAATGTGATAGGAGACGTATTGATCCCGAGGAAATGGCGAATAGTGTCCATTGAATTTATTTTCTTTCAAATGATAATGTCTGACAGTGACGTCGTCGTGGACTTCCTTTCATCATATTTACAGGCAGAGCGAAAATATGTCTGTAAGAAATTCTCGAGATAGAAATCTGCTTCTGCTTATCAAACCGATTCTTACTTATATCTACTTAGCAATAGGAGATTTTGTCTTATATCTATTTTTGTTTGTCTGCCAGATAGGGGAGGCTAATTTCACTTATTCTCATCTTTTGGAATTGCAATTATTCGTATTTGTTTATCTCTTTATTAATCTGTCCAGAACTGTTAAATAGTTGTATGTTTTTATTCGTTCGCATTAAATTTGTTTCTATGCATGTAGGTAAGCAGATGGGAAAAACAAACTTAGTCACGCGTTTCGATCAAACGAATAACGGTTTATTGATAGAGTCAGTCTGACATAAAGAAAAACTCAACACGTCATTTAAATTTAAATTATTTAAATTTAAATTATGGTTATAATTATAATTCATTTCAATAATCTAAATTAGTTCATTTCTTCAGACCACACAATATTCCTTCCATCTGGTACAAAAAGTTTTTCCAGAATACATATAGTCATCCGCAAACAGATCTGTTTCGCTGTATCACAGCTCATCAGTACGGTTAGATACCCGATTGCTTTATTACCCAGGATTGATACCCCCACCGAACTGGCATCAGTCGGCGATTCTTCCTCTGAGCTATGGGCGCTCGGTCGAAGGAAGTAGAATTTTAGCGTGTGATATACCAAGTATTCATACGCCAGTAGTGAGAGTGTTCCAATTGATTATTTATTGATTATTTAATTACATAGTTTTTGGTCATAATAAAATTAGACCAGTGCTCATTTGTATTAAAAAGTGTTCAATACAATTATATTGTAGAACTTTTGGATATTTTTCATTTGTAAACGAGTTATTACGCGACGCAAGTTTTTGTCATAAGTGGTGTCTTCAGGCGATTTTCAATGAATTATTTTACCGTTTAACGTTTTTTTTTTTTAATTATTTTAAGAACGCTCACGTAACGGTGGTTTTTTTGAACGCTCACGTGGTAGGGAATTTTTGAACGCGCAAATTTTTAAAATTACAAGAAATTATGACGTTTTTATCCATGGTTGTATGAACCTAATAGGTACTTTTATTATGGTTACACTTAGACATAATTTTCGTTCTTTCATTCAATAGTTCATTTTTGTTTGGGAATAGCATAATCTCTAACTTTTCTTCCTGGCACTTACACGCATATATATATATATATATATATATATCCCTCTTGTTACGCTCATGGAGAGAGAGAGAGAGAGAGAGAGAGAGAGAGAGAGAGAGAGAGAGAGTGAGAAGAGCGAGGCATTGACGGCTCACTCCATTCTCTTTACTACCAGCTATAAAAGCTCTTGTCGCGTGTTTGCTCTTCAACAGTTATTATTTTTTGAAATTATTATGACGTTGAGTAATGAAGAAGATATATATATATATATATATATATATATATATATATATGAAAAGAGGCGCTTTTCTACAGGAATTTCTCTCCATTTAGTCATTGGCTTAACCCCTATTAATCTGACATATAAATTTATATATCATACCTGCCATACACTTCAAAAAATCTAAATGCAGCTAAATATATATATATATATATATATATATATATATATATGAAAAGAGGCGCTATATACAGGAATTTCTCTCCATTTAGTCATTCGCTTAACCCCTATTAATCTGACATATAAATTTATATATCATACCTGCCATACACTTCAAAAAAATCTAAATGCAGCTAAATATATATATATATATATATATATATATATATATATATATATACACGCATTCATGCGGAAAAAAAGTTAAAATATCTGAAGGGTGCTAATAAAGTTTCTGAATTTTCCTTTGTATCATCTTCGAAAGATGTCATTAATGGAGAAGAGATATGGGCAACTTAAAAAGGAGGGAGGAAATTATGTTGAAAAATATATACAGTGTAAAATAAAATCTTTTTCCTACATTATACTAAGTACATATTGATTAACCAAAGGATATTGCTTCTATCTCAGTTAGTTCATCAATCTATTTACGATAATATTTTTTAACAATCTAAAACACCATTATTGATCGTATATTATTAGTATTATTATGTGTATACTCCAGTCGTCAAAAATGACAACAAAATATTTAAGAGGATTATATATATATATATATATATAGTCAATCGTGTCTAAACATAGAGAGTAAAACACTACGCCTCCTTGGTCTCACACTTTCAGCGGACCTCAAATGGAATTACTATATCGAATCCATTGCTAAATCCGCTGCTATGAAAGTCGGTTCTCTGTGTAGGGCCCGGAAGTTTTTTCCGTCTAAATCTATCCTGCACATTTATAAATCTACCATCCGCCCGTGCATTGAATACTGCTGCCATATCTGGTCGGGTGCCCCTGCTGTTCTCCTCGGGCTTCTCGATAAAGTTCAGAGGAGGGTCTGTAATGTGATAGATACCGACTTGGCAGACCGCCTGCAGTCTCTCTCCCACCGGCGCGACGTGGCTTCCTTGTGTCTCTTCTATAAATACTTTCACGGCTTCTGCTCCAATGAACTTAGATCACTGGTGCCCCCTAAATACGAATTTGAACGAGATACTAGATTAGCAACTAGATCCCACTCTTTTACAGTGAAACCGATAAATTGCAGCCGTAACTTCTACTCCAACAGTTTCTTTCCTCGCACTTCCCGACTGTGGAATTCTCTTCCACACGATTGCTTCCCCGACAGCTACAATCTCCAGGAGTTTAAATGTAAGGTCAATAGACACCTCCTAACACACTAACCTGCTCCCATTCTATCAAACACTCTTCCCATCTGCCCAACCCTCATCCTCGCTATCCTTACTCTTCTGTCACCTTCCTCCTGACATTCCCTATGTCTAACCACTCCTTCTCTTTACCTTCCCCTATGCAGCCCCATGCGCAATAGTGGCAGTGGAATGCCTTGCTTGGGGTGAGATGATTAAAAAAATATATATATTATTAAATATAACAGACAATGAATGTCTATTATGATTAATCAAGAGCTGTTCTAAACATTATATTTTGGCTTTCATTTCAGGTGAAAATAAAGACAAGACTTATCCAACATTTTGATATTTTTTATTGTGTTGCTTCTAAGCTTTCGGTTCACATGAGCCATCTTCGGAGAAGTTACAGGGACGTTAACATAAAGACATCCTCCATCAAAGATGATATTATCTTGTGTTGAAATAAAACATTGCTATGTGACGATAATAGTCACCGAATAGCAGACGCAGTTCGTAAATTTTTTATACGGTTCTATGATGTCACAGCCTGTGAGAGAGAAAAATATCTATTGAGCTCTCTATACAGATCTAGTAGATAATATTTCATATTAAATAGAGCTTGTTGGATTATCCTTGCCATTCACAAACTTAACATCATTATATATATATTAATCATATCGCCCAAAGTAAGGTAGTTTACTGTCACTGGTATGCAGGGGAGATGACTATTGACTTTACATTTAAACTCCTGGAGATTGTAGCTGTCGGGGAAGCAAGTAAATGAAAGGGAATTCCACAGGTGGGATGTGCGAGAAAAGAAGCTGCGGGTGTAGAATTTGCGTTTACATTTTATCGGTTTCACAGCAAAAGGATGGGACCTAGTTGCTAATCTTATAACACTAGTAAATTCATATATAGGGGCAACAGTGAGCTAAGTTCATCGGATCAGAAGCGGGGAAAGTATTTGTAGAAGAGACACAGAGAAGCCACATTGTGCCGGTGAGAAAGTGACTGTATATGAGCTGCTCTAGTCGGGATCGATCACATTACAGATTCTCCGTTGGATTTTGTCAAGGATCCTTAGGTGGATAGCAGGGGCACCCGATCAGATATGGCAGCAGTATTCAATGCGTGGGCGGATAGTAGATCTATATATGTGCAGAATGGTTTTAGACGGGAAGTAGTATGCCTTGATATTTTAATGCCAAATTTAGCATTAGCTCTTATAGAGATAGCGGTTGCTGTCGCAAATCGATCCGTTTTTGATTCTTAACCAATCCATCTGTCTTTCCTTGCAGTAGTTTTCCTCGGCCTGTCAGGTGGTTTCATGGCTTCACATAACCCAGTTTCCTCAAGTTTTCTTAAAATACTATGAATAACACTTTTAGATTTCCCCTCTCTTTTTTTGGAAATATCCCTAATCGAAAGTTTTTCTTCATTACGTAACTTTTCTAAGTTCCAATGACATCACAGATTTTTTCGCCATGCTTACAATGCAAGATCCAGTAAAGAGCCGGTGTAATTTAGTAAAATTACCCGATTTTATATTCTTACCCTAAAAGGTTTTGAATAATGCAAAATAACTTTTAAACTTTATGGATTTATTTAATCGTTCTGATGTTTTTGAGCATTAATTTTTTTTCGAATGTTATATAATCATTTTTATAACTTTATCAAAATAAGTTTATCGAGCTTTATATTTTGGAATTATATAATTTACCTTTATATCCTTATTTTTCCTTGATACAATGTTCTATGAAACTTTAAAATAAAAAGTTATTTCACATTTAGACTTTTTTCTTAACATCGTTCTGATCTTTATGCTCGCTACTCTATTTTAAATTTACACAATAAAATTTAGACTTTTTTCTTAACATCGTTCTGATCTTTATGCTCACTACTCTATTTTAAATTTACACAATAAAATATAGACTTTTTCTTAACATCGTTCTGATCTTTATGCTCGCTACTCTATTTTAAATTTACACAATAAAATTTAGACTTTTTTCTTAACATCGTTCTGATCTTTATGCTCGCTACTCTATTTTAAATTTACACAATAAAATTATCTATAATTGTCATTTCACTTAACCCAACGCTTAATTGCTTAATTGTATAAATTAAAAATGTACATTGGAACTTTCACATCAAAATTCAGCAAATAATTTCACTATGTTATAGATTTATTGAGTCCTGTGGCTCTTGGCAAAAACCATAATTTTTCGGGTTTTGTTGATAGACGCTACAGAATCACAAAGTATTGTACAAAATAACAGAAACCACATCACTTGAGGACTACCAATACCGGCAACAACTAAAATAAGTAGCATATAAAATTCAACAGTCAATAAAATGATGACATTACTCACTACTTTAAATAAGAGGTTAAGAAGGAAACCGCCATCAATATTTGAATAAAAAATAAGCAGTCATTAAACTCGAAAAAGATTTTATAAATTTCAACCGACGGTAGTACTGGCTGCTCGGTCAATGAATACCGGATATTTCCTCATAAAAACGGCTAATATTACCATTAAACGCTAATTATATATAAATTCATATGTCCATTTAGAGAATGTATCTCTAACAACCTCAATAATATCTACATAGGCCACACCACAAATTCACTCTCACGGCGTCTGACGTTGCACTTAAATAAAAATTCAAATATATTCCGTCATTTAGAACAACACGGTTATCAACGCACACTTCTGAGAAAAACGCTACATACTCAAACAAGAAAATAATAAGCAGAAACTAAAAATCCTCAAAGCACTCTACATTAAACAATTTAAACCTGGTTTGAATACAATCAATTTCGATATTTCCAATAACGTACTCAAATGTCTGTAATCAGACCAGGGACCACAACACCACTATTTTGTCACTGTCTTCGGCCATCCGCCACGGTAGGGATGGACTTATATTTTCAATTCAATTATCTTTATTGTTAATAGCTTAAATGTTCTATGTTTACTGTGTGTTAATATTTACTCTTTGATAATGGCTTATGTGAGCCGAAAGCTTAGACCCGATAAAAAATTCAACAAATACTGTGATTTTTTGTTGTCTTTCAACGACATCACCATCAAGTATATCAGACGGTATGAACGGATCCTACACAAAATTAATAGACAAAACTTGTCTATATTATTCAATGAAACCTGCATTAATATATATATATACATATACAATAACTGATTTTATTCATAATCAGTTATTGCGAATCGCCTGAAGACACCACATAGTAGAAACCTAGGTCGCGTAATAACTTGTTTACAAATGAAAAATATTCAAAAGTTATTCAATATAATTGTATTGAACACTTTTTAATACAAATGTGCACTGGTCTAATTTTATTATGACCAAAAACTAAGTAATTAAACAATATATATATATATATATATATATATATATATTCAATAACTGATTTTATTCTTAATCAGTTATTGCAAATCACCTGAAGACACCACATGCTAGAAAACTAGGTTGCATAATAACTTCTTTGCAAATGGAAAATATTCAAAAGTTCTACAATATAATTGTATTGAACACTTTTTAATACAAATGTGCACTGGTTTAACTATATTATGGCCAAAAACTAAGTAATTAAACGATCAATATATATATATATATATATATATATATATATATTATATATATATATATATATATTGTAAAGAAAACTCAATACATAATTAAACTGTTATAAATCTAGAATTTATTTCCGCGATGTACAAAAACTTTTGCAATTGCTTCGTTCAGACTTATGAATGTTAATTTCACTCAGAATATTTTTAAAAAATATTTATAACAGAGAGATTTTTAAACCGGAAATAAATTGTGAATAGATGCATCAAATCCCACACATGACATAATACAGAGTAAGGAATTAAATCACACATACAAAAAACAATAAAAAAAGAAATTATACACATACAAAAAGGAGGAAAAGGGAATTCATATACAGGCAGAATTAATCACATAAACATTATTTAGGAAGTAATATATACATAAAAACAAGGTAGGAGTTAACACACACCGATGTAAACAACTGAAAAAAAATAAAGAGAAAGTGAACAGAAATGCTTACAGTCACAAATTTTAGCTAACACAAAAATTAAAAAAAAAATTTTTTAAAACCTTTCAATATTTACTTCACAAAATATTTTTTGAAAATTATTTTTCCCAATTTAGACCTTAGAAAAATAAGTTTAATTCATTTAGACTATTCTAAGTACAATTGTTAATAAAAGAAATGTGAACATTATAGCTTTTGAACAAGGCATAAAGAATATAGACATGTATAATATGAACACCGAGACAACATCTTCACGAAGGATAAAGAGGGGGAGAATGAATCAGAATATTTATATATAACATATGAATAAATTTCTAAAGAAAAATTAGGGACTGATCCAACACTTACATTCACAAATATTAGCTGCAAGTAAAATTTTAAACATAAGAAATTAAAGAAAAAAAAAACAACAAAAACAAACTTACCAAAGGACATTTAAAAAAAAAAAACAAAAAAAAAACATTTTTTTTTAATTTTTCAAAAAGAACAAATTTACTTTTTATAAAACCTTTACAAGATAAAAGGTTTAAAGAGAAAATATATAAAAAATTAAATACAATAATCCAAATAAAAGAAAGAGCCAATGTAGTAAAAATTACAATACACAGTCACAAGTGTTTAACATCCCAAAAACCAAAGTGGAAATATATATATATATATATATATATATATATATATATATATATATATATATACCTCCGGCAATTTAATCCGGCGGATGAGATGGAAGGCGCATTTCTTCTTACACAAAGAAGTAAAACCAAATGAACATGATACATATGGATTTAAAAGCAAAAAGCAGCCCCATGTATTGAACAGCTATGCGCCTTCGAAAATGACTTACTAGATATAATAAGTAGCACAACATTTCAAAAGAGGAAAAATGATTTCCAAAAACATCTTGGAAAAGTAGTGAATGAAATAAAAACATCTGACAAAGTGTTCATGAAATCAGATAAAACGGTTAATTTCTATAAAATAACACCGGAAAAATACAACAGGCTAATCATGAAAAACCTAACAAAGAACTTTAAAAAAGTTGATAAGAATAAAGTGAACTTAGTGGATAAAATTAATACAGATAGCAAAAAAATCACGGATAGATTAAAAATAAGCGACAGAGTAGCAAAACTTAACACAAGGGAGTGCTATATAACAGTAAAAGACCATAAAGAAAACTTTAATATGAATCCCACCACTAGGATGATAAATCCAACCAGACCAGAGATAGGAAAAAATAGCAAGAAAATTTTAGAAAGAATCAACGAACAAATCAAGGATTCGCTGGAATTGAAATTATGGAAAGACACCACGGACGTACGGGGGTGGTTCTATAATATAAAAGAAAAGAGCAATTGCTCTTTTATCCAATTTGATCTCGAAGAATACTATCCATCGATATCAAAGAAACTATTTGTTACGGCTCTGGAATTTGCCACTCTTTACTCGGATATAACGGAAGAGAAGAAAACAATAATAATGAGTGCCAAGACATCTGTGCTCATCCACAAAGAAGAACAGTGGAAAAAATTAATTCCAACGAGAACAATTTTGATATTACGATGGGTTCGATGGATTCTGCAGAATCTTCAAATCTGGTAGGATTATTAATATTATATAATCTCACAGCCTATAAGTAAACGCTAAAGACAATGGACTTTATACAGATGACGGATTTATAGTTATAAGAAATACCACAAACTTCGAAATAGACAGGGTTAGAAAAATGATACACAAGGAGTTTAAAAATCTCAATTTAAAAGTAACAGTTATAGCTAAAATAAAAAAAAGTAGATTTTCTCGATGTAACTTTGGATCTAGAAAAAAAAAATACACCAACCATACAAAAAACCAAACACAAACCCTTTATACATCCACCCAATATCTAACCACCCTCCTATCACCAAGCATAGACCCTCATCAATAGAATACAGAATTAATAGAAACTCGGCTAATGAGGAAGTGTTTAATAAGCATAGCGATTTTTATAATACTGCATTGAAAAACAGTGGACACATAAACCCAAATATTAAATATGTAAACAAGAAATGCAACCCTCGAAGAAAAAATAGGAATAGGAAAATCATCTGGTACACCCCCCCTACAACCAGATGACAAATGGTAGGTCGGGAAGAAAATTCCTCGAATTAATTAGGAAACACTTTCCGGAGAAAAATCCACTAAGTAAGATCTTTAATAAAAACACTATAAAATTAAGTTACAGCAGTATGAATAATCTAGAAAAAATTATAAAAAACCACAATAAAAATATTTTAAAAAATTCAACAAAATCAGTAAAAATAACAGAAAATAACAATTTAGACAAGAAAAAATGTAATTGTAAAAACCCCATAGACTATCCGCTAGAAAATAGGTGTTTGAAGCAACAATCTATCAATGCGAAATATCGACGAAGAAAAACTCAAACAATATAAAAGTCTATATAGGGAGTACTAAAAACGCTCTAAAGCAGTGAATTTACCAGCACACCTCTTCTTTTAATAATAGAAAATACAGAAATAGAACATTCCTATCGAGATATCATTGGTACCTAAAGGAAGCAAAAAAAAAACAAACAAAAAAAAAAACACCCAAAATAAAATGGAAAATCCTAAAAGAAGCGAAAACATGTAAGTCCTTAAACGAACCATGTTCATTATGCTTATATGAAAAACTATTTATTATTAGATCCCTCAAAAATAAAAATTTATTAAATAAACGCAACGAAATTAATGTCATATGTAGACATTGTAAATTATTCACATTAGAAAATGGATAAAACCTAAATTAAATAACATGCATATAACTAACAAATACATAAGAAAAATAATCACTGACGAACTAGGTAAAAATAAAAACAAAAATAAAGCCAATAATAGAATAAGTTAGTTTTTTTTAAAAATAACCCTCCTCCTCCCCGCTTGTATCAGGATAATAAACTTTACAACAAATGGATAGATGGAGCAAAAAAATCGCAGTTTAAGGTTTTTTGGAAAAATCTTTTCTTCAACAAATAGACTAAAGAGGACAAGAAAGGAAAGAATAGGAGATTGGTACAACTAAAAAAGGAATATAACATCAAATGTAATAGAACTGAAGGGAAAATGATAAGATCAGATTAATGGGAGGCAAAACATTAAGGAAGGAAAACAGACAAGAGAAAAATAGGGTCAAGGAAAAAGAAAAAAGAGGAGGAAAAGTTGGTTAGCACAGAAATTCTTCGGGGTCAAACCCCAAAGTGAATCTCCATTCTGATTAGCCACACAAAAAACACCCACATACATTCACAGTAAACCGAAAGAATTTGTCATTTAAATGGAAATCATCTGCACAACCACACCAACATTGCCTGATGATGAGAACCTATATCGAAACAGAACTTTCCATGTTGCAATGTAAAATTGACATAACCATATATATATATATATATATATATGTGTGTGTGTGTGTGTGTGTGTGATTATAACTATAGTCGTGTCGAAAAACCTTCCACGAATCTACGAAAAATGGAAAAAACGGTTTTAAAAAAGAAAGAGCTAAGTACATGAACATCAGTCAGAAGAGTTCGGACCGAGTCAGCACGTAGCCCAAAGAAAAATCTCCGACACGAGTAATCAACTAACAAAAAGCGCTCAATACTTAGGTAGAGCGGGATAAGTAAAGAATACCTAGTGAGCCAGACAGAGCTACCTAGGTTTCACCTAAACAGATCGTCAGGGAAAGCTGGCTCCCTGACGATGCGTTTAGGCTTTCCCTGACGATCCGTTTAGGTGAAACCTAGTTAGGTACTGTGTGGCTCATTAAGTATATATATATATAACGAAGCAGAATCGCAACGGAGAAATAAATAGCAGATAGAATTTCTCTAAAGATTATATTATTCCTACAATTCCGATAATTTAAATTTATTCTTGTGGTAACATTTAAATATTCCTGGTATTTACAAAGGCTGGTATTTATCATAAAATATAATTATTTTTATTTTTGCATCTAAGCATAGGTTGCAGATATTTCTAAAGCTAATAGGAGTTTGAGATTTATCAACTATCTTTCATTCAATCTGTAGAGAGTCCTCTATCTTTTAATTCGCAGAAAATATTTCGAGACATGACCTCTCAAAGTGTGTATCACGTATGGCACATTCCTGACTGATTGCATATAATATTTGAAAACATGATTAAGGCTTTTACTGGGCATAAAGTGGAGGATCAGTTTTATATTGTTATGAAGTAATAAATTGATCATCTACTAATTACTAGTTAATTATATAATACAGTTCTTCCCCCTCTAGCTATGAGTCAAATAATAGGACAGATTGGCTGGCAACCAGTCTACGGAAAACAAAATAAAACTAAAGAAAACAAAATGTAATACATAAGTAAAGTAAGCAATCTTAACTTTCATTATTCCACTAATTGCCTATATATTCAAACATTTAAACAAGTAGAGATACTTAGCTTGATTATCGTATTAAGGCATGAAACTGACAGATGATTTCTATGTCCAAACTATTACAACTCTCGTTAAACATTAAAGTCTTAGAGAAACCACATGTATTGTAACCTTAATATTAGTGGTGTGTCTTGGATAAGATAGCACGACAGTGCTTAATGATCTCCAGGCAGGATTGAAGTCTGAATTCTTCATCTAGATTGGTTGTCAACCAAGACTGAAAGGGCCAGTTTATCTTACTATTTACACATATCTTGGCAGAGAGATCGATTCATACCTTACCTTAGGGTATTTATACCTAAGTGAATCTAACGAATTCGGAGTCTGCACTCCGGTTTCATATCCCGAGTTGCTAGTTACCTAACTAGCTAAACAAGGCAAAACTTAGTCGACACACACTCATGAAAGTATCCAAACACATATCAACAAAGAAAAGATATCTATTTCAGGTAATTCCACTTTAATCCATTCCAAAGCAGTAAGTTACTAAGCGTAGATGTGGCACAAGACCTCAAGTATGGAGCTCATATTATGCTTCAAAATAATTCAATCTTTATGGAGAAAGCGAAACGAGCTTACAAAGTATTACGCTGTGTTAAAATGCCCATATCAGTTTACTAAGCATAACTTAAAGGTCGTAACTATGGGGCACCCAATGAGAATCAAACTCACTACTCCTTCACAATTGATCTAGTGAGACAAGGTTGCTAATTTCTGAGTATGACGATAAACTACATCCAGCAGCAATACTACTAATCAGGAGATTGTAGGTTTTGAGGAGCGTGGAAGAACCGCTTAATTACTGTGTTTCCAGTTCTACACTGAACCGGGGTGGTAGCACCTGTTAGGGTCCCAGCTATGGGCAAACTGAATCTCCGAACAAAAACAAAATATATTTTTTATAGTAAAAAGACCATCACTACATTTAATCTGTAGCTGAAGGAATACAATAAAGCTCAAATATATTTACATGAAACCAGAATATTCAGATTTCAGCATTTACTAACCCATAGAGGTTGATATGTCGCTAAACAAAATCAATCGGCCAAAAAGACAATGTCAAAGTATTCTGTACCACTTCAATGTAATTTCACCAACCACTCATCTTTGTGTTATGCATTTTTTAAAACAAACTATGAACTCCTTTTTTGGGATTGCCATCAGTTTTCAAGTTCTACTTAATATCATCCACATCCTGTAATCGCTTCACATCGGCGGTTTTAGTTTTGTGAAAAGATCAATGAAGCAAGGAGCCAAATCCAGATAGTCGTTGGATGTTAAAAAATCAGAAACATCTGTACAAAACGAAGAATTTGTTTGTTCGGTCATTGTGAATGCGATGGTTGCAGTGTTACCGAGTAAACCCCATCCTCCTGCTATGAAATGTTGTTCACGCATGCGTGATCGGATGCCAAGTTACATTGCAGCCATCTCGCAACCTATTCTCAAAATATTCAAATAGTCGTCCGGAGTCAGATAAATCTCTGGCTCTCGCTCTCTCTCTCTCTCTCCCTCTCTCACACACACACACACACACACACACACACACACACACACACACACACACACACATATATATATATATATATATATATATATATATATATATATATATATATATTACATACTAAGGTTACCTTTCTTAGACGATCCTTTTTCAAACCCTGTAGACTGGAGCTACATAATTATAAACGAAGTGGTTTACCACAGAAATAAAACACGCAATTGTAAGTTTTAATATTTTAATCGAGAAATTATTATTTCATTTTTTATTTTTGTGTTATGCTCTTCTTTAAAGTTGGTATAGAATTGGGTATATTTATCTATTTGCGTGATCCATTCTGCCTGATTCTACGCCTCGTGTAAATGCACAATAAGCAATTATCCATTAGTGATTCGTCATTGAGGCTGGATTTTTGTCAGAATTGTCTTGAATACAATGCAGGGATTTTGTGGCGAATTTTGCATAGAAATGACCTGTTAATAACTTGCTATCCTACCTAACGCTATTTGCTCGGCTATGTACCTGTTATATTTATCTATCATCATAGGTATAAATATATATGAACATACGTAGATAAAGATCTGTTTGTCTATATGCATTGCTGAGATAAATGCATATTCGCTGACTATAGTTATAAAAATCGAGAATAAAATCAAGAGGATGAGACCGTCGATTAAAAGAAAAAAAAAAAAACATCTAGAAAGAGAGTCCCACCACAAACACGCTTTACTGGACATTAAACATAATAGTTTTTATTAGGAGGTAATGCTAGAAAGTTCTGAGTACAATTCACTGTACAAATCTGTCAATCCCTGTCTTTATCTGATAAATAGATAAGAATTGAGAGAGAGAGAGAGAGGGGGGGAGGGTGTGTGAGAGAGATAAGAACTGACAATCTCTCTCTCGCTCTCTGTCAATTTCTATTTATCCATCAATCTGTTTGTCACTTCCTATATATCTGTCAATCCCTCTCTTTGTCTGAGTGATAGATAACACACACACACACACAGAGAGAGAGAGAGAGAGAGAGAGAGAGTTGGATAAATAGGAATCGACACACACACACACACACACACACACACACACACACACACACACACACACACACACTCTGTCAATTCTTGTCTATGCAACAATCTGTCTGTCAATCTTTATCTATCCATCAATCTGTGTGTCAATTCTTATCAATCCTTATAATTTAAACGATGATTTATGCCTTATTTAATCACTGCTTGCGATGTTTATTCTTGTTCTATGAAAGTGTGGCCTGAAATCAGAATATTGTTCAGACGAGTAAATAATAAATAATTCGCCAACCACAATTATTTTTCTATTTTTCTTTAACCAACCCAACCAATTTTCTTCCGTTTCCAGTTCTTTCTCTTGTATAATTCACATTTGCCATAAAAAAAGTCCTCCAATCGTCCACCTCCGCCATTATTTTGTTCGTCTTTATCGCTGACCCATGCCTCATTATCTTCCAAGGTCATCTTCCTTTCATTTTCCTCATTACAATTCCTCTTGGTTTCTTCCAGCCTCATCAACAGCGGACAAGTGCCATAAAGTTCCCGACGTTTTCCGACCGTCTAACACCACCCAACCCCATAGCACCGTCATTAAAAGTACCAGTCTGTCTCGTAGCCTTTGATCTTCTATTGGATTGACCTCTTGACTTACCTTACCTGGTTCGTCTGACTTTCGATGGAGTACGTAAAAACAACGCCTACTGCTTCGTCATCGAAGTTGAGCAACGTTTTGCAAAGTCAATATTATATGGGCCATGTTTTTGTTATTTTAATTAAAAATCATGCCATATACTCTGTCTAAAGAACGGAGGTATAATTCGTGGAAAATTTTCGATACTTAAAAGTGTGTGTGTTTTTTTTTTGTGTGTGTGTGTTTTTTAATTATTTTACCCTAAGCAAGACGTTAACGCCACTGATGTGCAGGGGGTTACGAAAGAGGTTTTTGTTTTTAATCATATCACCCCAAGCAAGGCGGTAACGCCACTGATGCGCAGGGGGCTACGTAAGAGTGAAAAGATTGAAAAGGAGAAAGCCGGAAACCACATCCAAAACAGGGAACAAGGGATGAGCCTCTTCATCTGTTCAATAGACGTGGGTGGTGTGTGAACCGGGCGATAGTTTAGTCTATCTACTCCAATTGAAAAAAAAAAACAGAAAAAAGAGTAAAAAGATTAGAAAAGAGAAAGCCGGAAACCACATCCTAAACAGGGAACAAGGGATGAGCCTCTTCACCTGTTCAATAGATGTGGGTGGAGTGTGAACCGGGCGATAGTTTGGTCTATCTACTCCAATAAAAAAAAAATAAAAACAAAAACCAAAAAAATGGCTTACTTTTAACAATATTCAAGACAGTTGATTCCACCCAAAACGGACATTGTTACTGCCAGTGAGTTGAAAAAAAAAATTAACATTTTTGCCAGAGAATGCTGGGCATGGGAGGATTAATTAAATAGCCAGTGTGACCTATACGCCAAGTTAACTAAAATACAGTCAGCCAACAGGAAAGAAAGAAAGAAAGAAAGAAAGAAAGAGACTGACTGACAGACTAGGGGGAAAAAAAGGCAAAGAATCTACCAGTCAAAGAAATTTCAGCTAAAAAACAAAACCAATCCTTCAGTTAGGCATTAAAAGTTTAAAATTCAGCAAAAATTAGGCAAAAACGGAGAAAGAAACAATAAACAAAACAAAAAACAAAACAAAAAACAAAACAAAAAATGGTTTACTTTTAACAATATTCAAGACAGTTGATTCCACCCAAAACGCACATTGTTACTGCCAGTGTGTTGAAAAAAAAAAATTTTAACTTTTTGGCCAGAGAATGCTGGGTATGGGAAATTTAATTAAATAGCCAGTGTGACTTATACACCAAGTTAACTAAAATACAGCCGGCCAACAGGAAAGAAGAAAGAAAGAAAGAAAGAAAGAAAGAAAGAAAGAGACTGACTGACAGACTAGGGAAAAAAAAAAGACAAAGAATCCACCAGTCAAAGAAATTTCTGCTAAAAAACAAAACCAATCCTTCAATTAGGCATTATTAAGCAGGAGGAGAGTGAAGACAAAGAAGAACCAGCTACAGGGGGTGAATGAGAAAGGGCAAGAGAAGGATGTGAACACAGGAGTTAAGACAGTTGCGAAGGTAGCGAGAAAGAGTAAGATACTCGGAGTGATGTAGAAAGTGCTGGAGTTAAGTGGATAAGAGATGGGAATTGACATTGCATTTAAATTACTGGAACTTATAGCCGTCAGGAAAACAAGTATATGAAAGGGAGTTCCACAGGCGGGAAATGTCCCAAAGTTTTATTTTTTCTTAAATTTTATTAAGACATTGAATAAGTTCTCGCTGATTTTTTTCATGAAAAGTAATGTTTTATTTATAAAAATTAGTAAGAAACATGTCACTGAAAGTATTGTCCATCGCTAGCCACTACTTTTTGCCATCTTGCTGACAGCATTTGAATTTCACGTCTGAAAAACACGTTTTTTGAGGCTAACCACGAGTCGACCCATTTTTGGCATCTTCATAAGAATAAAAATGCTGCTCAGCCAGGCCATGTGTCATCGATCGGAACAAGTGATAATCGGACAGAGCAATGTCTGGTGAATACGTAGGGTAAGGTATGACTTCTTATTTAAGTGTTTCCAAGTAGGGTTTCACCCGTTTTGCATGCAAAATTACTTTGTGGTGTCTCTGCTCGTGTAGCTGCAGTTTGTCTTCAATACATGACTCAAACGCATCAATTGTGGTCGATAGCTATCCCCCGTAATGGTTTCGGTCGGTTTGAGTAATTAACAATGAACTACACCCAACTGATCTAACCAAATGCAGAGAAGAAATTTCAAACCATGAATATTCGGCTTTGCCGCTGATATTGATGCAGGACTGGGCTTACGATCTTTTAGGCTTAGAGTTATCGTTATGTATCCACTTATCATCACCGGTCACGATACGATGCAAAAATCCTTTCCTTTTCTGCCGTTGCAGAAGCTGATCACACGTGACAAAATGCCGTTCGACGTCTTTCGGCTTCAACTCGTATGGCACCCAGTGTCCTTGCTTTCGAATCATTCCTAATGCTTTCCAACGTTTCGAAACTATTGTGTAATCAACTCCAAATATTCTGAAAATTCACCTTGCGCCTAACATGAATCTTCATGAAGTAATGTCTCCATTTCTTCGTCTTTAAACATTTTTGTTGCACATGTCCTGGAAAGGGATATATATATATATATATATATATATATATATATATATATATATATATATCCGAGTGAATACAGAACGAAGAAAAAAATTTTCACAACGTCCAAAATATTAATTTAAAACAGTGCTCGATATATAATATATAGAGCTGTGAATATTTATTATAATTTATATTATAGAACATGTACAGAATTTATATATATATATATATATATATATATATATATATATATATATATATCATTCGAGGTAGTTAAGTGGTTTAGGCAAATGTAACCGGGTAGAACAATCTAGTAAGTAGACGTAAGGGACGGTACTCGTGGAAGACCAATAAACCTCTAGTGGAAGACCTCTGGATCTCGGGACGTCCTCGCCTTAGTCTATATTTATGGCTAACACCAGACAATTACATTCCAGTGAGGGGGAACCAAGGTGTATATATATTCATTACCCATTCTTTACATCAAACTTCAACATCAAAATCATTATTTTTGAAGCGTCTAAACCAATCTCTGTGTAGCGGATTCCGGGTGAGTAACCACACAAAATAATGAACAACAAAGATATTTGAGATAGAAAAATAAGTTATATTGAACGTAAATATACAAACTGGAACGCAGGTTAGTAATCCAGGAATACGATTAGTAAGGAAGACATATATATACATATATATACACTTTTTGAAGTGAAGCCGTGCTAGGAATAGTATATCTGTGTAATATTATTCTGGCTGAGTAGAGCTCAGAGCTACTATGCCAACCGACATGGTATTCTCTGTGTACCTTCGGTATCTTTCGGTGACTTACGGATCAGTCACAGTACTCTCTATGGCAGGAGCAGATGTATACTCAAGTCGAGTCTTTTATCATAGAAAAAGGAGAGATACTACAACACTCTGCATATTTCTGACAGAGCATGGTCGCCGTATGTCTCAACAAGAATTCTGTGTGCTTCAGCTGAAGATTTTTTTCATGAAGTAGTGCAGTAAAATTCCCTGCAAATACACTTTCTTTGGCACAAAATCCGACATGTTTAACGCCATAAAAAACACTTCGGTGAAATGACATACACTGAATTTAAAGCTTGTAGTTGTTTATAGTATTCCCTTATAGATGTGTTACCATCTGAAACTACATCCACGCAGTTCAGGGAACATCTTCTGTTAGAAAACAGTGACAACTTATTCAAGGTCTTAATTTTTTTAATTTTTTTTATTTTTACGTAATTTTTGTCTATATTATACACTTGATAAATCAAAAATTAGTAACCTAACATTGTAAGATTTGATTTCCACAAACATCGAGTGAACTTGGATTCAAATCTCTTAAACGCTCAGTTTGTAATCTGCACCTGACGTTTTTTGTAGGACATGAAACTGATTCGTGGCAAAGACGTAGAATAATATGCATTATATATAATTAATATTCCAGTAAATCTCTCTCTCTCTCTCTCTCTCTCTATATATATATATATATATATATATATATATATTTGTAAGTCCATTCATATCTTAAGTTACATCTATCTCATGTTAATTCTATCTATCTATCTATCTATCTATCTATCTATCTATCTATCTATCTATTCAACTTTGTTTATTCTCCCTCTAGATATTTACTAATTGTTGATTAGGCTGACACAAGAAAGACTTTTTTGAAAGGATCAGTGTTTGTTTTTCTAAGCCTGTGTATGTATATGCGGACATTTGTACAATGTGTACGGATGCAATTGTGGCCAATTGGAAATAAAATCGACAGACAGGCTTTAAATTCTGACTGTGAGCGTTGTTAATTATCACTGCTACATTAATTTATTTAGCGCGCCACAAAGGCGGTAGAAATTGCAATTCACACGCAATGGGGACAAAAACTTGTTCAATTCATTGCACCCACAAAACTGTGTTATCGCTGTACTGCTTAGTTCATCACTCTTCATCTATTCAAACTATAGTTAATGAAGTCAGCTCTGGAAACCTCTGCATATATATATATGTATGTGTGTGTGTGTGTGTGTGTGTGTGTGTGTGTGTGTGTGTGTGTGTGTGTGTGTGTGACAGCCAAAATATAACATATTTTCTCTTCTGCTCAATATGTCCAAATAGTGGATATATTGGTGAATCTGGAAACAGTTTAGATTCCATTTTAATAACCATAAACTAAGCATACGCCAAAACAACCCTTATTCCCCCATAGCTGAACACTTCAATCAACCAGGATACACATTAGAAAACTGCAAATGTTTACTGATAGATTCCGATTTTAATTCCACATACTCACGCAGAAAGAAAGAAAAATACTGGATTTTAAAATTAAATACATATAGGCTAGGGTTAATTAGGGAATTAGGTATTTTGAATCTTTATAAATATTTCAATAGTTAAACATTTTTTAGATACACTTAAAATTTTTTTTTTAAAACAACATTTAAAAATATTATTACATTTACATTTACGTTTAAAAATATTCAAACTCTATTGCTTTCTACATCACGCGACGAACGCTCTCACGACGGACGCTCTCGCGACAGACGCTTCTAGTTTAAATTTTAAAATCATTTGTTTCTGATGAAAGGCCGAAGTCGGTCTGAAATATCAAATATATATATATATATATATATATATATATATATATATATATATATATAATAGAAATAGATAAATACTGTCAAAAAATACATTTTTCATTTACAACTTTTTAGTAGTTTTTCCTATACATATTAAGACAGTATACGTAGATTATCATTATGCTATATATATATATATATATATATATACTAGCGGAACCCGTGGAATTTCCACGGAAGAATAATTATGATTTGCTGGAAAAATTTTACTTTGTCATACTACAAATGGTAGTAACGCCTTCAAACATAAAGATATTGGACAATAAAATAACGATAACACAGAGTGTGATTTTGTTAAAATATCTATCAAATTAATGTCCATAGAAGCTATTTTACTGTAATCTTATATTATATTAAGCGGCGTATATACAGACCATAACCAAAATACTTTACGCTATTTTGTGAAAGATTTTGAAAGAGAAAATGTTTTTTTTATTACTGAAAAATCATGGCACCTGTGACCATTGTAAACAGAAAAGACCAATTGAGTAATGGCCAGGGGTATAGAGGCCAGAAATTTCGTTATTAGGTCGCGGGATACGACAATAGACCTATCTATTTTTACTATATTGTACAGTACACACACATATACACACACAGTTGCTGCTACAACCACAGCTGATAAAGTAATGCTTTAGGCTCTCTCACTGTTTACTACCCTTCCGTTTGGCAAAGGTGAGAGAAAGGCTGAGGGGAGTAAAAAGATAGAGGGGAAGGAAAAAATAGTGTAGAGAGTAAGGGTGTTATCTTTCTTCAGAGGGACGAACTAAGTAACTAAGTAACTAAGTAAAGAACAAGCAGAATTATTATATGATATATGTATGTGTGTTTTAATTGTAATGGTGCTGAACTAGTAGAAAGGCATTTTAGACAAGTTATATTTTGTCATAAAGTGCTCATTATCAAGACCAAGATAGAGTGTTAATGGACTTCGAAATTCGTGAAGGGATTATGCTGATGTGTTCACGAAACTTCGAAGTCGCCGTTACTGAAATAATACTGCTCGACAAAGTGACAAGCTCCTCCACATTAATTCTCTCTCTCTCTCTCTCTCTCTCTCTCTATATATATATATATATATATATATATATATATATATATGCGTATTCGATAATTATGAACATGTATATCGTTAAACAAATTTTAGATTATTCACAATAGTAAAATAAAAGCCTTTGAAATTAGTTAATAGATGAGAGAAAAACGCCCAATTATTAAGAGAATTTCGCCATCGGTTCCCAAAAATGAAAGCCAAACACACACACATATATATAGAGAGAGATTTTCGAAACGCAGCTTAGACGTGGCACAAGGCCGAAAGTATGGGGTATCCAGAGAAACATGTTCTAGCGAGACAAACTTGTTAATCATTACGCCACGTCGGAGTGCCCCCCATTGAATTCTCCCAGTTGCTGGTGTGTGTACACTCGGCACATATATATAACACGCTAATATTCCCTCCACTCTTGTCCATGCACCTATGGCTTAGGGTGTAGGGACTTCGACTGATACTAAGTTGGTCGGGTTTCGATCCCGTTTTGAAGTAAGTGGACCTTTCGTCACAGTGATGAGCTGTGTTACAGCAAAGCAAGCTTGTATGTGAATGACAAATATATCATAATTCCGTCAATGAAATCATTACTTTAGCCCGATGAAGTCATTCTAGCGGATAAAGTGCATTACGCAGACTTTCCTTGTCATTCAGTTTTCTAAAATTATATCTAGATACTATTGAAACGTCATTTTAGTACATAAACTCTTTTTTAAGTAGACGCTTCCTTTATTTTGAGCATTACCGGCCTCCGTACTGAAGAAAATGTCCCCTCCTCACATACATCGCAAGATTCTCTCTGTTCGATTGCTAATTTCATGGAAAGTGCTCAGGCGAACTATATTCCTTACTTGCACCACTTCTAACCTTAACAGTTAAGACCCTCCATGCTGCACACATTGTACCGAGCCACCCCCATTCCTTTTGTCTTCCATTGGTCAGATGTAAGTTCTTCTCGAACAGCTTCTTCACACGAATTGCTCCTTTGTGGAACCGACTCCCAAGAGGATGCTTCCCCGAACATTAAAATCTTAATCTGTTCAGGTCCGAGTTCGAATTCCATTTGAATTCCTTGCATTCTCTTCCGCGCAAATGCCATTGGGAAAGGTATTAATCCGTCTCTTCCCTCTATGGGTTAAATAAGATGACAGATTGGGTTCTGTGGACTTGGCTGGCCACCAGTCTACCGCAGAAAGCAATAGCAACCTACTGCGGGATAATCCTCTGCCCAGTCAGTCATGTCTCTTTCGAACATGATCACCCAAAGCGTGTATCAAGTACGTCACTTAACAGACTGACTGAATATAATAGTTGGAACCATGATTAAGGCTTCTACTGGGCATAAAGTGGGGGATCAGTTTTGTATTGTTAGGAAGTAATAAACTGATTCCCCACTAATTACTATTTAATAATATACTACATCTCTTCACTCTTTGGCTATGAGTCAAATAACGAGACAGATTGGGTTCTATAGCCTGGGTCGGCAACCAGTTTACTGCAGAAAGTAATGGCAACCTACTGCGGGATAATTTTCTGCCCAGTTAGTCATATCTCTTTCGAGACATGATCGCCCAAGCGTGTATCAAGTATGGCACTTAACAGACTGGTTGAATATAATAGTTGGAAACATGATTGAGGCTTCTACTGGGCATAAAGTGGGGGATCAGTTTATATTGTTTTGAAGTAATAAACTGGTCCCCCACTAATTACTAATTACTAATATAATACATCTTTTCCCTCTCTAGCCATGAGTCAAATAACAAGACAGATTGGGTTCTGTAGCCTTGACTGGCAACCAGTCTACTGCAGAAAGCAATGGCAACCTAATGTGGGCTAATCTTCTGGCCAGTCAGTCATGTCTCTTTCGGGACATCATCGGCCAAAACGTGTCTCACGTATAGCACTTTACTGACTGTTTAAAATAAACGGAGTGTCTACTCAAATACGTGTATCCACTAAAAATAACGTTTGCAGTAATAAAAATTTGTAGGATTCAAAAAAAATAAGTCCATTGATTATTATATATAAATCAGTTGAGGAATTTATTAAAGTCGTGTCGTCTGTGGATCCCTACGCTACTACATAAAATGGTATTAACGAAAAGGGTAAGTTCTTTTAGGTATTCGTTTTATTGAGTGACAAGTTGGATTTTAAGAGGCAGTAGGAGGACAGAAGTCACAGGAACGTATCTCGTATGTTGGCTCAGCGTCTCTTCGCAAGTTGATTTAGCCGGTTGCAAAACTGAGTATGGGAAGCATATCGACTTTCAAAATTCTTGAGACCCTCTTTTGAATTCGCGCCGTTTTGGACTTATATTCAAAATCCAGTCAAAGGAAATCCATTACTGTCAGAATGGCTCTGGCCTTCACATTCTGCAACAAAACGTAATATTTACATGTTTTCTTTTTAATCATATCGCCCCAAACAAGGTGTTTTATTTTTAGTGACAGGTTATAGCGGGTGTCGGGAATTGGGTAAGAGAAGAATGAGAATACTGATGAGAGTAGAGTGGCCGAAGAAAGGAGCATGAGAGAGAGAGGATGCAAGTAGGTGAGACAGGAGATGACTATTGACTTTACATTTGAATTCTTGGAGATTGTAGCTGTCGGGGAAGCAAGTAAACGGAAGGGAATTCCATAGGAGGGGAGTGCGAAAAAAGAAACAGATGGAGTAGAATTCGCGTTTACAGTTTATTGGTTTCACAGTAAAAGGGTGTGACCTAGTTGCTAATCTTGTGGCTGGAGTAAATTCATATATAGGGGCACCAGTGAGCCAAGTTCATCGGAGCAGAAGCCGTGAAAGTATTTGTAGAAGAGACATCGGGAAGCTACATTGCGCCGGTGAGAAAGTGACTGTATCCGAGCTGCCAAGTCGGGATCGATCACGTTACAGATTCTCCGTTAGATTTTGTCCAGGACCCCTAGGTGGATAGCAGAAGCACCCGATCAAATATGGTAGCAGTATTCAATGCACGGACGGATGGTAGATTTGTATATATACAGGATTGTTTCTAACGGAAAAAAACTTCCTGGCCTTGCACAGAGAACCAACTTTCTTAGCAGCAGATTTAGCTATGGATTCTATATAGTCATTTCACTTGAGGTCTGTTGTGAGAGTTAACCCGAAGAGGCGCAGTGTTTTACTTTCAGGGAGACTATCCTAAGCTATGATAATGCGCGGGTGTGTAGAAATGATTTTCTGTGATGGTTAATAGATATCAGCTTCCTTTTGGAAGCATTAAAATTCACGAGCCATTTCTTACCCCACAGATTGGAGGTCCTTTTCAAGCTCGGCAACGAGGTTTGTTTGGTCAGCCTCGGCAGATTTTTGATCGAGGCGAGAGTAAAGCGTAGTGTCGTCAGCGTGTATGCTCACTTACGATCTTATTACATCGGAGAGATCGTTAATGTAGATAAGAAAAAGAATAGGACCCAGAATAGAGCCTTGAGGGACACCCGCGTTGTGTGATAATGTTGGGAGACATGTCCGTTCAATACTACCTTCTTTGTGCGATTTGAAAGGAATGACTGGATTAGGTCAAACAATGTTACCCAATAAGTAAAAATACTGTAGCCATCATGGGACACGGAGGGAAAGACGAATTTCTATATCTCCATATACGCAAGTATTTTAGTACTTTTAGAACAGCAGTAGCAAGTGATATATCAGGAAATTGTGAATTCTGAACAAACCTCTTCAGCACGCGTGCCCACACGAAATGCAAGGACTGAATCTCTAGTGATTGACAAGTTTATTAGCCAACTAACGTAGAGGTCATTGTATCAAAACGACACTGGTGGTGCTCAGCTCATCAGTGAACGCACTCTAAAGCGTACGCTACATTTACAGTGGTTTCGTATTTCTCGAACAACAAGAACATTGTTATTGATATGATGACTACGTGAAAAGTATCCGACGTATATTGGGAGTTTCATGGTAAGCCAAGGTGCCCAACACTGAGGTCCGATCTCGAGCCAGTCTACCTACCATGTTCACACTCCTTAAACAGCGCAGACTCCTCTGGCTGGGCCATGTCCTCCGCATGCCAGACGGGTGCATTCCAAAAGACCTCCTGTATGGAGAGCAGGCATTTGGAAAAAGACCCACCGGACGGCCACAACTGCGGTATCATTAAAGTGGGCATCAACACTGAGTCAGCGGAGAGCGTAGCAGTCAACCGGTTCAAATGGAGAGCCACCCTGGCCCAACAACTTAAATCAAGGGAGGAGCAACTAACACAAGTCGCCATGGAGAGGCGGGTTCGCAAGAAACAAAATGACAGCCCCGACAGACCAGAAACAAAAATAATTGCAGCCTGTGCAACAAAGACTGTCACTCCCGCATCGGTTTTTGCAGGCACAGACGCCGATGCTCCAGTCAGGCAGACAACTAGGATGCTACGCATGGTCAACCCTGACCGACGGAGGCCTACTGCTACATCTTGACAGCAGAATATGGCTATTGAACTGTGAAAACACATATTGAGTTTCTTCGTGTAGATGATCAAGTGGGGAAGTTGATCCAGCTTGTCATTAAGGTGTTGAATAATAGTGTGTCGTGTTTATTCTAGCAGAGTTTGCAAAGATCACGAGTGGAATCGAAATCGGTTTTGACATCTGCAGCAATTAGTCGACTTCATTTCATATTGAATAGCTACCATTATTTAGATAAAAGGTTGAAAATACACGTTATAAAGAAACAGTCTATTTTTTTTTTTTGTTGCGAATATAAAATAGTGCACAGTGAATGCTGGCGGTAATAAAACAATGCTCGATGTAAAATAACAGAACTAAAAACTATACAAGCGGAGACAACATTGGAGTCATAGATTGCGGCTTAGACTGAGGAATTGGAGAGCCGAGTTCGAATTCCAGTCGAGTTTATTGCTAGTACTCTTGGGAAACGTATGAATTTAACTCTTCTTCTATGGGTTAATAATAAAACATACTGGGTTCTATAGTCTTGTGTGGCAGCAGATCTATAAGTAGAATACATGAATTAAAAAACAGCATGGAACAGACTGGTCTATATAGCTTTGGTTGACAAACAATCTACCGAAAAAATCTGCCTAGTCAGTCAAGGTTCGAAAGGCATGATCGCTCAAATGTGTATCACGTATGGCATTATATATATATTTATTTGTTCCACTTCGTTTGGTACAACTGAGTTTTGCGCACCTGATAATCGACAGGCATAATTAGAAAAAAAAAACCTGATATATAAAGGAATCAATGGACTTTTTTTAAAATCTGATATTATTTCCTACTGCTTCAAACATTTTTGGATATGTATGCAAAGACCGCGCACCGACCAATAAATAAAGTAGTCACTTTCCTGACAAACTGTCAAACACAGAAAGCGAATATCCTAACCACTAGGCCACATGCCCACTATATATATATATATATATATATATATATATATATATATAAGAGAGAAAAATTAGGCAAACACGTTAATTCATAGTAAATCGGAAATATAGGCCTATTTCAGACGAACCATCATCAGCTTCCGTCTTTATTGTATAGAAGATTTTACACGAATTCGTGTAATATCTTCTATACAATAAAGACGGAAGCTGATGATGATTCGCCTGGAATAGGCCTTTTACTTCCGATTTACTATGAAATAACGTGTCTGCCTTAATTTTACTTATATTTGCTGTATATGTATTGATATACATATATATTTAGAGCTCTCTTAGAGAGTTATCCTACCACTGTATGGACGAAGTTGAAAATGAAAGAATAGACCGAACATTGATTCAACTGAGTTCACGCATGCAACGTTGGAGGCAATAATTGGATTGGTTTTGTTTTTCGCAACAAATCCTAGAATTCTCTAGATATTTGCATTCGACAGGGTGTCAGAAAGATTCTATTGAAATTTTCCACCAAGATGACGTGCGGAGTTATGTAATCGCAGTAAATTAGACATACAGCAAATCCTCCCGTCTCAGCGTGTCATGAGAACGTCCGACTGGGTTAAGATCTCACCACTGCACATGCCAATCAGACACTTTCATTTGGTTTAAACAATTTCGATGCCTCGTGATATATATATTTTTTTATCTCAGTCCTGAAAGGAAAATATGCATCTATCTGGTGGATAGTGGAGTCGAAATACATCATTGATAGATAAATAAATAGAAATAAATAGAATTTTTTTTCTCAAGCCATGAATGCTATTTAGTGCCATCAGCTTTCTAGAAATCTATTATCAGCTTCTCGCAAACTTTCACATGCAAATATTGTGAAATTGCTAATATGCTCAAATGGAAAAATATTCTCGTGGAATCAATATTTTATTAAATAAACACCATTATAATCTGTTGACGGCTATTTTCTCTATTTACAAAGAAGATATGAAGTCATTTCTTATATAGTGAAGTCATAAGCTGGAATTAAAAAACAACCATGTTATGCACTAATATATGTTTTTTCAAAATAGGTATCTCAAGTCCAGTAGCTGTTATAACCTTTTCTAGTATTGACGATAGTTTACTTCCTAAGCTGTTATTTGAAAGTGTGGAATGTCACCATGACGATTATATCATTATATTCTCTTTCTGTTATTTGCGCTATCCATTTTAATTGTTGCTGATGTTGGTTGTCTTCAAGTGATATGGTTTCGCTTATTTGACACAGTTTTTTGTAGTTTTCTATCGACAGTCTGCGCTGTTTAAAGCAGGATGATCTGTGAAAAGCCACTCAGGCTTTACCCACTAACATTTGTAAGCACTGGTTTTAGAAAGCTGTTGTATACAGTTGTCAGTTTAGATATCTCGGAGCAGGTATGGCGCCATGCGTGACCAACACATGGACAAGTTTTTAGTTTTATGCTTGGTTCTGTAGCAACTTGCGTTGTTATGCAGCTACTGGAGAAGGTACAAATACTATAACCAATTATATATAAATTCTCCAGTCGATTTCGACATATGAGGATCCGACAGCCTCATTCAGTTTTTATTTTTCTGTTGTTTGTATGTGACACTTCAGTCTCGCTAGTGACCAGCACATAAATCCACATATTGTGCGACAGCGAGGATTTTGAAACATTGCAACAGGAATATTTATTGACACTTTTCGCCGTTATCATTCGTCTCTTAGCCAGTCAATATGGCTGATTTAAAAATTTCTTATACAATTCTGAGTCAAATATCCCTAGTTATTTCTATTCAAAATAATTCGCTCAAAATTCGTATGAGGTACATTCACAGCAAAAATGTTACTTTTACCTTATCTTTATACCTGAACAACGGTTGCCTAATTAATATATGTCGGCCTAGTGGTCGAAAATAGCATTAAAGAAATGTGCTTCACGGCAGGTATTCTTTATGGTATATCACCCCTAGCTCTTCTCAGATTAATAGTGAAACAGGTTTGTTCAATATCGAGAGGCACCTTTTTTCAATAAAGCATCATTACTACACTGACACCACATGATCCAGAATTTTTACAATAAAAATTAAATCATCATAAATTTTATTTAATTAAACTTGAATACTCAATACATAAATTTACCTTATATAAAATGATGGATGAGCACTTCGATTACAGCCTATGATGATCCGACAGCCTCATTCAGTTTTTATGTGTGTGTCGTATCTGACCCTTCAGTCTCGCTAGTAACCTGCACACAAGTCCACATATTGTGCGACAGCGAGCATTTCGAGATTAGCAACAGGAATATTTACTGACACTTTTTGTCATCATCATTCGTTTCTTAACCGGTCAATACGGTTGATTTAGAAATTTTCTCATACCCCTCTGGCAAATATATCTCCAATTATTTCTATCCAGACCAGTTCACTTGAAGTTAGTATCTGACCCATTCACAGCTGCAAGGTTACTCTTTAGCTTGTCTTTATATCCGAGTCACGGCCGTCCAACAGTACTTTATCAACTGTAAAGCTGGGTATATATGAGGATCTTAGGTATTCTGTCCTCACTCATCCTGGCAGCATGACTAGTTCAGCGAAGTTGCGACTGTCTTAATTCCATCAATATTACATCTTGTGGGAAGATCAGCATTGAATACTCTGGCGTCAAAAATATAGCTACAGATCGTGTGAAGACAACTTTTGCGGAAGATAAATATATATAAACACACACACACGTTGGACAATTTTTGTCTTTAGTTTCACCTTAAATTAAAGCCAAAATACGATGTTTAGAACGGCTCATGATTAAACATAATAGACATAATAGACATTCATTGTCTGTTATATTTAACAGTATATGTTTATATATACAGTACTGTGCAAAAGTATTAGGTGGTATCAAAATAACGTTTAAAATCACCCCTGTTCTAACGCTTTTGCACACTACCGGTAGTGTGCAAATGTATTAAGACAAGGGTGATTTTCCTAAAAACCTCATTTAAATTCAAATATAGGATGAAAAACGAAGTAAATTGCTAATAAATATTGGTTATTTAAAACAAGGTGTAAAAGAAATGTATTAAAAAGAAGTTATATTTAATTTTTCCTGTTTTCTATTAAACAAGTTATTTTGAAACTCCTCATTATTCTATTATCCTTAGATATGACTGACTTTTTCTTATTCCCCCCATCTCGAATTGAACTGTAAATAGTGTCAACATAGTTTAAAGGTCCCTTTTTAAACTTTATTTTGATAATACTTAGCTCTCTAACCCCGGTTCATGCAAGGGCTCTTTATTTTTGAATTTGGCAAATAAATTATTTTTTAAAGCAGCCCAAAATGCCAAAGGTAACAGAGCTATTAATTGCTTTAATCAAAAATTACTTTAATTAGATTGTTTATTTTCTGTCAATGTGTCTCGTAAAAGATAAAATAGTTCTTGTCATAATACTTTTGTACAGTACTGTATATATATATATATATATATATATATATATATATATATATATTTGATAGTCTTTTACAGATATTTTTATTATATCTGAAATTTGAGAGACACACAGAATATATATATTATTCAGAAAGACAAAGAGGCTTTGACAAAAGAACAAGAAAATAAAATCACAGTGATAGAGGAGAAGTTCATTACAGCTTCAAGGCACAAAAAAGATTGAATGAAAAACAAAATAAAAAGAAAACTGATGTTATAGAGTAGGACAGAGAGAAAGGATGACTAAAATAAGAGTGAATGAAAGAGAGAGTGAAAGAAATAGAAAGAGAGAGAGAGAGAGGGGGAAATTAGAGAGAGAGTGAATTAAAGAAAGAGAGAGAGGAAATGAAAGAAAGAAAGAGAGTGAATGAAAGAGAGAGTGAATAAAATAGTGAGAGAGGACATGAGAGAGAAGGGAATGAATTAAAGAAGGAAAGAGAGAGTGAATGAAAGAGAGAGAGAGGAAATGAGAAAGAGAGGGGGTGAATTTAAGAAAAGGAGAGTGAATGAAAGAAAGAGTGAATAAAATAGAAAGAGTGGAAATGAGAGAGAAAGAGAGGGTGAATGAATGAAAAAAGAGAGTGAATGAAAGACGGAGTGAGTGAATAGCAAGAGAGAGGAAGTGAAAGAGAGAGAGAGTGAATGAAAGAAAGAGAGAATGAATAAAAGAGAGAGAGAGAGTAGGGAAATGAGAGAGAGAGTGAATGAAAGAAAGAGAGAGAGTGAATGAAAGTGAGAGTGAATGAAATAAAGAGAGAGAGGAAATGAGAGGGAGTTAAATAAAGAAAGAGAGAAGGATTGAATGAAAGAGAGAGTAAATGAAAGAGAGAAGGAATAAAATAGAGAGAGAGAGAGGAAATGAGAGAGAGTTGTGAATGAAAGAAAGGGATAGAGTGAATGCACGAGAGAGTGAATGAAATAGAGAGAGAGGAAATGAGAGAGAGAGAGAGGGAGTGAAAGAAAGAAAGAAAGAAAGAAAGAAAGAAAGAAAGAAAGAAAGAAAGTGAATGAAATAGAGAGAAAGGGAGAAATGAGAGAGAGAGTGAATGAAATAGAGAGAGAAAGGAAATGAGAGAGAGGGGTGAATGAAAGAAAGAGATAAGTGAATGAAAGAGTGAGTGAATGAAATAGAGAGAGAGGAAATGAGAGAGAAAGAGGGATGAATGAAAGACAGAGATAGAGTGAATGAAAGACAGAGTGAATGAAACATAGAGAAAGGGGGAAATGAGAGAGAGAGGGGGAGTGAATGAAAGAGAGAGTGTGTGAATGAAAGAGAGAGGTCACGTTGTGAATCGAATTAACGCGTTGTCTCTAGGTGCGGTTTGGGTACCGTGTTCAACATGTTTTCTCAGATCGAAGGTGCCATCATGAGAGCACTTTTTTTCCCTCGTACCTCAACCGAATGTCATCTTATTGATTTCTCTCAGCACGCCTCCTTATCTAAAGCGAAACAGAAGAATCGAGACGGCAACACAGACTGATTTGAGGTCCTCTAACATTCTGCATCAACCAAAGAGACTCCTTCATTTCTTGCTTAATCTGATGAATTTAAACTTCCCGAATTGCTGCCGTAGGAGAAAATAAAATTGACGAATCTGATTCAACATTTGGTAATTACTTCATTATGTGCCGTGTCCCTTCAGAACGTAGGTGGTTATGACTTCTCCTTGACCCTATCCCTTGTCGCTCTTAATAGTTTTTCTTTCTCTCTATTTGTCATGTGAGTATTAGATTCCTCATTACGTGTTTCAGAAACTTCAGGTTGTAGGGGTGTCAGGAAGTGGGTAAGAGAAGGACGAGAATACTGATGAGAGTGAAGAGGACGAAGAAAGGAGCATGAGAGTGTGAGAGGATGCAGGTTAGTGAGATAGGAGATGACTATTGACTTTACATTTAAATTCTTGTAGATTGTAGCTGTTGGGGAAGCAAGTAAACGGATGGGAATTCTACAGGCGGGAATGGATTGTTATGTAATATCTATCCTTCTATATGGCAGCAAATGCTGGACAATTTCCTTAAAAGTGAAGGAGAGGCTCGAAGTAACAGAAATGTGTTTCTCTAGAAGAATGCTTTCTAAAGTTAAGAATAGGTCTCCATTTCGTTTGCATCCTTTTTCAAACTTTTTCCTTGCTCCCATGCTCAGTCCCTAGTATCCTCAGCATTCTTCTTTTTCATTTTTCGATGTCGTATATTACCAGCTTCAATAAAGTTTAAAAGCATTTTTCCATTACGAATCAATTGGTAGAAACAAATGATGGAACCTTCAAATATGAAAAATAGCATATAGAGAAAATTTCAAAATATCTAATGAATATCTTTGTCGTTAATCATGGCAACATTTATCTATTTATGAATAAATGCAAATTTAAAAGAGAAAAATATTGTTTGAATAGATATGAATAGATACCGAGAGATATTAACAGATGCCGACAGACTTTGACAGAAAAAAAAAAAGAGATAACTGTGAACAGACTAGATTAGATAGGTAGATGAATTTTATATCAATGAAAAAGTAGAAAGAAAAATGTTCCGTTGTTAATAAAACAGTAGAGTTTTATAACGAGTAAAAATAAACAAGGAAGAGTGAAAAAGAATGAAAAAAAAAGAAAGAAAAGAAAGTTGCATGCGAAAATAAAGTGAAAAATCGTGGAAAACTGCAACCTGTAAAGGAAAAAGTATAGGACAAATATGCATACATATATATGTAAAAGGCAATCTGTGTGTGACTGTAAGCTATGCACGCCTACATTATTTAAGCTACGCCATTCAAACTTTCTAGCGACATATATCTACAGGGAAGCCAGTCGACACATACTTTTTGAGTTTAAGTTCAGCAATTTTCTCTTTCGCACTTTTTGGCCAATGGGGCCGATTGTTTACATTTGCTCCGTAAAACATCTAAGCTCTAAGAAGGTTGCTAGATTGCGTCACAGAAATCAAATCACACGTGTCAAACGCGACTAAAATATTTTTTATTAAAAAAAAGCTTTTATATTTAATTTTTATTTCGACGTTTTAAAAATTCATTTGGTCAACAAAAAAAAAAATGTGAATATTTTCCCCGTAATTTTGAAACAAAAGAAAGATAAAAAAAAGTGTTTTTTCAAACAAAAACAAAATATGCAAAAAGAAAGTGACAATGGTTATTTTAATTATTCAAGTCTTTTATTTTCAGATTTAATATTTCATACTTCAGAAAATAAAATTAAAAAAAATAAAGCTTTTTTTCGCTAAAAATTTAATGCAGAAAATTAACTGTCTGTAATTCGTGTGGCATTAATGCAACTTTTTCCTCTGAAATTAAATGTCTAAATTTTTAAATATTCTTCGAAAATTTCTTAAATTCATTTAGTCAACAAAAAATGTAAATATTTTCCCTGTAATTTTGAAACAAAAACAAACGCAATGTTGTTTAGACTGTCACACAAAACATCAATTCACGTTTACGCAAAACAAAAGAAAAAATATATTTCTTAATGGAAATTTTTAACAATTTTTAAAGAACAATATTTTATATAATTATTTTTTTATGTAACTGAGTTTTTAAGTGAGAATCTGACTACAAACGCTCGGAAATCGCAACACGCTGCATTAATCATCTAATTAAAAAATGTTTTTTGTACGGGCAATGCCAGGCTATGATGCTAGAACCAACATCACGGACGACATCTTCCTTCCACCTGTCGGTTCTCGTGGATTCGACCCACATATATAGATATAGATCATCATCATAATGGAAAAAAAAGCTTATCGATATGAGCATCGTCTTGATCTGGATCGATTTAGATCGATTCCGATAAGCTGTTCCACCGACGCTGTAAACCCTTGTGGAGCGGATTTCTCAGGCAGTGCACGGATGTAACAACATACGAGACTTGATCGAGTCACGTTTCGTTCCATGTGACTTTGCGTATGAGAATCATAAGGTGGATGACGTGATGGTGGTGGGACGAGCAATTGTGATGGTTACCTCTTCATATACATATATAATAAAGAAGAAAAGAACAAGGAGAAAGAAAAAGAGATGTAGTAGGAGTCTGAGGGGCGATTCTTTATTGAGGAATATGTAGGAGTGAATGAAGACGGAGAGAAATGGCGGGAAATAGAAGCGAACAAAATTTGTGAGTAGGAGAATGATTGGTTTACTTCGAGAATCTTATTTAGAAGAGGAACGACAAAAATAGCTAAAAAGAAGAAAGGGGGATGGGGATAGGAGAAACTTAATGATTAAAATAGAAAGAAGGATAAGAGAGGGAGAAAAGAAAGAAGAGTAAAGAGAGAGAGAGAGGGGGGGAAGAGAGAAAGAAGAGGGGGAAGAGAAACGGAGAAGAGGAAGAAGAGAAAATATAAGAAAAAGAGAGGAAGAAGAAAAAAGAGAGGAAAAAGAAGATAAAAAGAGATAAAGAAGAAGAGAAAAAAATGAGGAAGAAGAGAAAAGTAAGAAAAAAGAAGAGTAAAAGAGAGGAAGAAGAAGAGAAAAATGTGGAAGATAAAAAGAAAGGAAGAATAAGAGTAAAAGAGAGGAAGAAAAAGTGAGGAAGAATAAGAGTAAAAGAGAGGAAGAAAAAGTGAGGAAGAAGAAGAGTAAAAGAGAGGAAGAAAAAGTGAGGAAGAAGAAGACAAAAATGGGGAAAAAGAGAAAAAGAGAAAAAGAGACGAAGATGAAAAGAAAAAGAAAGGAACAAGAAGAAGAGAAAAAGTGAGGAAGAAGAAGAGAAAAAATGAGGAATAAGAGAAAAAATGAGAATTAAAAAGGGGGAAGTGAGAAAGAAGAAGGGGAAGTGAAGAATAAAAAGAGAAAGAGAGGAAGAAGGAGAAGAGAGGAGGGATAGGAAAAATAAAAGAGGGAAAGAGGGAGATTGGTGATAGTAGGATTCAGTGAGGAGAGAGCGAGGAAGGAAAGAGAATGTAGAAGGGGAATAAAATGTGACAAAAAACAAAATGTAAATACTGATTGTGTAAAAAAAACAAAGAATCTGAAATAATTAACCAATTAATTATAGGCAACGGGAGAGGAAAAAATAAGAAATAAGAAATAAACAGACCGCAGGACAAAGAAATATGCGCAAAAAGAAAAGAAAACTCTTTAAATAAATAAATAAAACAAAAAATAAAACAAAACAAGAATGAAAATGTGAGATAGAAAGAGAATAAAAAAAAAGAAAAGTTTGAATGAAAATCTGAAAGAGGTTCACTATTGTAGTTTACTATTTCAACCGACTTATTTCTAAATTAGTCTTTTGAAACGTTTCAAATACCTCGACTTTTTCATGCATTCTATCACTTTACTTTTAAATCAATCAATCCTACGTCTCTGAATAAAGTTATGTTGGGATTTCTTCACTGTTTGACTTTTATTCTATTTTATCTTGTAGCCATTATTTTTTTACGAAAGGTATTAGTTTCTAATTGAGATCAGTTAAGTATGTTTAATGCATAGAAAACATACGTTGAAGAGATTTTAATGCTGTATAATTTGTTGACAAAGTGTTTCTTTGTAGATCCTATTATGTTATAAATAATATTTCGATGCATGAAATAAATTCAATGGTCGATCAAGACGACTTCGGAGCAATGATGGAAAAAGAAGAAAAAAAATCCGTACAAGAAAATGGCGGGAAAAATAGAAAATAAACAAATAAAAAGTTGAATGATAAGGAAGGAAGTTTATTAACATGCGTTCGGTGGTGAGTTGAATTGAGTGAAATAGCGAGGAGAAAGATAGTTAAAGCTGAAAGGAAATTGACTGATTGCGAGAAAAGAAAACTGATAGTGTGATGCGACGAAATCGAGAGGAAAGAAAAAGGCGGGAAAAGAAGAGAATGGACAGAAATAGAGAACAAGGGGAGATAATTAAAAGGTAAAAGCAGACTGGAAAAAATGCGAACGGCGCACAGAAAAAAATGAATGATTGGATATAGTTAAAGAAAAGGAAAAAAAAGTTAAAAACGAGGAAAAAGTTTAAAATTATCTTTAAAATTATTATCTTTAAAATTATTAATAAAATTAAAAACAAAAAAATTAATAAAAAAAAATTAAAAAAATTGATAAAAAAAATAATTTGATAAAAATAATTTGATAAAAAAAATTTGATAAAATTTGATAAAAATAATTTGATAAAAATAATTTGATAAAAAAAAATTAATAAAAAAAAATTAATAAAATTATTAATAAAATTATTATCTTTAAAATTATTTTTAAAACACTATTTAAATAACATGAAAAATAACGTTATTTAGTTTCGCTCTGTGTGGCAGAAAGCCAAAGGTATGGGACACCCGGTGAGAGTAAAATCCACTAAAACTAACTACATTAGTGGCCACAGTTTTCACGCAAGATGCTAGGTTATTTAATGATCCATGCTCAAGGTGTACGGGGTGGCGTGAAATGGAATCCATGTAAAGTCGAATCGACGAACGGAGTTAAAATCTTAGATGATCTGTTGCATTCACTTTCTCACTTTGAAATTTGAATTTGAAAAAGACATGAATATGCTGCCTCTCGCACACACCAAGCAGTCTAAGCTCTCTAACTTTGGGTGGCAACCGGAATCAGTCAGTTAAGTGCCATACTTGAGATACGATCAGACCTCTTTCGATTCATAAATGACTAGGTAGAAGATGTTCCCGCAGTAGGATGCCAGTTCTTTCTGCGATTTAAGATTATAGGACCCAAACTGCCCTCCTATTTAACCCATATTAGGGGAGTACAGATGGGTTCATACCTTTTTCCAGAAGTATTATGCACGTAAGTGAATGCAACGTATCTGACAGGTGTAACACCCCAACGGACCGTCCTAACAATTTCTCCGGCGGCCGTTCTCCACGCTGTGATGTTGCCGGGAGATTGTAGAAGATGTCGGCCGAACAGCTGGGGGTACAAGAATGAACTATAAGGAACGAACTTCCACAACTTGGATGAGTTGAAAGGATGCTTTATTTCGTTTAGAGTTAGCCTTTTCGGTTGGGGCAGGCGAATGTGACACACAGCTCTAACTCTAATTAATGGAGATCAACAAATCCGAACTGGACGAAGCAAGACGAACGGAGATCCTTACTTCAAGCTCGCACCCGGCGGACTCCCCTTCACTTAACTTAACTCGGAAAAATTACCTGAATTTATTTAAAATTGACCGGAAATCCGGAAATCCGGAAATGCTTTAGACCACCGGTGACAAACATTGGAGACTGTAAGTCTGAAATTTCAGTTATCTTTTTTTTTTATCTTAATAAGGCTTCCGCCGGAAAAGGCTTAATGTGTGGTCAAGATACAGTAAAGGACAGCCTTTGACCGGGTCATCGAAAACCCACCTGCTGAACTGTATCTCTTTATCACATTAAATCACTGAGTCAAATATTTACCGGAGGACAATTTTCCTCATAAAAGAAAAAGCGTTTATTTATTTATTTTTTTCGTCTTCTTTTTCACTTTTGTTAAATATGTTTTTAAACTATTTTCTCTTCTAATCTATTTTCTATTTTAATCTATTATAATAAAAGACATATATGTCTAGTTATCATGTCACACAGGAATTAGAATTCTGCTCTCTGATTTCTCTTTCCGATCCGTTAATGATTTTAAAATCACAACGAACGCCGGTATAAGAGAAGAAAAACTGAGTTTAAACCGTGGAGAGATAAAGGATAACCACGCCACTAACTTTTTCAAAAATCTGTAGCAGTTCACATGTTAAAAATTAAATATATAGAAACTCATGATTACCAACGTCTCGAAGGAACATTGCATTAATGAATAGAAAAGCTTAATCAAGACCGCGAGTATAGAATACCCAGTAAGAATCGAATCCACTATAGTAGTGATCCTAGACTCTATTGCTAACTATTGTTTTAAGGGAAGATGCAAGGTTATTTATACAGTTTTGTTTAGTAAGGCTACACATGCATGATACTAGTGAGTATCAATGATCACAAGACTAACTTGTTTACCATCGCAAAATCTATTTTCAAACCTAGCGATATACCGATACAAAATCACATTAATAGAGCACAAGTGAAAAGTGAACTCGTTGGCTTTTCGATTGGTTTGACAATGACGAGACACGGCAACATTTCAAGAAACCAAAATTGTGCATGTATGCGCCTGTCCATTTGGTGAAATACTTATTACTAGAGCGCGAAACATACATTGGTTACATAACTAATACATTATTGTACTGAATAACTTGAAATTTATCCGATATTATTTCAGTTAAATCACATATCACCAGTCCACACAGCAACAACAACAAAAAAAAAACAAAATCAAGACATCTGCAAAAATGACATAACGTGTGAAGATGCGATATTCGAAAAAAAAACCCCCCAAAAAACCAATTAAACTAACAATACAATGCATATGGAAATTGATAATACAATTAATTGAAATTGAGTTTAAATTGCTAATACAATTATCAAAATGACTAATTGATAATGGCTTGAGAGAACCGTACCATGGGCTGGTTTATATTTAAACTTGTCCCAGAAACCAAGAAAATCGCCCGAAATTGTTTTTCTGACAAACAAAAACCCCTTAAAGAGCTTTAATCAATCTTCAAGTGTTTGACCGATTCTCGAATAATTTGAAGTGCGAGAAAAGAAGCTGATGGAATAGAATTTGCGTTTACAGTTTACTGGTTTCACAGTAAAAGGGTGAAATATATTAGTATTTACGCTCTCACACCCTGATTGAGCACTCTGGAAGAGTGGGAGACTTTGTAAACAGTAGCTACTCAGGCATTTACGCACCGCTCATTCGATAATGAATTGGAACACTCTAGCTATTGGGTGTGTTTATACGAGCTAAAAAGCCTGCTTTCTTCTACCGGACGCTCGTGGCCTAGGGGTGGAATCGCCGATTGACCCCGATTCGGTCGGGTTTCAATCCTGGGTTAGGAAGCAACCGGAGTCTAAGCCGTACTGATGAGCTGTAATACAGCAAAACAGATCTGTCTGCGGATGACTATAGTATATATAAAGACAGAAATTTACTCACTTATATATATATATATATATATATATATATAAGTGAGTAAATTTCTGTCTTTATATATATATTGAGCGCACACAAATGTAAATACTCGATTTTACGAAACGAAAGATTTAACAACAAAAAAGAACTTCAAATATTAATACACGCGCTTAATCGTACATTTTCCTGTATCTATTCACGTACAAACTGATTTCTCTTTTCAGAATTAGTTGAGATTCCACCCACAAACAGGGTAACATCAAAGCGTCTACACTGAATACGTTTATGCAAACTTGCTCTTAGGTTCCCTGAAAATGTGAATGTCGTCATTTGTCAGTAAAAAATAAGCCTTAATTAAAGTTCGTTACCATAATCAAGCTATAAGTATTCATTGGATAGACGTTAATTGTATCGAACGAGGTTGTTTTCTCTTCTTGAAGAAGTAATTGTAGATTGTAGTGAGCGAAATTGTCTTATCTCGTCATGAAAACGAGCCTTAAGATGTCCACTTCCCGCGAGTCGTTTCACCGATTTGACCTTACTCTCAGTCGATGTTTTTACGCACGCTGCCAAATCGACAGAAAATATCGCACAAAAGTTTCTCTAGTTCTAAATTTCAGTCTATTCATATCACTCCTTTTGAGTTTCAATTAGAACGGCTGAGAGGTTTATTATTCATTTGAAAAAAATCCACCTGGCTCATCTTTACTCCATTCATTTCTTTTTATCAAAGGTTTAAAAGAAACTCTTATCCACTGCAAACTTAAAAGTAATTATATATAAGTACTTAATACTAATAGAAGTATATTCCAGTTATATTTACTTTTAAAAAGGGTTCAATACAAAGGCAGAGCATGAATATAATATTTATTATTATTATTATTATTATTATTATTATTATTGTAAAAGCGTACTGCAACTCAATAGCTATAAAGTTTCGGTTTTTAATACGTCATCATCAGGCAGTGAAATGTGGTTAATTTATTGGAGATATATATATTTATTGGTTATATATATATATATATATATATATATATATATATATATATATATATATATGTAAATCATTTTCACAACGAACATCCAACATTGCCTGATGATCTCGAAACAGAAATTTACGTGTCGCAATGTACTTTTAATTCATAATTATATGATTATATGATGCTCTACCATATTTATTGCATTGAGCACTGCTCATAAAAAAATAAATGCCAGGGAACTCAAAATCGTAAAACCTTGGGTCCTTTTTACCTATATATATATATATATGAGATAGATAATAAGATTAAAAAAATAACAGGCCATCAAATTAAAAATTATTCGATTGTTCCGTATGACCGAGAGCTTTCGACTAAACTTTTAACCATTATCAAGGACGGTTTTATATATTTTTTTACTTTAAACAGAATACATGAATTTTATTTTATGTATGTATCTTATCGGAATGTGTTATTTTCCCAAAAATGGTCAGCACATTGTGGCCGTGTTCATAGTTGATCTTATTGAGTGTTGGCTTTCCTTTCTGCATTAATGATGCTTCCATTATTTTTAACATTTTTCACGTGTTGATGAGGATATTATATTTGTATTATCAACGTGAATATTTCGAATAGAGTTTGATAGATTTCCATATGTGCTTAAAATAGATTTTATAGAGCTATAGTCATATATAGAGATTTCTTGTTAGGTATGTTGTAGTATATATACATATAATTATTTATAAATTTAGATTTGTTAGAAAGGTAGTTCCTGAAAGGACGTGAATATTATTGATTCTGTGTAATTTGGTGCTTCCGGGGGAGTTATTGTTGTTGACGGGAGATTATGAACATTATTAAAAAAAAATAGACGATATGATCAGATAAACTAGAGTCTTACTCTTAAATATTAGGTTGTCCCAAAAGTTCGTAAACACTTGCAAAAATTGAAATTTTACTCGCCAAGTAATCTAAGGTTACCAGAAAACACTTGCAAAAAATTGAAATTTTACTCGCAAAAACAACAAAAATTATTGCTCAAAATAAAGACCATCATTTTCCAAGACTTTCTACCATCGATCTGGAAGCTTTCGGATCTGGTCAAAGTACCATTCAGCCGGCTTCGAATCAAAGAATTCTTGACACGCTTCCTCGCCTTCATCAAACGAGTCGAATCGGTGGCCCTTCAAAAAGTGTTGCATTGAGCGGAAAAGGCCGTAATCTGATGGAGCACAGTCAGGACTATAGGCTGGATGTGGTAGAACCTCAACGCCGTCCAGCTCTTCAAACTTGTCTTTGGTCTTCCTGGCGGTGTGTGGCTTGGCATTCTCCTGCTGCATCAAAGCGCGCTTTCGTTTGATCAGAGCCGGGTACTTTTGCTTCAACTTTTCGTAGACCCGCTCAAGTTGCTGACAGTGGCACTGATGGCACGACCATTCGGAACCAACTCAAAATGCACGATTCCTTCAAAGTTCCAACAAACGGACAACATGACTTTCTTGCCGAATCGATCTTGTTTTGGAACCGACGGTGTCTCTTGCTCTTTCTGAACCAATCGCTTGTCTCAATTGTGCTGGACTAGATAGATCCATTTCGCAAGTGTTTACGAACATTTGGGACAACCTAATAGTTTCGTCAAATCAAAACTTTCATATGGATGTCATGGATGACTCAAACATCGCTTAGGAATGTTCATACTGTCAGCTCTGTAAAACCACTTTCTTAAATCAATGATTAAAAACTACTTCTAGCGAATGAAGCGTGTAGGTTTTAACAAAGGTCACCCTTCTGTGAAGCCCGTAAATTACCTCTACAGAACCATAAACAAAATAACAAAATAGAAAAAAAAAACACTTCACGTGAGGATTTTCAGTGGCAGCAACAAATAAAATGGATGGCATACGTAACTCTAAGAGACATGATCAAGACGTTGGCGTCATAACCGCTGAACAATGTGTTAGGAAGGAATACCTCAACAATACCGGAAAGCAGGAGCCTTGTCGACGAATTAAAGATGTTGACGTCACTAATGGCACTGAGCAATATGTTGGAAAGACACCTCAACAATACCAAGAAGCGAGATTAACGATAATGATCAAGACGTTGACGTCATATTACCGAACAATGTGTTAAGGAAGGAATACCTCAACATCTACAAGCAAGATCGTAATAATGGTCGACGTTGACGTCCCATATTATGAACAATGTGTTGGAAGAATGTCAACAATACCGGAAAGCAGAGATAGCAGTAATGATCAAGACGTTGACGACCATATTCATGAACAATGGTAAGGAAGGAATACCTCAACAATACCGGAAAGCGAGATAACAATATTGATCCAGACGTTGACGTCATATGCTTGAACAATGTGTTGAAGGAGCACCTCAACAATACCGGAAAGCGAGATAGCAGTAATAGTCAGACGACGGCGTCCCATAATGGCGAACAATGTGTTGAGAGAGCCCTCAACAATACCGGAAAGCGAGATAGCAGTAATGGTCAAGACGACGTTCCATACTTCGCCCGAACAATGTGTGTTAGGGAAGGAATACCTCAACAATACCAGCGAGATAGCAGTAATGATCAAACATTCGACGCTCATATTACTTCGAACAATGTGTTAGGAAGGAATACCTCAACAATACCGGAAAGCAGGATAACGTATTGATCAAGACGTTGACATTATGTGCTTGAGCAATGTGTGGGAAGGAATACCTCAACAATACCGGAAAGCGAGATAACGATAATGATCAAGACGTTGACGACCATATTACTGCTTCGAACAATATGTTGAAGGAATATCAACAATGCAGGCTTAGAGATAACAGTAATGATCAAGACGTTGACGTTCCATATTACTTCGAACAATGTGGAAGGAATACCTCAACAATACCGGAAAGCGAGATATGATAATGATCAAGACGTTGACGTCCTATTACTTCGAACAATGTGTTAGGAAGGAATACCTCAACAATGCCGGAAAGCGAGATAGCAGTAATGATCAAGACGTCTGACGTTCCATATTACTTCGAACAATGTGTTGGAAGGAATACCTCAACAATACCGGAAAGCGAGATAGCAATGTTGATCAAGACGTTGACGTCCCATATTACTTCGAACAATGTGTTGGAAAGGAATACCTCAACAATACCGAAGCGAGATAGCAGTAATGATCAAGACGTTGACGTCCCATATTACTTCGAACAATGGTAGGAGGAATACCTCAACAATACCGGAAAGCGAGATAGCAAAGTAATGATCAAGACGTTGACGTCGTAATACTTCGAACAATGTCCATTGGGAAGAGCCCTCAACAATACCGGAAAGCGAGATAGCAGTAATGATCAAGACGTTGACGTCCCATGTTACTTCGAACAATATGACGTAGGAAGAATATCGTAATGCCGAAGCGAGATAGCGATAATGATCCAGACGTTGACGTCATATTACTTCGAACAATGTGGTAGGAAGAATATAACAATACCGGAAAGCGAGATAGCAATGATCAAGACGTTGACGTCCCATATTACTTCGAACAATGTGTTAAGAGGAATCCTCAACAATACCGGAAAGCAGTTGGCAATAATGATCAAGACGTTGACGTCCCATATTACTTCGAACAATGTGTTGAAGAATACCTCAACAATACCGGAAAGCGAGATAGCAATATTGATCAAGACGTTGACGTCCCATATTACTTCGGGCAATGTGTTAGGGAAGAGATACCTCAACAATACCGGAAAGCGAGATAGCAATATTGATCAAGACGTTGACGTCCATATTACTTCGAACAATGTTGGGAAGAATACCTCAACAATATGGAAAGCGATTTAGCAGTAACCGGTCAAGACGTTGACGTCCCATATTACTTCGAACAATGTGTTGAGAGGAATACCTCAACAATACCGGAAAGCGAGATAGCAATAATGATCAAGACGTTGACGTCCTGTACTTGGAAGAACAATGTGTTGGGAAGGAATACCTCAACAATACCAGGCAGAGATAGCAATAATGATCAAGACGTTGACGTGTTATGTACTTCCAGAACAATGTGTTAGGAAGGAATACCTCAACAATGCCAGAAAGCGAGATAGCAGCAATGATCAAGACGTTGACGTCCCATATTACTTCGAACAATGTCGTTAGGAAGGAATACCTCAACAATACCGGAAGCGAGATAGCAATGTTGAATCAAGACGTTGACGTCCCATATTACTTCGAACAATGTGTTAGGAAGGAATACCTCAACAATACCGGAAAGCGAATGGCAATGATCAAGACGTTGACGACCCGTAATGGCCCGAACAATGTGTTGGGAAGGAATACCTCAACAATACCGGAAAGCGAGATAGCAGTAATGATCGGACGAACAGCGTCCCATGTTACTTCGAACAATGTGTTAGGGAAGGAATACCTCAACAATACCGGAAAGCGAAGATAGCAGTAAATCTGTTTTCCAGAGTCTATTAGTAAACATTGGCAATTTTCTAAAGTGTAACCCGGTTGATTGAAATGAACTGCTATTGGGGAATATTGGTTGTTCTGTCGTATGCTAAATGCTTACTAATAGACTCCGATTTTAGTTCTACACACACACGCAGAAAGAAAGAAAAACACTGGATTTTAAAATTAAATACACACAAGCTAGGGTTAAATAGGGACTTAGGTGTTTTGAATCCTTACAAATATTTCAATAGCTAAACATTTTTTAGATACAATTAAAAATATTTTCTCTAAAACAAAATTTATAAGTATTATTAAAGATAGGTTTACGTTTAATATTTTAAAAAAATCTGTTGCTTTCTGCGTCATGTGATGTAAACAATCTCTCTCCACGGACGCTTTCGTGAAATACGTTTCTAATTTAAATTTTAAAATCATTTGTTTCTGATGAAGGACCGAGCACAGTCTGAAATATAAAATATAATAATAGAAATAAACAATTATTGTCAAAGAAATACATTTTTAAACTTACAACTTTTTAGTAGTTTTTCCTATATATATATATATATATATATATATATTGTAATGGTTTTTACAATGCTTTATAAAAGCATAGTATCACTACACCAAAATTTTTGCGTTTCGATGCTACGTGTGCTCCTCATCTGGTAATAAGTTGAAATGAAAAATAAATGGTGAAAACGATTTATTTTTGGTAATATGATATGTAAGTGAATGTGGGATGGGAGTTTAGTACGATTTAACCGGCAGTTTGTAGCCATAGTGATACAGCCTTGGGTTAAGGGAGGGCTGCGGAGTAGCCTAGCTTTGGACAGGTCACTTTTTAGTTTTGTCTGGGTAATTCTTATATTGGGACGTTAGGCTTTTTAAGAAAAGGTAGACACTTTATTTTACTACTATCTATGAGTGGATGGAATAGAGTTACTATTAATGTTGTGTGAGTTTATTTTCTTTTATTTATACGATGTTCGTTTTTTTTATTTTGAGGATTAAACATGAGTATTAATTACCTTTTTGGAGGGGATTATTTTCTGTGAATGAGGTATTTTTTGGTTAATTAAATTTTAACGAAAAATATTTTCGATGTTTACATAACACTGCTAATTCATTTGTGCGGTTCAATAGTTTGCTATTGTTGGGGTACTTTAGAATGTGTAGCTTTTCACTTAAGCATAAAGGGCAAATGTCGTTAAGCAAGACTCTAGTTTTTTTCCAGGATTTTCCATTTTACTTTTGGGTTTCTGTTCTGAAGATTATCCCGTAGTAGAATGCCATTACTTTCTGCGGTAGACTAGTTGCCAGCCAAGGCTATAGAACCCAATCTGTCCCATGATTTAACTCGTGACTGGAGGAAAGAGACGGATTAATACTTTTCCTAAGGGTATTTGCGCTCAAATGAATGCATGCGTGTCCTAAATGATGCAAAGTTATTGTTTGCTGAACTACGTATAACATTTCGCAAGTTTGGTTCCAAAGATTACTGGCGGCCTTGCAAGAGTTGACTGAACAACAGCAAGGCCTCGATCCCTCCTCTATTCAATTAATTCAAAGTCTTCACATCTACATCAGACAAGGTTGAATGCTTTACTGGTAAATTCCCCGACTCAACAATTGACACGTCGGTAGTACCGACACCGTATTGCCACTACTGCCTGATATATGCATAATTCCATTTCTGGTCCCTGACATCATTTCTAAAGTAGACTCCTATAAGCCATCGTCTTATCTACTATTAGATAAAAATTACTAAGTTTAAACTTATCAAATCGAGAAATCCGTTACTAATTCAATAAAGGATTAGAACTGACAGATCGATACACTCGAAAGTGCACTCGAAAGATAAATATTAGGATGACCACCCGGAGTTAATCTTCTCGAGATTGAGTGGCTCACTCATACCAATTCTTTCTACTATTTCCTTTCTAGAGTCGAATATTTTTACACCTGACTTCTTTGTCAGAAAAACTTTTGAATTTTCAAATGCCACTTGTTCTTTTGTTCAAATAAATTCCACCTTTTTTTCATAAGGGAACATAAAGTTGTCACTAATCGGATTGTCACTGTACATATCGCCTGTAGAAAGTCCTAAGTGTATGGAAATATGGCAATCCTTTCGACATAAAAATAAGAAAAATGTTAATACTATATTTGCTGAATATTAGCTTGAGTCTTAAGTCATTTCTGTTGTTGGAAACCAATTGGGCTTGACTACCATTTGCTAGGCAAGCACAACAACTTAAACAAAACATTTAACTAAATGGAACTGATAAACACGGTACTAATAATTACGATGGCAAAGACTGAATTCAAAGAAAGACTAAGAATAACACATTTTACATGAGATAAATTCGCCTCATACTGCACTAGACCTGTCTTTCCCTCTTGAATAAGCAATTATATTCAATCTAATTACAGTTAACAGTAGATAAATAACAATGGTTCAATGATTTTTGTGGTCTGATTGTTCAATAAGATTTTGTACTTGTCAAAATATTGAAATGAGATTGCATCACTAATTTAATCAGTAAGCTTATTCCATTTAGTCAACTGTTTTATTTAAGTCGTTGTCTACCTCCAGGACCTTGAGTTTGGTACACGGTAATCAAACCAATTGTAATAGCGAATTTATCAAACTAAGTAACCGCTCCTTAAACAGAGACTGCGGCAGAAATAGCAACCACATAATGGGATGACAGCTAAATAAAGACACCATTGCCAAAGTTCAGTAGCACTACACAGGTGTCAGTTTAAAATGTGGGAGGTGTTTCTATCGAATCCTGTGGATAGTGTCTTACCATTATGTGGGAGGCGCTTTTTTTAGGTATTTTTGCCGCACCCTGTATAGTAGGTGACAAAAATGGGGATAGAATGGAAAGGAAGTTCCAGAGAGCCATAATAGCGAACGTCGTGAAAAGACATGGTAGATAACAGAAGCCGCGTGAAAGCGAAATTTCAGGGTGTGCGTTGTTTGCTAACGGTCTACCGCAGAAAGTAATAATAACCAATTGTGGAAAAACCTTCCGTCTAATCAGTCATGTCTCTTTCGAGACATGATTACCCAAGCGTGTATCACGTATGACACTTAACTGACTGACTGATTTCAGAACCATAAATTCTTTTGTTGCTTATTGGTTGTTTTGGAATAATATAGAGAGATTTTAAAATTTGTAATTATTTGTGTCAGCGAAACAGAACTGTCAGAGTAACAGAATTGACTTATATATATATATATATATATATATATATATATATATATATATATATATAATAGCTGAGACGCATAGAAATCTAAGAGTGTGGTGATACCGACCGAGCAAAAGCGAGACCGGATGTTGGCTCTATGCCGACCAGAAAGCGAATGAATAAAAATCACCTCCGCGCATCTGTTCCGGTTGAAAAATAAAAATCAATCAAATGTCAAATTTTCATTTCGCGATCCTACGCGAATATTATTTACCAGCCAATGAGAAGCCCAGAATCAAGTTCAAGTAATGAAATTACAAACGAGCTTCGGATCCAAAAGGCAGATATAAAAACCGGAGACAAATCATCGTTAAACAGACGGGAAAACGAGAGGAGAAGAGCGTAATTAATATCCCCTTGACTTAAGTCGAGCGGCTACTATGTTGACCTCTTTCTTTCTCTCTGTCTCAAAAGTACTTACTAACTCCTCCAAAGACATTTCTCAAAGGTACTTACTGACTTATTGACCTTAGAAGCGGCAACATCAAAATGAACATCCCCTTACCTACAAGATGCTTCCACACCCATAAGCACTAATTATCCCTTTTCAGCATTATTATTCGCCATGCCACAATTTTACCGGCCGTTGTACACAATCTAAGCACTTTTATCCTTGCCATAAACAAATTTTAAAGTCGTGTTCGGATCACGTCCGAATAACTCGCTATAAAGTGGTTTACCACGACGATGAACACAAAACATTTCCATCAAATAAATTGGTATTCCCCAACGTTACACCAGATAAACTGGCAAACCTGAAGTTCCCCAGGTAAACTTTTCAACACATATATTTATACACAAAGACATATTCTCCTGGCCAACGCACCTACCCATCTTTTCAGCAATCATGGCAATGAAAAACTTAACGTCCGCCGGTACCAAAATGAACAACAACTACTACAGTAAGCCAAATTACTCTTTCAAAATTTATATTTTACGGAAAGCTCAAAATGAACATTCTTCCCAGCATTTCGGCACCAAAAAGAAAAACCGAACGGACAAACTAGTAGACTCTAGCCGAATCAAATGATATTTTCATGTCAGCATGGAAACAAACCGGCCTCCCCAATATATAATCTATATTTACAAATTTCAAAGTCGACCATCATTCTGATTAGTCAAATTAAAAACACCCATAAAATCTAAATTGATCTGTCTCCATCCTACAGATTCAACATTTAAGTAGCAAACGTATTGTTTCCTAAATTCAAATGTAAATCATTTTCACCAGAGTTAATGAACATTGCTAGATAACGAGATACTTCTCAAAACAGAAATTTCCGTGTCGCAATTAAATTAGTTTTAAATAAAAAAACAAATTTAATTATATATATATATATATATATATATATATATATATATATATATATATTAAAATTAAGGTAAACAAAAAAAATTAAGGGAGACACGTTATTTCATGGTAAATCGGAAGTATGGAATAACGTGTCTGCCTTATTTTTTTCCTATATTTGCTTTATATGTGTTTATATACATATATATTTAGAGCTCTTCTAGAGAGTTATCCTACCACTTTATGTACAGGACACTCCTTTGGATTCTTCTATATCTATACCGCATATTGATATATATATAAATATATATATTACGTTTAATTCCTGCATTCATTAATTTCTTGAAGAACTTTAAAACATAAAGTAAAAAATAAAAAAACAAACGAAAAACAGGACCAATAGAGGGAAGATTCACAAGATTAAGGGATAGTGAACAAGTAAAGAACCGGTTTTTCAGAAAAAATCTCTGCAAGTTTTAAGCTACTAAACATATTTCCAGCCGATTGAGAGATCATCACCTAATTCTTATTTAATTTTTTTTTATATTAAAACGTTTAGGCCGTTGTATTTCTAACCGTCTGTAGTTGTTGTCTATTTTGAAATATCAAAAAGTGGTGTGAGAGGGAATCCATTTGATCTCTTATCCACATATCGTGTCCTTCTGCCTTTAATCTTGTCCAGCTGCCCTTCGTTGACCCTGAAACGTGTATTAAACTCTCAGTGACGTCAAGGAATTTTCCAAAAAAGTGTCAAAAATCTTATTTCATTAAGAAGGAAAAAAAAAAAAAATTGTTAGATTTTTAATGTTATTATGGATATGAGAGAAACCAGAATGAATATATATATATATATAAATAGTACTTGTTCACTACGTGAGTACTAGCTAAAGATATTGGTTTATAGCGGGAAAATAGTAGGCAGCCTTTTTACACGCACGCACTGATAATAAGAGTCTGATCATACCACCCACGCAAAGAAAGCGGTTCTTGTTGTTGTTGTAGAAGAAGTGAGTTAATTTATTCACGAGAGAAAGTATACCCACTGCTGTTCATGAATCGAAATTTTAATTCAATAAAACCAGTTTGCATTCCAGTCAGTTCACACTCACAAAAATATGGAATTTACTCTCATATATATATATATATATATATATATATATATATATATATATATATGATGTGGAATATATATATATATATATTTGTATATATTTGTATATATATATATATTTGTGGGGAATTTGAACAGCAAGAGCCAAATAAATGTTTTTGCCCATGTGAATAATAAATCAAACGTAGTTTCCAACGTATACTTCGAAGTATTTCTTTTGACGCCAAGAAATACGATGTTAAACAGGGTTCTTACCCTGTTTAACATCGTATTTCTTGATATTTAAGATTGAGATTTAACATCGTATTTCATTGATAAAATTATCCAAAATGTTGGCTACCATCTCGTACATGCGTATAGTAAATATCACCAGATTGGTCCCAAAATGATTAAGGCAGTTTAAGTAGAGTCGTAATAAAATAATTATTTCTTAAACCGTAACTTATCTTCTGTAATTGGGCGGTAATATTCTTAGTCAGAAGCAGTGTAAAATCTAGTTACCCCAAAAACTTTTCGGAATACTTTTTTGAAGGAGACGAAGAGAACGAGTTGGAAGCCTACTTTCACGTTCACGTTTATATATAAATCTATCGGTTATTTGTCTGTGTCTCTCTTCACTGTCTGTCTGTCTGTGTCTGTCGCTTCACTGTCTGTCTGTCTTTGTTTGTCGCTTCACTGTCTGTCTGTCATTGTTTGTCTGTCGCTTCACTGTCTGTCTGTCTTTGTCTGTCGCTTCACTGTCTATGTCTGTCTGTCGTTTCACTGTCTGTGTCTGTTTGTCGCTTCACTGTCTGTCGGTCGCTTCACTGTCTGTCGGTCGCTTCACTGTCTGTCTGTCGGTCGCTTCACTGTCTGTCGTTTCATTGTCTGTCTGGCTTTACTATATTGTCAGTAATCTCTTTTTCATAAACATTTATAGCTTTTTTGTATGTACATTTATAAACAATAACCTACACAATTTGCAATTGTCTGTGAATTCTCATTGAATAGTGTTTCTTAAAGTATATGCAAAAATGTTATCACAATCAACTAACTTCAGAAAACTATTTAAAAATCTTGAAGCTAAATCTAAAGTAACATTTAAACATAAAATCTAAAGCTTTTCTTTGTAAATTTCATCACGTGTTCTTTCTCATTAATTATTCCATGTAGAACAACACTTGTTGTTGGGGGAGCGGAATAGTGTGAAATCGAACACATCACTCGCTATAAAAAAATACGATTACCATCAATATAACTATTTGTCAGTCTCTATATAAAACGCATACGTTTATCATTACCTGTCATTATTTGCAGATTAGGGTTAAATACTTCGTTAAAATCATGGTGACATGGTAAGGCCTTGGGCAAAATCTTATCTGGGACAAGAAAATTGCTATTTACCGACTTAACTATCTATAAAATTATGTGACTTCTGTTAGTCCGTTCGTCACGACCCCTAAAATAGCCATACATTAAACGATCAAAACCTAATTTTTAAGAGAAGTGCAAACAGATAAGGTGGTACAAAGTACATTTAGTTTTACTCGGGAGTTCAAACATGACTCTTCTGCCAAGGATGAGTTTCGTGCACAAGATCTTGAATTCTGTGTTAATATGCGTGAAACATACCCACAACTGAGCAACAACGCATTGAAAATCCTCATTCTGTTTTCCATAACCTACCTTTGTGAGTCAGGATTTTCTACTTTACTCACAATCAAGTCCAAAGCACGAAACCAACTGTAGATGGAATGTGACATACGTTGCGCACTTGACAAGACTAACCCTGATATTGATACACTGACGCACAAGAAGCAACATCACCCTTCTCACTAATGTAATTTTAAAGTAGAAGAGCAAACAAAAAGTCCTTTTATTTGTTACTAACCGCTCTCTATGGCTATGCTTAGTTGTTACTAACGGCTCTCTATTTTACTCTGTAACTATAAGGTTATCAGTATATTTGTACATTTGAAAAATAAATTAATAAATAATCTCAGTATGTTTTAACTGCTCTTTCTCTCATACACATGAAAGAGGGAAATCTGGATGGTTGAACTGGGTGTAGGGGGAAATGACAGAAAAAAGTTTGGAAACCACTGATATAGTGAATGTGTAGCAGATAAGAAATTAATTAAATCAACTCTCTTTTACAAAAATTCACAACGACGTGTGAAATAGAAAAAGGATTGATCATGTGCTTAAAGAAAAAGTCGAAACCATATTTCGCAAGTAGGTGTTAAAATGATTTTTGTTGAATGGGAGCGACTTGCAAGACCAAAAGGACTTCTCGTGTAAGTGCGAAAATCTTAAGCCTCTTCTTCATCTTTGATGAGATCATCCAGCATTCACTTCAATACAGAAGGACAGATATCACATAGCAATCCGGCAGTCTTTTCCTGTCTTTCAGTACCCTGCTTAGCTTCTGAAATGCGTCTTTGGCCATGCCAATGCGTCTTTGGATCTCCGTGTCGCATGTTCCATCCTCTGTCAGAACATTTCCCAGGTATTTGGATGTTTGTACTGCTGTACTTGTAATATATTTGTTTAACACTATTCCGTTTTTGTGTCTTTATTTCTGGCCCCAACGGATCAGAACAGCTTGGTAACGATGTCACAACATACATAGAGCAGAGTTTTAGTAAGAACGGCATTCACATTACATATATGTTGTCATTGTTCTGACTGTCTGAAGATAGCACGAAGGCGTAAATTTAAGAGTTAACATGCTAATGTTCGCCCCTATGTCCACAACCTCTCTTATTTTATATATGATCTATTGTAGGTGTTATATTTTGGTATAAACCGATATTTTAAAGGTAGGATATTAGTTTGCAGATTATCTATTGTAGGTGTCATACATTCTCATATACCAAACTCATCAAAGATGAAAGAGGGACGTGAAGCAATCGAAATGTGGTTCTACAGAAGGATGCTTAGAATACCAGGGACCGAACATGTGAGCAACGATGAGGTTTTTGGAGAGGATGGAAACAAAAAGTAAACTAATACTGAACATCAAGAAAAGACAGCTGAAGTTCCTGGGACATGTAACGAGAAAGGAGGGCTTGGAGAACTCTATACGCATAGGTCAGATAGAGGGAAAAAGCGACAGGGGAAAGCAACGCGTAACATACTTGATACACTTGAGCAAATGGATGACAGAGAGGGGTAACAGGAGAGAAGCGTGTTAAGGGCCACTAGGGATAGGAAGATGTGGAGGAACATGTTCGTTTACATTCTGAAGGGGTATGGCACACAGAAGAAGAAAATACCAAAACACACACACACACACACACACACACACACACACACACACACACACGTTAGCCTCTTTCTTCTTGTGTTTTAATCTACGAATCATGTATTTACCAGGTTAATGCATACTACGTTTACCTAATTGCTTTTATTTCAACAGGTATTATGACATCTAAATACACCTGAACATACTTTTCTGTTTATTACCAGAGTTCTTATTGCATTTTTTTTTATGTTTATGGTTTTCTCTAGTATGCTTTACTAGAGCTCATATTGCAAATTTTTGACACTAATGATTTTTTCTGGCACTCCGTATAACTGGTTCCCATATTGTATTCATCTCTATGCTTGGTCGGTTTAGGAGATTTGTGAAGCCTATCACATGTGCTGATTCCTTAAGTTTACGTAGTCTCCAGTGTGGTTCTCTATCTGTTATTTCAAGTTCATCCCATAGGGAGGTGATGATCCCCTTTCTCGCTCCATACGTGGTCAGCTACGCCTGATTTTTCTATCTCCCCTCGTGTTACGGCCTTGCGATGTTCCTGTAGCCTTACCTTAAGGGGGTGACCTGTTTCTCCTTTATATTTATTTCCACAACTACACGGAATGGCGTACACACAATCCTTAGTCATGTCCTCCTCTGTTGTGGGGTCTTACTCGGGAGAGGTACCTGCGAAGAACCACTTCTGAAGATCGTTCTGATGTTATATGGACCACAGATCCTTTGTGTTTTCTCCGATAACCCCTTAACATATGGTAGACAGACTGAGGCTGTTTTCTGAGAATTGTTATCCTCATGCACCCTCCCTTCCATGTACGTTGGAGTTGTTGTCATGTTCCCTGGATAATTGTTTTGTTGTAGGGTACTGCTTATACAGACCCTTTCCTGTTCGTATGACTCTGGGTCGCCGCCTATGACTTGATGTTGAAGGCAGCAGACGATCCCTTTCTTTACACTGTATAGGTGGTGTAAGGGAGATGTCAAAGAGTGGAATGGACGGACGACAGCCTTGGTATACATCAACCAATGTGAGGAACCACTTTTTTATTGGAAATTGGAACATTACAGCGCTGCTTGCCTTAGCATACAGCTACTGGGTATTAAGGATTGTTCGAGTTTTTGGGTAACGTTGTGTACTAGTGAGCCAGTCACGAGCTGACTCATTTGATAGTTCACTAATAGAAGGGTTAACCAATCAGATGGCTCAAAATATTCAATACGACGTGTATAAAAGGCAATCATATTTTCCCGAGTATTGGCAATATAGTCAGATTCTGACTCGTGATTGTTAATCTTTAACGTTGTTTCATTGAACAGATTACGTACTGCACTGTATTATATATTCATAAACAATGGTGGACATAGTCAACATCTGAGAGTCGTTATCCTCATGACCCTCCCTTTCATGTATGTTGGAGTTATTGTCATGTTCCCTGGATAATTGTTTCATTGTAGGGCACTGCTTATACTGACCATTTCCTGTTCGTTTGACTCTGGATCGCCGCTTATGATTTTTGCTCGATATTGAAGGCATCGGACGAGCTCTTTCTTTACATTGTATCAAAAATCTCCTAGGCGACCAAGCACAGTGATGAACAGAATATGGGAACCAGTAATACGGAGTGCCAGAGAAAATCATTAGTATCAAAAAATGGCAATATGAGTCCTGGAAAAAATACTAGAGAAAACCATTAACATCAAAAAAGTGAAATATGAACGCTGGTAACAAAGGGTTATTGAACATGAGGTTTATAAGTCCATAAATTCAATTGTTCTTGTTTTTAAGGACACATGGACAAGTGGATATAAATGTTGGTTAGTTTCTGTGGCTTGACCCAAAGAGGTGTTAATTCCGTACCAGGGATGAACAATTAACTTAGAAGGAGATAACTCATGACTTCCAGAAGAGGCATTAGGCAAGGAATGGAGTTCATATACTTTCGGTTCGGAATTCCTAGCACCTGAAGAAGACCGGAGTGTACAATAGCCGAAACGTCGACGAATGGCAACAAAGATGTGGACAATAGTCCGAAAACCGTAATTACTACCTCATCTCAAAAATATAGACAAGTACTATATTTTCACATTTAAAAGTTGAAAGTAATTTTGATTAGTTAAATTAAACACACACACAATTTTTCTGTGTTCCACATCCATATTAATTCTTTAAATAAGTGTATTATTATCTAGATTCAAATGTAAATCATTTTCACAAAGATGAGTCAACATTGCCTGAAAACAGGTGAAATATCGAAATATAGAAATTACTATGTCGCAATGTAAATTGAATTAATATAAAAAAATTATATTATCTCTCTCTCTTTCTTATATATATATATATATAATGTCAGTCAGTTAAGTGTTGTATGCGATACATGCTTTGGGTGATCACAATTCTTGAAAATTTACACAGTTGTATTATAAGCGTCTGCGAGTGTTCTTAGCTAGGTTTTGTGTCGAGGTACGCCCGATAAATATTGAAAATAAAAAAAATCGGGTTATAGAAGGAGTGGTCCGATTTTAATCAAATTTGATACACTCATAGACAAAGACATAGGAAACGATTTTCAGAAGTTTCAAGGTTGCAGTTCTTATAATAGTGCAGAAAATCGATTATATATATATATATATATATATATATATATATATAAGGTAAGATGTTTGTGTGTGTGTGTGTGTGTGTGTCTGTTTGTCTGTTTGTCTGCCTGTGTGTCTGTATTTTTTTTCAGCCCTTTTATTTTCATTTTTGCTTCGGGTTTGGCTCTAAGAAGGTATAATTGTAGTTCTTAGTCTCAGCCATGATACCATTTACTCAGAGAACTTATTTAGCCTTCAAAATTCAGTTTACGAGGAAAAAATACTTATTTGATATCGATACCAGGAAATCAACATTTGACTTACATCCATTTATTTTTCTTTCAGTCTATGGTTTCGCTTTAACTGGAAACAACTATTGCTTTTTAGTCTTTCGTGCCAACGTCCAAAGAGTTTGAGCTCCAGGACCATGAATTAGTTTAAAGCTTTCATTACACCCGGGCAACTCCGGGCTATACTGCTAGTTTAATCGTAACTGGAAGGAAGAGACGGATTAATAACTTTCCCAATCGTATTTGCGCGGAAATGAATATATAAGGTAAATAATTGTAAAGTGTGTACACAATGTTAAGAAACGTAAATGGTGTGTGTGTGTGTGTGTGTGAGAGATTATCTTTCAGAAATTAATGTTCTGTGCGATATATATATATCGTAAAATAAACCTATTAGTCTCAATTCTCCAAATGAAGACTGACATTGTTATCTAGAAGTAAGTGATAAAACAGTCAACAGGTAAATCCCACTTAGGTTTACTTTGTGGCGCATGTCATAAAAAAAATCCAATACTAAATTAACATAGATATCTATAAAAATAATGAAATATATATGTCACATGATCTTGCATTATATATTAGAATAACACATAGATACGGACATGATAATATGAGAACTTGAAATGCACACACACACACACACACACACACACACACACACACACACATATATATATATATATATATATATACACAAATAAATAAGGAACGAAGAAAATAAATGCAACGTTCAAAACATTAATTTAAAACAGTGTTCAATGTAAAAAAAGAGCAATGAATATCTATTATTAATTATACTTTAGAACATGTACTAACTACTACAAAATTGTACATTTTGTTTCGACATTGAAAGAACAATGTCTCATCAGGTAGTTTATAATGATGGTATTATCATCATTATTAACTACCTGATGAGACATTGTTCTTTCACTGTCGAAACAAAATGTTCAATTTTGTAGTAGTTAGTACATGTTCTAAAGTATAATTAATAATAATAATAATATATATATATATATATATATATATATATATATATATATATATACGTCTCTTTTCACTCTTTTTTTCACTTTTCAATTTCTTCCCCACCACCAATTTATCTTCTCTTTTTTCTCTTTTTATCATTTTTATCCTCTTTTTCTTTTTGCCCTCTGTCATTTTTTTCTCTATTTTTCTCTAACATTAAATACATATTGGCCTATGACTAAATCTCGACCGAAAACACTTGTTTCCAATTAATCACCGAAGTTGAGAAAGCATGAGTGATCAATTCTTATGTGAGTAACCAATTGGGAAGATCTGCTATTTTAAGAAATCTTAAGTCTTATTACATACCAAACACAAATTCGTACGCGACTAAACTGAATACATGAATGTTAACATGCAGGTAGTCACAGTTTAGAAACTATCAACAACAAAGTCTCACTGGATTCGGTTATTGGGTAAGATTGCGTAGTGCTCAGCTCTCCATAAAAGAAGAACAGTAAACTGTATATAAAGTTATATTGTGACATCCAAACACAATTTGATAGGAATTCTGACTAGGGACTCGACAGGCAAACTATTACCGCACATACATAAATATTAAATAATAAAAAAACGTTATTTTCTCTCATTTAAGAGATTGAAAAAATAAAACCCAAAAGCCTGCAATAATTTAGGCAAATTTTTCATTAAGTTGTCAGAAAAGGGCCAAAAAACCATACTTAACAAAGAGCTTTCGTCTTTTTTTTTCTTTTGAACTTACGTGAGGCAATTTGAAATCTTCATTTCTCTATGTAGTATTACCTATGTATGTATATGTGTAACATTTTGACTGTTTATATAAATATATTCGTTTCTGTACGTAAACGTCGAATTGTTACAATATATATATATATTTCTGTATGTATCTCGACAGAAATATAGTGATTACCGTATGCATTCAAAGATTTTTATAAGTGTGTGTGCTTATGAAGAGACAAAAGGAAAAACTATTCTTTATTAACTTGCTACGTCATCTGATAGACTTTATTATTGCAAATGTAAAGATTATATTTTGCGACCGAGATTTAATAGAAAAATATCGGTAAATTTTCATTTTTTTTATTTAATTTAAGAACACTCGTAAATAAGCTTCAAATTTATTGTGAAAGTTGAATATTTAAAAATCTAAAGGATATTTTTTGTTTATTTTTCTTGTTTATAAATACAGGTCGCAAAATAAAATCCTTACATTTATCTTCATAAAATCCATCAAAGGACAAAACGTGTTAGTAGAAAGTTTTATATATATCTGAATTTTGATATCCCCCCATATATATATATATATATATATATATATATATATATATATATATACGAAAAGGAAAGTGTCTGAAACAGTAAAAGCGTGATCACGTTGCACATATGTGTACGTGCCTACGTATGTAGATAAAATTCTCAGCGTAGTCATGAAAAAATCTACAATTTGTAACAAATGCTTTTCAAACTTCTTCCATGTCAATGTGGTATCTATATCAAGCGAACTAAAAATTAAAATTTCTGTTAAAGAATTACCCGTATCAAAGTTACGAACCTACTAATCCACGCCCTTATGTATCTAATCCATTAATCCATTTTGTTATATAAAAGTGTCTTTTTATTTGCATATGAATATAAGACTACAAAAATTGAGTAGCGGTAGAAAATATTTTAAATGGTTTGTATTTTCTCTATACATTGATTTATCTCTCTTTGATTTCTTATCTATCTATCTATCTATCTATCTATCTATCTATCTATCTATCTATCTATCTATCTATCTATCTATCTATCTAGTCTGTTCGCATCTATCTATCTATCTATCTATCTATCTATCTATCTATCTATCTATCTATCTCTAGTCTGTTCGCATCTATCTATCTATCTATCTATCTATCTATCTATCTCTCTATCTATCTATCTATCTATCTCAGTCTGTTCGCATCTATCTATCTATCTATCTATCTATCTATCTATCTATCTATCTCATCTATCTAGTCTGTTCGCATCTATCTATCTATCTATCTATCTATCTATCTATCTATCTATCTATCTATCTATCTATCTCAGTCTGTTCTCAGTCTATCTATCTATCTATCTATCTATCTATCTATCTATCTATTTAAAGCCCTGTATGACTAAAATATACGCATTTATTGATATAGATAAGAGTGACATCCATCAGTACATATATCTGAAGAAAGATTTCATAACTGCTGCCCTTCTGAGTTTTGAGTAAAGTTATATTCTAATATTAATGTCAGTTGATTTTTTTTTCTAAAAGAATATAACTTACACAAAGAAAGGATTTGAGAAAAAAGTAATCAAAATTAAAATCTAAGATTTGTATGCACATCTGCCACACAGGATTACTAATACACATAAGCATTTCTATGCCATTTTAAATATTTCTGTGTACATATTTTATTTAATTGGTTTGTATATTATAATCCCGTTTAAAATGAGAAACACACACAAACCCAAATGTACATAATTATTTAAGGAAAGTAATAGTAAAACAAAACTATTTTGTGCCGATTCATTTTAATAACAGACTTTTTCAAATTACGAATATTTCTTAGACAAGAAGGAAATTCTGTCAGAAATGTTTATTTTCGAGGAAAAACACAGGTGATAGGGCCCAAGCTTTCGACTAAGAATCATTTATACACCTGTTGAGACGTTTTTGTATGCGACTATTATTACGTGCATTTTAAACCAGAAAATATACGTAGATGTTATATGTATGTGTGTGTGTATCGGTGCGTGTGAATACGTGGGAGATGTTGAAAATGTATCAGCCTAACGTACTTCCCAAAATATGAACATATGACCAAACCTCACATTTTGGTGGTTGGGAGGCCGGCTTCTTAGTTGAGCCGAAAACATTTGAGCAGCTAACATTCTATGCACACGTGCACACAAATTATATAACACAGTTCAAAGTTATATCTGTGTATTATACTATTTTGTATGTGTGTGTAGGGGCGTTTACGTATTACGAATACTCTGAGTATATATCTATTTTGTAGTTTTAAAGATATTCATATGAATGTATGTTTTTAAGTATGTGTAAATGTGCCACAATACATACTTACATAGCATCGTGTCATTATGTGCACACACACCCACATATCTATTTATAGTGTGTAAGTGCGAGAGACAGAGAAACCAGTGTGTGTTTTTGTGAATGTATACAAACAGTCACGTGATGTATATCATCTACTCCTTGATAAGGTGTTGCCACTAATTTTTAGATCAATTAAATTTTGTATATCTGCAAAACACCGCTTCAATTACCCAATTAGCACACCAAAAGTCTCCCATCAACTTCCTGAATTCTTTAAAACGAAGACATATGGCGCGAAAACCCGTTTGACAAAGCACACCTCCGCCATTTTGGCTACTGCTAGTGCTACTGCTGCCACACCACTCGTGACTGAAGGAGAGGAGGGACACGATATCAATATGGAGGGTATTATCCAACTCTCTGTTGATCATTCACACAACCACGTAATTTGCAGGATTTTCTAAAAATAGTCAATTGGTCCTTTACTGATTTCTTGGAAAGACTTGATTTAGCAGCCGCTTGCTGACGTCATGAAAATGTACCCAATCGGCGGGGATTTTGAAACTGCTAATGTCTTCGTCTCTTATTCTTTCGTTTCTATTCGTTTGCTTTCTGCTTCCGCCTTTTTCTTTCTTTCGTCTGTCATTTTCCATTCATTGTTTGTTATTATTTGTTACGTATTTCTTATTTTGCCTAAACTGATCTCCTACTTTAAAAAAAAGACGAAGAAATAATTACAAATAATTTAATCTTCTAACTTCACTGGTTTTATTTCGTTTTCATTTTGTGGTTTTATTTTAGTTCTTTGTATCTTTAAAATGGATTCATTCAGTCATATTGAAAGACTTTTCTTAAAAAATACTATATTTTGTTTTCTTTTATTCCAACCGTCTTTTTAAATTTGGTAATTAGTCCTTTCTTCTTTGCTTTTAAGCGTTATTATTCCATTTCTTTCAAAATTATGTTTGCTAGTTAAAATTTGCTCCTTAGGATTATTAGAACATTTAATTCCTGATGTCTTACCGCATTTTTTTCTTTCTTTTTGACATTGAAACAAAACACTCATTTGAACCGTCATCTGAGAATAATACGATTGAGTGCACATGAGAGAGGAAACACAGGATCCACTTGGGGTTAATTTTTGACGAAATAAATCAAAAGACAACACACACACAAACACACACGCACACATGTTTCTCAGATTTGTTGTCCTTTTATCAGTGGGTTTACCGAAATGAAAATGATTAATAATTCGCTTTTCCCCAACAGGGCAGTTGTTTTACAATCCCCCCCTAGTATGAACATATCCATAAGTAGATACATGATCGGAATTCTAAATTATCCTGTTTATTCTATGTATATTTCTGACATGCTTTACAGCTTGGTTACGAAGTGCTTTTCATTAATCAAAATTCGTTTTACTCTATTTAAGAAAAGCTCAAATTATTTCACTCAGATTATTTTTGTCGGGGGGGGGGCATATCTGCTCAATTTTATATCAGAAAACATAAAACAAAAGAAGTTACTAAAGACTTAACGGATATATTTTAATTCGACATTTTTAACGCGATACACCCTTTAATAAATTAAAAAAATACCGTGTTTATTTAAATTAAAAAATATGTTTACTATAAAAACATTTCCAGTAATAAAAATGACGAATCAAAAATAAATCCATTCTTTTGAAATTGCTTTGTTTACGTTTTGAATATGAAACCGAGTAAATATGAACTCTCGAAAAAATAATGAGAGAAGGGATGTGTGCTTTCCTTAAATAAGGCTTTTTAATTTTGAAACCGCAGATGTTTTAAAAAACATATGTAAACAGATTTTAAACGCAAGTAACTCAATTTCCAGGAAAATATTTAAATTTCTTATACCAAATTTCACGAGATGCGTTCTTTTCAATGATATAAATATATTGATAATTGACTAAACCTCAACAGGTAGAGAAATACAGCACATATGTACGTGCCTATATCTCAGCTGAAAGGAAAATTATATATACACTACCGGCCATAATTATTAGTCCACCCAAGTGTTTAAAAAAATAATGTATTTCATACTATTTTTTAGTATTTATTGCCAAGTGAATAATTGTAAATGAAAATAGAATGGTTCTTTTGTTAATACTGCACAATAACATGTGCATCAAATGAATTTATAAATATTTAATAATTACCTATATTGCAGTTTCATTAATGAAAGAATGAAGAAAATTTAGGGTGATTTGGATGAGTTCATCTTTGCTTCTATGCCTTGTAAAAGTTTGCAAAGTAATAATAAAAATAAAATTCTATTTTCATTTAGAATTATCCACTATGAAATAAATCATTTCTATTAAAAAACTGGGGTTGCCTAATAATTATGGCCGGTATATATATATATATATATATATATATATATATATATATACACTACCGACCATAATCTCCCAGCATTGTAAGTAATTTAATTTATTTTGCCTTGTCCTTTTCCTTTAATTCCCTTAAAATTAAAGCCAACGAGAACCCTTGATAAGAGTTGGCCGAAAGGTTCCTCGGGTTTAAATAATATGACGTCTGTTCTTTTTAAAGATATATATATATATAAATATATATATATATATATATATATATATATATATATATATATCTTGCCAGATACGCAAAGAGATGTCTAATTTGTACGTGGATTTATACATGTATATTTAGCTTTTAAAGAAACTTAAACAAACAGTAACCATTCGTAAACGGTAAATAAATAAAAAGAATAATGTTAAATATCATGGCTACTATATCTACATATGTCTTGAACGTTATGACGGAAATAAAAAAAAATTACTCAAATTATCAATGATAGTGGACAAGGTTAGTTACTTCCGAGATAAGAGGTCGTAAATTGAGGCCTGATCAAGAGGTAAGATTGATTGCAAAACGATAAACGTGGCATTTGAGAGGTTATGTAGTTGCGGAAGTGGTTGGATGATAGTTTTGTTTTTAGCACGTCCGACAGGAAAGTATCCAACCATTTTATACAAGCTCCATGGTGCCTTAGGTCACTTTCAAAGTAGTTCATTTGGAATTTACCCATAATTATTTTACTATATCATTTCCTTTTTTTTAAAAATCAGTTTGAAATGTCATCTCTCGGGATCATAATCCGAGTTCCCTTTAATCTTATCTACGGCCTAAAATAGCCTTCATTTCAAATTGGAAAACGAAGTGACGAATAGAGTCAAATCTGAACTGTAAGAGAGCTAACATACTAAGTGAATCAGTAATAAAAGAAGCACACACACACACACACACACATACACACACACATACACACACACACACTTGAATAGACGTGTATCTCTTTAAAGTGTATCAACTCATTTTGGGTCATTTAATACCGAAATTTAATTTTCTTTGGAGCTTGGAAGTAACAGAAATATGATACATGTTGTTATGTTTTAACAACTGAGTACATGATAGATGAATTACAGCTTTTGTTCATAGACATATTTGGTGTATATAATAACCAAAGCGGGTGATATGTGTACTTTATGTTGTAGTTTTTTTGAGGTTCTATTTTGGAATACAGTATGATATATGTTAACTGTTTGGTTGATACTATTTAGCGGCATATCAACCTTTAATGAGTTATTTAATTTGATATGTCCCGGAATTGGATATATATCAATATGAGGTTGTTAAGTGGTTAAAGCAAATGTAATCCAGTAGAACAATCTAGTCTGTAGTCGTAATCATTGTATTCGTCGTATGCAGTGTCTTGAGACGCAGACGTAGTCAGTAGTAGACCAATGATGATAGATCTCTCACTCACTCATAATTACATCATAATTCATTACCTCTTCATTACATCATAATTCCAAAATCTAGATATTTTAAATGCATTTGCATTCCTTCAAATACAGATAAGACGTATTTCTATAAAACAAATTGTTGATCAATTTACTATAAATGTATATTTATACTTTCATAGTGTTTTGGTTTTGTTTGACGGTTGACTATTTGTCCATAGCTGGGACCCAAACAAGTGCTATCACGCCGGTTTAGGGTGGACCTGAGAAGAAGAGCAACGAAGAGGTCTTTCCACGCCCCTTAAAATATAAATTCTCCCAATTGCTGCCGGATATAGATTATTGTCAAACACAGGATCATTCGGTCATTGTGAAAAATAATCCAGAATCTCACCCACATAGTGATATCTCACTAATATATATATATATATATATATATATATATATATATATATATAAAGCCTGAGTGGATGACTGGTCAGTCGTATCCGATGATGCAGCCTACTGGAGTGGTTACCTAATCAGTTACATTTGTGTTTGATGAACAACAACAGAGTCCAACTATGCTGAGCGGACATTAGTTACAGTTTCCGGGAGGGAAAGAGAGCGTTATCCAGCGTGATCAACTGTCTGAACAAGGCCAGCACGATGACTTATGACTTCGTGCTAACACAGCCATCGACAGCTTCACGAGTCAAAACATGTCACAGGCTGAGATCGATAACATCAAGAAGTCACGTTCCTTACAAATTGACCATGGTGAGGTTCGAATCAGAGTCTCATGGTCAGAAATCGACCGTTCTCACTTGATATGTCCCAGCATCGTCAAAGAAAATGTGCCATTCATAGAAAAGACCAATTGAGCCTTGCTTTGTTGTAGAGACATGATCAAACTGTTAAAGCCCATCCGGCTAAAATTTGGTTCCATAGAAGAAAAGGACTACAGGTTTGATTTTCTTTAATATGAGACTTTGTATATTAGAACACTAATTTTAAAATAAAAATTTCCATGCAAACACGTCAGTCAGTCAGTTAAGTGCCGTACGTGATACACGCTTTGAACGATCATGTCTCGAAAGACATGACTGACTGAGGAGAAGATTATCCAGCAGTAGGTTACCATTACATTCTGCGGTAGACTGGTTGCCAGCCAAGGCTATAGAACCCAATCTGTCCTGTTATTTAACCGATAACTAGAGGGAAGAGACAGATTAATACCTTTCCTAAGGGTATTTACCCGTAAGCGAATAAACGAATTCAGCTGGAATTTGAACTCTGCTTCACGCTTTCACGTTTCGAGACGATATCCACTGCAGCACAAAATGTAGATTATTTAAAAACAGCAATTATCGTAATAAAAACTAATGTCTGATTAAAGCCCACCAATTAATAATTAGTAGGACGACTAGACTTGCTGATACTGTATCTAATGTAAACAATAGCAAGTGGGAAAATATATTATTAAATGAACGGAAGGTTATAGAAAAAATAAGATTGAAACATTACAGATTACATCACTATTACCGAGAACGTGCGAAACAGGCCTTCTATTGCTCGATCTCCAGTGACAACCTTTTGATTAAACCTGCGGGGATTAGACTGTCAAGATGCCCGATAGATGGCACTGTTTCAGAACAGATATCACTCTTTCTCCCCTCCCTCCGACATGTAATAGTCATATCAACAGGACTCTTCTCTGATGAAAAGAAAATACGGGGGACATTTCTCATTCAGTCACACAGTCAATGCGTTCTTCAGATCCTTTTTTTTTTTAACTATCAGTATTTTTAAAAATTATTTCGACCTAAGCAAGGCGGGACCACCACCAGTACACAGGAAGTTACAGTGAGAGAAAAGACTAGGTACAGTGGGTGTTGAAGAAAGAATGAGAGATGGACAAGATTCCAGGCAATTGACAATGCTTGGAGATTGTAGCTATCATAGAAGCAAGAAAATGGGAAGGAAGTGCGAGAAAAAAAAAACTGTTGGAGTAGAAAAGGCAGTTATATTTAACTATTCCAACAGTGAAAGGATGTGACCTAAAGGTCAATTTAGTAGCACGCATAAATTCACGTGGTCGGGGCGCCATGGAAAAAATCTCGCCAGTAAAAACCGCTGGAAGTCACGTCACGCTGGTGAGAAAGTAACTGAAGTCGAGATACACATATATACAACTTTTTTTCTTCTTTGTAAGCCATTTTGTTTCAGATAAATGTCTTCATAAATTTTCTCCACGTGTTGAATTTGTTTCTTTCTGTGGCATTGTGCAGTTGCAAGGTAATAATAATTTGTTAAATTGTTAACACATCGATAGTTACATTAAGCTAGGGTGTCTATGTGTGTGTGCGTGTGTCCATGGTTGCACATAGGTGTTTGTACAGATGCGCGTATGTATACATATGTATGATAAGAAGACAGCAAGGTAAAAAAGACTGTACTTTTATTTAGACAAAAAATAAATATGATTCCAGTACCAAAGCTCACCAAGTTTAAGTTATATGCATTAGATTCAAAGGTTTTATGATTATTGTTAGAAGTGGGGTTGACACGGATCAGTTTACAGGTGTCTTTAATATAAATATACCTTCATTTTAAGTGAGCCTGGACACAACCGTTCAAGCGTGCAGTTGAGTAAGATCGGAGTCTCCCCGATGTGGGGAACTAGATTTGACGCGAGACTAGCTTTGATGCGGGACTAGCTTTGATGCAGCAGACTAGCCCGGAGAGAGGGCCCTGCCTGGTTGTCAAGGGCGATGCGTGTTGTTGGGTTGGAGAATTATACTGCGGAATTCCACGTCATCTCTCCAGTTCCAGTGTCTTAAATCCATTTTCGGATTAGTTTGTTCTTTTTTAAAATTCTTCCTCTTTTGTTGTTGTTTTTTTTTTGTGAAAACCGATAACAATACATACAGCGTGGTGTCTTAACTGACGAGCGGCTATCGACGAATGAAAATAATGAATTACCATTCTTAATACCACTTTTCACCTTCTATTTGATGTTACACTTCGAAAGTTTTCAACCTCCGAAACCTTTAAACTAGTAACACATATTTACTACACCCACGATGTAAAAAAAGAAAAGGAAAATGCAATAAGAGTGAATATTGTCATGCATATTACCACGAATTGTATCTTTTGAAATAGTGAGGTTACTACCTCACTATTTCAAAAGAATTTAGTTAAACTATAGTAGCATACTGATTTTTGTATTGACGGCTGAATAATATTGTGCGCCGTATGGTCTACTAGGACAGTGTGAATTTATATACCCTCTTCGACAAGTACATACTGCTTCTACGAGAATAACGTTACATCAAGTTGGAGATTAAACCTCTTCTTCAAAAACAATGCTGTAACTCATTCGGTGTCTTTCACGATCGTCCAGTGTTTTTTTTTCGCATAAATGACGATACATGAACGGCTACCTATTCGGAAAGAATACACTCAAACCAAATGTTGTCTTTTCAGAAAAAAATGACGAAATATAAATTTCCAACACAGTGCCTTGCTTTTTCACAACTGACAAAATAGACAGACATCAGTACGTATATATAAAATATAAAATTATATTTTATTCGCCTTTCGGTGACTTGGAGTAAAGTGGGTTTGGTCTGGTCGGAGCGCACACGCATCGAGGCCGCCAGCGAGCCAGACTGGCTGCTGTCTTCTCTTTGCAACTGCAGTTTGTAAACTGCTAGACTCAACTATCTAATCAATTATTTTTACAAATGAGACAGTTTTATCTTTTCAACCTTTGATAATTTTAAATTATGGGGACTTCGGTTGTGTTATCAATTCGATAACCATAATCGAGATCCTTACATATTTTGTAACCCCGCAAAGAATACGCAGAGGAATTCTGATTTCTACAAGGTCACTTGCGATATAAGAGAACCATAGCATTGTGAACAAGTATCTTGAACAATTTATGACTCAGCAATACCCTGTATCGGGTATAATAGTCACTTTCCGTATCAGTAAAATCATGCAGCTAGCAAAAAGAAGTGGGTACCGAACTAGAAAAGCAGAAAGAAATACAAGTAACAAAACTAATTTTTATACTAGTTCTACTAATATTAGTAAAATATAAATATAAATAAACTAAATAAAATTAAAATGAATGAAATAGAAGTAACAAAAACAGAAATTGATAATGATTGACAATACTTGAAAAAATATCAAGATAACAGTTACTAACCCTACTTACAATGATGATAATGTCCGGTTACCCTTTTCAGTGCACACTTGTCTGCTAGGGCAGCAAGGAAATTCCCGTTGTAGACGCTTGACCAGCAACTATGATGAACGAGAGAGAGAGAGAGAGAGAGAGAGAGAGAGACAGACAGAGACAGAGACAGAGAGAGACAGAGAGAGAGAGAGCACAATTTGGTGTGATCAACAAAGTCAGTACGTTCAAACTGTCGGTCACAATGACATCGTGCTAGTTTAATCATCGACGGTTACTAAATAGTATCTTTTACCCAATTTAATTCACGAAGCTTAGGTTAACCACTGGTGTCCGTACTTTTCAAAGATGCCGTATTCTGAGATCGCCTTCTCAGGTTGAGAACATCAAAAATACCTCCTAGACAGATGTACTATGATGAAATGCAAACATGGGTCTCATTGTAGGAAAAAGAGCCTTGTAACCACTGGACGATGATACCAAAACCAGCAGCGTAAAAACATGACAAAACACGCTTAAAACAGAAGATAATCCAAATACATTAAAGCTATCAGATATGCATTTATATTTTGTAATCGTTTCACCCCAAGCAAGGCGGTATCGCCCCTGATGCGCAGGGGGCTACATAAGATCAAAAGTTTAGGCAAGAGGAGAGCGAAGAGAAAGACGACCCAGCTACAGTGGGTGTCAGAGAAAGGGCAAGAGAAGGACCGAAACACAGGTGTGAAGACTTTTTCTTCGCAGAGAGAAAGAAAAAGAAGATAGAACAAAGTACACAGTGTGATGTAGAAAGAACTGAAGTCAAGTGGATAAGAGATGGGTTGCATTTAAATACCTGGAGATTGTAGCCGTCAGGAAAGCAAGAATACGGAAGAGAGTTCCACAGGCGGGAAGTGAGGGAAAAGAATCTGATGGTGTTGAATTTAGGACTGCATTTGGTTGATCAAACTGTAAGTAAGTGAGACTTTGTTGCCAGTCTCGTTTCAAGTTGTATCTTCTAAAGACACGGCAAATTTGCGAAACATGAACGTTGAAGACGTGGACATGCATACAAAGGTAGGACTTCTACTTTAACCATGTTGTTAATATACGACGGAAGATTCAATTCATTTTACAACTGCCTCGTACTTGTATAAAAATTGATGTTGTTCTATATTTTAAATTTCTAGTCATGACCTTCAAAATGACGGCAGTTTCGAATAATTTGGAAGTTTTACGGTGTTAATAATATATCGATTTTCTTGTATCTTCTTTTGCATGTTCAAAATTTGTTGATTAGCTAATAACGTTCTATTTGACTTGAAATAATTACAAGGTAACCAAAAAAGTTTTGTCCGTTTTTTGATTAGTCATCCAATGAAGTTGAAATATATAAGAAATGCATATAGTAATTGTTTTCAAATTCGAACAACCGGAAGTAGGAACATCAGGCGTTATGAAAATATGCGCACCGTGCCCGGCCATCAGTTATAAGCCGGACAGCTGTGAGAAGGATGGAAATGTCAAGGAATATCGTTCGGGACTATTTGCTTTACGACTTCAAAGTAGACTTATCAGCAGCTGCATCAAATCGCCGCATATGTCAAGCGTTTGGGGATAGTGCTGTGGATGAACGAACTGCAAGGCGTTGGTTTCGAAAATTCAAGTCGGGAGATTTGTCTCTCTGTGATGATCCTCGCAGTGGACAACCACAAGTCTTGAATGACGGAGTCCTGAAGGCGGCCATTGAAGAGGTGTGGTGAACTAACGTGTGGTGAACTTGCAAGACAGTTCAACGTTTCCGATGAAGTGGTTACTTCACCTGCACCGCCTAGGTAAGACGTACAAACTGAGCAAGTGTGTTCCGCAAACGCTGTTGGAGTCCACAAGGGACAACGAGAGGCAACCTGCCTATCGCTGTTTTTTCGACACCGTACCGCATCCTTATTCAATCGAGTGCTTACCAGTGATGGAAGTTGGATTCTGTACGAAATTCCCAAGCGTTCCAGACATTGGTTGTCTCTTTAGGATGCTGTCCATCACACCGCAAGATCAACTATTCACCCACGCATGATTATGCTTTGTGTCTGGTGGACAGGTTCTCAAGTGGTTCATTATAAACTGCTACCAACGGCCAAACGGTTACTGGAGAACTATACTCGCAGCAATTGAAACGTGTGCAACAGGCATTGCGCCAGAAGGAGCCAGCACTGGTGAATCGCAAAGGTGTGCTTTTCCTCCATGACAACGCCAGGCTTTATGTAGGATGAGTGGTCAGAGACACAATACAGCAACTTGGGTAGGATACTTTGTGCTATCCACTTTATTCACCTGACCTTGCGCCATCCGATTACCACTTCTTCCACTTCCTGGATAATCATCTTCGTGGGAAATCCTTCACCAATGAAGCAGATTCTTTGCATCAAAACCCACTGAGTTCTACCGTGAGGGCATTGAACAGCTGGAGACACGTTGGCAGAAGGTGCTGGATGCCGATGGCAATTACATCAAAGACTAAATATAAGTTACACATACCGTGAAGCGTTTTCTTTTTTTCCTTTAAAAACGGACAGAACTTTTTTGGTTACCTTGTATAATCGCTATTCTATCAGAAGAGTAGAATTTGTTATGTATGACAAATGTTACAAACAATATGTAACATTTTTGTTTTAATTTAACCCATTTATAGCGCTGTTTCAGGCTGAGTGATTATTCAAAATGGATAGCTTTTTTTTGTAACAGCGTTCCCGAGATCTATTATTTGCCAGATTTTTTTAAAGACAGATATTTTATTTCTTTTATTTTACTATAAATTTTAGTTTCTCTATTCATATATTGCAATTTTCTTTCGTTCACTTCATAGTTTTGCAGTTTATATCTAATATGACAATAATAAAGGCGATAGATTAAATAATAATTATTAAATGTTAATGAATAATTAATGAATGATAGGAGCATAAGCATTTTTGAGAAAAATAATCCATATAAATAAAACTGAAGATGTGCGTCAGTGCGTCTGTGTATCCTCATTAATTTCTATTAACATACACACTTCCACATTTTTCATCCAATTTGTTTCAGAACTTACACACTCCCTTGAAAATATATTCTTTTACGCAAGAAAGAAAAAGAAATTGCGCGTGGCTCTTCAGTTTAATCTTTGTTTTAATTTCTTATTTTCAAGTATTTTTTAAAAAATAAGTTCAACACAGTAACTTTTATACGGAGAATAACTCTTTCAAAAATACAAGAGTTATCTCCCGTATTTAATGTCTGTAGATGTGGATTGTGTAAAAATGGGAATTCTTGCTCTTCCCATCGCGTGCAATGCCGAGTACTTACTGTTAGTCGTCAATATATAAGATAAATATCATTTCTCTCCCAGTTAAAGTGTAATACCCCAACGGACCCGCCCTAACAATTTTCTCCGGCGGCCGTTCTCCACGCTGTGATGTTTGCCGGGAGTTTGTTGAAAATGTCGGGGCCTCAACCTGGGGGTACAAGAATGAACTATAAGGAACGAACTTCCAAAACTTGGATGAGTTGAAAGGATGCTTTATTTCGTTTAGAGTTAGCCTTTTCGGTTGGGGCAGGCGAATGTGACACACAGCTCTAACTCTAATTAATGGAGATCAACAAATCCGAACTGACCGAAACAAGACGAACGGAGATTCTACTCAACTGACTGACTCACTTAACTAACTTCTATTTATTTAAAATGAATCCGGAAATCCGGAAACGCTTTAGACCACCGGTGATAAACATTGGCGACTGTAAGTTTGAAATTTCAGTTATCTTTTTTTTTTATCTTAATAAAGCTTCCGCCGGAAAATTCTTAATGTGTGGTCAAGATACAGTAAAAGACAGCCTTTGACCTGGTCATTCGAAAACCAACCTCCTGAACTTTATCTCCTGAACTTATCTCTTTATCACATTAAATCACTGAGTCAAGAGTCACATATTTAGCGGAAGAGCAGTAGGATTTAAAACAGTAATCGGATACCTTTGTCTCTTCCACAATTTTCCTCATAAAAGAAAAAGCGTTTATTTATTTATTTTTTCTCTTCTTTTTCACTTTTGTTAAATGTGTTTTTAAACTATTTTCTATTCTTAACCAATTTATATTTTAATCTATTATAATAAAATACATATATGACTGGTTATCGTGTCACAAAAGCGATAAAGCCAGAAAGACGCAAGGACTTACTGTAAGTGAACGAATTTGAGAAAATTATCAAGTAAAAAGGACAACAAAAAAACAGGATTCAATGGGACGGAATATGATGACTGACATAGAATTTAAATTCAAAGTTTACCAGAAAGCAAAGAGCCGAATAAGTGTTCCACAAGTGAGAAAGAAGAAATTGTTAGCATGGAACGTACGTTTCCATCTATCAGTTTTTAACTATAATGACATCATGCTGCTAATCTACGGAGTGCCCAGTAAAAAAAAAAAAAATAATAAAAAAATAAATAAATAAAAAATAGCGGTCAATCTAGAAAGACGTGAGACAACCTTGTAAAATTATTGACTACTGATGTGACTGTCCAATTCATGAGTGAGTTGTTTAGTCATACGAGAAGTGCAGAACGAAAGCCGAAAGTTGTTTGCAAATAACTTAAATGATGAGTCACAAGATCGAGCAGCAATTAATCAAGCATAAAGAACCAACCAAAGTTAAATAATTACGCAAGAAGCGAATGATTATTCAGGGTCATGAATATTAAAGAAATCTATTCAAGGCTATTCATGATCAATTATTCCTGAAAGATAAAACAGTGGTTATAAATTGCCGATTTTTTAAAAAACTAGACACCCTGTAGTCAGTCAGCCATACGTGATACACGCTTGGGTGATCAAGTTTCGAAAAGAGACATGACTGATCATGTTTTGAAAGAGACATGACTTACTGGATAGAGGATTTTTCCCGCAGTAGGTTGCCACTAATTTCAGCGGTGGGCTGGTTGCCAACCAGAGCTATAGAACTAAATCTGTCCCGCTATTTAACCCATAGCTGGAGAAGAAGCGACGGATTAATACCTTTCTCGAGGATATTTCTCCGTAAGTGAATGCAACAAATTCAACTGGAATTCGAACTCGGTTCTCCGAGTTCTCGTTTCGAACCGATATCCACTGCACCACAACGCACATACCGTGCTTAAATGCGTATAGTCGATGAACCAAACAGGAAAGCTCTTCAGAACAGTTGCAATGAAAGATCACAGAGAAGCTATGTTACAGAAGTGGAAAAAAATGACCGAAAACGAGATGCTAGATCAGGACCGATAACATTGCAGTTTCTTTGGATTTTGTCGAGCATCTCTCGATACATAGAAGAAGGTCCAAACTAGATGGGATAGCAATATTTAATGCAAAGATGAATGTTAGATTTATGAAGCTGTAAGATAGATTATTGTCTCGCATGACGTAGTAAACAAACTTACATAGCAAAAAATCTAGGAGTTGATTCAATATAATCTTTCATCATCATGTCGATGGAAAATGTTAGCTCTAGAATTACATAAGAACTGAATTCTTTTTTTGATCGTTTCACCCCAAGCAAAGCAGTAACGTCACTGATCCGCAAGGGGCTACTTAAGAGTAAAGGTTTAGACAAGATGAGAGTGAAAACAAAACAAAGACGTGCCAGTTACAGTGGGTGTCAGTGAAAGGGCAAAAGAAGGATGGAAACACAGGTGTGAAGACAGTTGAGAAGGCAAAGAGAAAGGAAAAGAACAAGATATACAGGGTGATGTAGAAAGAACTGGAATCAAGTGGATAAGACATGGGTATTGACCTTGAATTTAAATTCCTGGAGGTTGTAGCCGTTAGGAAAGCAAGTATACGGAAGGGAATTCCACAGGCGGGAAGTGCGAGAAAAGAAGCTGAGAGTGTAGAATTGACGGCTGCATTTGGTTGATCTAACTGTAAGTGGGTGGGACCTTGTTGCCAGTCTGGTTGCACGAGTAAATTCTAGTGGCGGGGGCACCAGTGACCTAAGTTCGTCGGAGCAGAAGCCATTAATATATTTGCAGAATAGACAGAGGGAAGCTACATTCCGCCGATAAGAAAGTGGCTGGAGTCAAGCCGCCAAGTCTGGACCAGTCATGTTACAGATTCTCCTTTGGAGCCTGTCGAGAACACTGAGATGAACAGCATGGGCGCCTGACCATAAATGACAGCAGTATTCTATGCACAGACGGATGGTTGATTTGTATATGGGCAAGGTGGATTCGGGTGTAAAAACTTCCTGGCTTGACACAGTGACACAACCTTTCTAGCAGTGGATTTAGCTATTGATTCAATGTAATGGTTCTACTTGAGGTCGGAAGAGAGGGTGAGGCCAAGGAGGTGCAGTGTATTGCTTTCAGGGAGACTCGCTTGGTCCACGCTTATGGGGAGCAGAAAAGGTTGCCTGTGATGGTTGACAGATAGCAGTTTCGCTTTTGAAGCATTGAAATTTAAAGTCTATAACAAATAAAATTCCCTAATAGAATAATTTTAGAATTAACTATTTCACCTGAGCCTATTCTTTGCTTAAGGCTCCAGATGTGGCAGCACGTGAACCTCACCAGGTGCAAAATGTCCGCCATATTTGCTTTTATGTACTGTTGCCAACAGGCGGATCTCACAAAGAAAATGGTATATTCGCGTGTGCTAATTTACCGATCTACAGGTGTTGAGGCTGAATATGCACAATCATACAATGATAAATATTTTAATTTTTCATTATGTCTCACTATGCCTGTTTAACCACTTCCTCACAATATATATATACGTTAACTTATATAAATTTTTAATTAGAAGGCACTGACTGTAATATAACAATCTCGCCCCACCCAAGAAAGGCTGATGCAAGCGGGGGTGTTTCCGGTCGTTGAAAGGAACGGATGTTTGTTTGACCTTATTTCCGGCAGTAGCGGAAATGGCTACAGAGGCAAACAGAACAGGTGTCTCTGAGAATTACGTGGGCGTGCGTGGGCGAGGCAAAAATCGGAAGTCCCGGTTTGGAGATTATAAAAAGACCTCGGCGCACGGATTTCACCAGACGAGACAGACCAGAGGAGCAACAGAGATCGGCCGGTGAAGAGAGACACTCCCGTCAACCCCTTAGAAGCGCGCTCTCTCACTCTCTGTTCCCTAGGCTACACGGTTCATCGTCATTAATAAAAATATAACTTATATTTTTATATATATGCGTGTTTGTTGTTTATCGATATACAACATGACGAGAAATGATTGTCGAGTTTCTTAATCGTTATGTTATTCCCATGTGTAGGCAACGTAACAGTCAATTATTGGTGCACCAAATACAATTAACGGGCCGACTTCAAATTTCAACAGTCATGTATTCCCTTTTATACAAAGCTTTCTGGGGAAACATCTGGATTCATCTCTCTTACCTTCCAGCGATGGGCGAAATAGCTGAGTAGACTAGAACTCTCTAGCTCTGGATGGAAGCCACTATGAAAAAGATTACTCCGAATTCAAAAGAAGCGAAAACAACATGTAATTAAGAAAAAAATTGTTGGGAGTTGTAACGTCTTATGTCCCGAAGGAACATGGCATTAAAAATACCACAGATAAATGAAGCTCAAAAAATAATATACAAGGGAGTGATGAACAGTTCTCGGCCTAAAATCGAGTAATGAAACGTAAATGCTAATCAATTCAGTCAACTTTAAACACACTTTACAACGTTTCTCAAATTTTTGTAGCACTCAATTGTCATAGGTGATACACGTTTTAACGATCCATGACTGACTAGGCAGAAGATTTTTCCACACTAGGTTGGCATTTCTTTTTGCGGTAAACTGGTTGGCAGCCAGTCTACCGCAAAAAAGGCTATACAACTCAACCTATCTTGCTATTCAAACCATAGCTGGAGAGAGAAGAGATGGGCTTGGGCCTTTCTCAAGGGTATTGGCACAAAAGTGAAAGCAACGAATTCAACTGGAATCCGAACTCGGATCTCCAATTTATCATTCTGATGAGATACCCATTACACCACAACGCGCTTTACAGCACTGTTCCCACGAAATTATGATGTTTGGTTGCTGAAATACCGACTTTGGCAATTTGAGCAAGCCGAACATTTTTGTAGTACCATCTTGTATACAAGAAGTAGTTTAAAGTTTCTTACCGAACACTTTCAGTTATTTTCCAGAGAAAATAAAATAATTGAATAGAAATCTAATTTATCGTTGCAATAACGATAAAGCTACATAAGAATGACAAACAAAATACTGAGATTAAAGCAACTGAAAATTCTGGTAGGTTTGGTTAGGCATTTTGAGATATAGTTTTCTTTCTGATTAGTATATGAAGTTTCCATATTCCGTGGATCAAATTAACGTTCTGTATAATTTGAACAACATTTGCCAGCTTGCTTCTCACTTTTTTCAGGTCACCAAACTCAAAGTTTGTAACATTTGTTCTCTGATATTTTAAGTGTGGTATAAAAGTTAGTTTCTTGTGGAGAATTATTCCCAAGGACTTGTACTTATCTACCATTTGGGATTTTTATTCGTTCGATTTGCAATCGTTGATCGTTATGCAATTTATTCTTATTTTAAAGAATGCACTTCGTTTGTTATTTGAAAATCTCGTGAATTGTAATGCTTCCAAAACGAAGCTGCTATCTTTTAACCATCACTGATAATCGTTCCTACCCTCCACTGGTATGGATCAGGCTAGTCTCCCTGAAAGCAAAACACTGCGCATCCTCGAGTTAACACTCACAACAGACCTCAACTGGAATAACTATATCGAATCCATAGCTAAATCCGCTGCTAAGTAGGTCGGTTCTGTGTGTAGGACCCGGAAGTTTTTCCCGCCTGAAACAATCCTGCACATATATAAATCTACCATCCGCCTGTGCATTGAATCCTGCTACCATATCTGGTTGGGTGCTCCTGCAGTCCAGCTATGAATCCTTGACAAAATTCAACGGAGAATCTATAATGTCATCGATCCCGACTTAGCAGCTCAGATACAGTCACTTTCTCATCGGCGCAATGTGACTTCCTTGTGTCTCTTCTACAAATAATTTCACGGTTTCTGCTCCGATGAACTTAGCTTACTGGAGCCACATGATTAGCAATTAGGCCCCACCCTTTTACTGTGAAACCAATAAATTGTAAACGCAAATTCTACTCCAGCAGCTTCATTTCCCGCACTTCTTGCCTGTGGAATTCCCTTCCGTTTACTTGCTTTACCGACAGCTATAATCTCCAAGAATTTAAATGTAAAGTCAATAGCCATCTCCTATCTCCTATCTCACTAACCTGCATCCTCTCTTTCATGCTCTTTTCTCCATCCACTCCACTCTCATCAGTATTCTCATCTTTCACTTACCCACTTACTGATACCCCCTATAACTTGTCATTCTTTCTCATAACTTTCTTCCTATGTAACCCCCTTGCAAAACAGCTACAATCTCCAAGAATTTAAATGTAAAGTCAATAGTCATCTCCTATCTCCTGTCTCACTAACCTGCATCCCCTCTCTCATGCTTCTTTCTACATCCACTCCACTCTCATCAGTATTCTCATCCTTCTCTTACCCACTTCCTGATGCCCCCTATAACCTGTCGTTCTTTCTCAGAACTTTCCTTCTATATAACCCCCTGCAAAACAGTGTCAGTAAAATGCCTTGCTTGGAGCGATATGATTATAAAAAATAAACAACTGAAAATTAAAATTAAATAGAATACTAGTAAAAAATCTATAAATGGTTGACAATGCTTTAATAAATACTACTCATACTACTAATGATAATACATGATAAAAAAGCGTGTGTAATGTATTTCCTTATATCTGCATGAGTGAGAGTTACATGTGTTTGTGGTATTTAATGTAGACATACGCACACAATTTAATAGAGTTTGAAATAATACATTTCTGTGCCCAAACAAAAATATGATTGACATCAAAAACAGGGCTAACAAAAGTATGATCAACGTTAAAGACAGAACATATAAACAGGACCGACAGAAGTGTGATTACATGAAAGACAGCCTGCTTCAAATGCAATTGCTGGCAAAAATGATAGACAGATGTGCTTAGTCATAAATGTCAAAATTAAACGAAACCCGAGAAGACAAAAATGCTTAAAAATTTCAGCTTAGATAAGTTCGAGGTTTTCACCAGAAGAACGCAAAGAGAACGCAGAGAAAAAGAAGAGAAGACAACTCCCGCTAGTCAACAACTCCCGACAGCTCCCTCGTGTGTGCATGATTCACTCACAACTACTTTATACAACCGTCCCCAACGAACAATAAAAATATAACTTTATATTTTTATATACCTGTTCATGTTTATCGTTATCCGACAAGACGACCGTCATCGTTGGTTTCCAGGCATATATAACAATAAGACATTTCCCTCCTAGTCTTGGCTACCCTATCCTGAGAGAACACCGAGATCATGAAGCTGAAGGCAAGTGAAAGAATGACAGAATACTCGTAAGAATTAATGGTTTACAAAGCTTCCTTTAAGGATTATAGATGACACAACAACTCTTAATGTCATTAGGTAACTCCAACGGAAATCTTACATCTTATCGAAAATTGTTAAGTTTTTACAACTTTTCTCACTTTCACTACAAACAAAAGAACCCAAAGTCCCATTTTGAAAAGAAAGAAATACAAATAATGAAGGCTGAATTTAAAAAGTCTACAAAATCAAAATTTTCCCTTGACTCAGCAAAAATCCCAATGGCCGCCCTCTGATAGACAGAAAACTCGATATTCTAAAGTAAAGTAATATTCTAAAGAAAGTAATAATCTATTTAAAATAATCGTAAAATGAAAACTTTATTTGAAATACTTTAATCGTTGATCGATTTAAATACACTAAAAATGCCAAGTTTTATTTATATACAAAAACAAGCCTTAAAAATATTTTATAACATCAATATCTAGTTATAATCAATACGAGTTCAATTTACGTGGGTGAAATTATGTTACTGCCTGACAGACAGCAACATAAATTTGTATTGATTGCTCTTTGTAAATTATGGTAACAAATAACAATAATAATAGTTAAATAATTTTAAGAATAAATATTTTATTTTTTATAAACTAATTATTTTTCGGTAATATTTATTTTAGAATGAAACAAGTAGTAAGTTTAAAAAAGTTAATTCTGGAATACATTATGCCATATGAAAATGTAAGAAGAACAAATATATTTACTACATTTTGGTTTCAAGTAATAAATATATTATCTTATTTTCATTGAAAAAATTAGGAAACAAACTATTCTATTTTCAAAGTAAAAATCTTATCTTTGACAACTGCAAAATATTTCAATTGTTTCCATGAAAACATTAGAACTAATACGCTATCTACTATAAAAGTTTTATTTGAAGACCCCTCCACAAAAAAAATAAAAATACAAAAAAATAAAATACCGTGGTCATATTTTGATACTGAGCGGTCATAATCTTCATCTTATGTAAAATAAAACACAAGGCATGTAGTTTTGTAGTTAAAATTGTTCGAAGAGAAATGTAAGTATTTAAAATGTCCCACAGAAGTTTAGAATTCATGACTGATATTAGAAGAATGTAAAGTCTTATGTTCTTTTCCCTTTTTTGGTAGTTTGGCGAAAGGGTGAGAAAAAAAGGTGAAACACATGAAGAAGTTGTACTTCGAGTGTCCTGTTGTTGTTGTTGTTGTAATTTTCTTTGGCGGCGTGGAGTGAAAATGATGAAAAGAAAATTTGACGTAAAGACGAGACGTGACCGAGTCAGCTTGAAGTTTCTTCCTTACATTGTGAGATGCTATCAGATACCGCTCCCATTCTGACTGGTTTTGACTTATCCCGGGACGTGATTTAAGTAGTGAAATTTATCATGTGACCGGCTCCAGCAGGCATTTTCTTCTTTAGGTGTGAAAAGAAATTTGATTAATGTCATATATGAATTTTCTATTTCCTATCCAATCAGGATCCAGAATTTTCCTTTTCACACTGACTTGTGAAATTTGTCATGGTCTGGGTTTTACCAAAAGGCTTATAGTCTTTTCGATCTGATTTTGCGGGTGTGCAATTTTACTTTGTGTGTTTTAGTTAACTGTTGGATGATATAGTATTTGTATCCTACGTTATGAACACTAATTTAATAGACTCCATCGCTTTGTTTCTTAGTCTCTCCTAAAGAGTTACACTAAATATTTATTAGTTTTTGATTAAGTCATATAATTTTTTCTAAATACTTACCTAATCTGACTGTTCTTTGTTTTTTTTGTTTTTTTTAACTAACAAAACAATCTTAATCCGACTAAATATTTCTGGGGCTTTGAAGAAAATTTCAATACTTAAACAATGCATTTTACAATTTGAGAAAATATCTATTCTCAGGGTATACTCTTTCTGCCCTTTATAATTGGAACATTATGTATTGATATTAATGCAATGTTTACTGAAAGAATTTAGGTATTGTTTACAGATATACAATGCAATCTATTTAAATATAAAAACGAAAATAAAAACTGAAATTTTCAGTATCATTAATATTTTGCTATCGAAAGATATATTTTTAAAAGAATATTGAAAAGGACATACGTTAAAAGTTTAGAAAATAAAAATAGATATCTTAAATTTTCCGTTTGGACATTTTTTGTTTGGTTCTAGAGTGATCAAATAAACTTGTGTCGTTTAATATTCCCGATGTAACGATATATTTAGTTTTTAAATTTTATGTATGTTGTAAACTTTTTATCGCCCCTCCACCGTAATTTCTTTTTAAAAGTTCCTTAATGAACTAACAAGAGATTTTAAAAAAAATTAAATTTTCATTTTACAATACAAGTTTTGATTGAAATATTTTCGGCAATTTGATTTTTTTAATATTTAAATAGTTAAATTTTAAAAAAATTTCCTTATAGAACATACCGTAGAGAAACTAGACATATAACAGAGACATAAGTAATAATCTGATCATTTTTGGTTGGTAATGTACATGTAATTTAATATTACTAAACTTATATATTACAACAAGATGAAAAATATATTCAGCATAATAAGTAATCTTTTCGCAATGAAATTTGGTGCAGAAATTAAGTGAAACTTTATCATTATTAGTAGGAGTTTGAGTTTTGTTTAACAGCATATCAACCTCTGTGGGTTATTTAATGGGTTTTAAGGTGATTTTTAATGTTCGGTTATAGTGAGAAGGTTGATTTAATCAGATTTTGAAGAAAAATTTATTTTTTTTATTTTAGAAAACTGAAGATGTGTTCTGGTTTTGTATTAAAAATGTATTGCGGGTAATAATTTTTCCTTCAAAAATATATTATGGCAATCATATTTTTCCTTCAAAAATGAGTTATAGTAGTAATTTTTTTTCCTTCAGAAAAGTATTGTTGGTAATATTTTTCTTTCAAAAATGTATATTTGTTTTTATAAAAGTTTATTTTTATCTATATATTTCTATAAAAGTCTTTTATAGTGTTTTTACTCCAGTTTGGCGATAAACTATTTGCCCATAGCTGGGATCATAACAGGTACTACCACTCCGGGTCAGAGTGGTCCTGAAAACAAAAGCAATTAAAAGGTGGTTCCATGTTCTTTACAAACTCCCAATCAGAGGCTTTGCTGCCGGATGCATTTTACCGTCAAACCCAGGACCCATCATTACGAAGAGAACTGTTTCAACTTGAAGGCAGACTGCAAAAAAATTATTTTCTAAGCGTAGCTTAGATGTGGTACAAGGTCGAAAGTATGGAGAACTCACTGAGGATCCTACTCCCAACTTAGTCGTAATTGTTCTAGCAAAACCTTCTTTCTAACAATTAAACCACATCGAGGTACTCACCCTGTAGATAAGTTATTTTTTTCATCTTCAGCAAATCTAAAATATATCTCTTGTCTTCTCCAAACCACTGTGGTGCGCCTTCACGTAGTGTAATGGTTAGCAAGCTTGTCTCGCTAGAACACATTACAATGGAGTAATGAGTTCGATGCATACTGAGTGCCCCATATATTCGGTTTTGGATCGTATCTAAACGGCGCTTAGAAAATTAACTCTTTAAACCTCTCTGTGCTGTGCTAACTCACAAAAGCACTGCAGGCCCGTCAAAAATCTTACTAGTAATGATAGAAATTTATTTATAGTATAGTTGATCAATGAATAGACAATGGCCGTTCGTCTAATGTCTAGGGATGTTATTAATTTATTTGGTATTGCTGACAAATCCACTTCTCTAATATTGACTGCTTCAAAAACTATTGACTTGTTCTGTCAAACTCCGATATTGATAAAAATTCTTTGATTTGTTTCTTTAGACAACATATAACTTCAACTCCCAGAATCAATAATTTTAACGTTAACAATTTCTATGGTAAAATATTTATACGTAATGAGTTTTAAATAAGACGTTGCCAACTTTTAATGGTTGACATCCGAAGTCATTACCTTCACCGCCAAAATATTTGACAATTGTTTAGCTGTACGCTTCTGATAAGAAGAATAAGAAAAAACAAACTGAGATTAGCGTTCTTCATGTTCAGGTTCGACGCAACAGAGTTGCTTAGATGTGGTACCGAACACTTTGGTTTGAAGATTAATTCTAAAAGAGTGAATATTGTTGAAAGCAATTCTGCTTTCTTATTCAGAACGCCGTAAATTTTATTTTCTCGTCAGAAACGAACCATTCTTCTTCTATGTGCCCTGTCCCTTCAGGACGTAGGCGATCATGGATCTCCACGTCTCCCTATCCCTTGTGGCTCTTAGTATGTTTGCTCCTGTTGCTCCTGGCAACCCCCATTCCGTCATCCACCTGATCAGACTCTGCAGATATGTTATCCGCTGCCTTCTTCTGTCTCTCCTTCCTTCTATCTGACCAGTCAGTATCAGGTTCTCCAGGCTCTCCTTCCTCATTGCATGTCCCAGGAACTTCAGTTGTCTCTTCCTGATGCTCAGCATCAATTTCCTTTTTGTTGCCATTCTTTCTAACACTTCGTCGTTGCTTGTATGCTCAGTCCACGATATCCGTAGCATCCTTCTGTAGAACCACATTTCGGCCGCTTCCAGATTTTTCCTCATTTTCGATGATATTGTCCAGCATTCACAGCCGTACTGAAGAACTGACATCACGTAACAGTCTAGCACTCTTTTCTTCGTTTCTATTGAGATCTTCCTGTGTGTTAGTATTTTGCTCATCTTCTGGAACGCGTCCTTTGCCATGCCAATTCGCCTTCGGATCTCCGTGTCGCACTTTCCATCTCCTGTTAGAACACTTCCTAGGTACTTAAATTCTTGGACTTGTTTGATTCTGTTATATTTGGCATTTTGGGTTGTATCTTTTGCTGATGACCATGCACTCAGTTTTCTTAAAGTTTATTTGTAGTCCCTTCTTGTCACTCTCCACTGCTACTTTCTGTATGAGATCTTGCAGTTTCCTTTCCGTGTCCGCAATCAGTACTGTATCGTCCGCGTATCTTATGTTGTTCAGGGTGTGGCCTCCAATAATAAATCCTGGTGTGTCATCTAGGGTCCTCAAAATATTCTCGCTGTATAGGTTGAACAAATCCGGTGAAAAAACACATCCTTGTCTTACGCCTTTTTCTATCTTTGTGTATCTACTGAGGTCGTTACCTGTCCGTATGCAGGCCGTTTGCTGCCAGTAGAGATTCTTGATTATTCTTATATCTTTGCCGAAAATGTCGAGGTTGCCTATCATTTCCATCAATTCTTTGTGTCGTATTTTGTCGAATGCTTTCGCGTAATCAATGAAGCATAGGTACAAGTCTTTCTTCATTTGTAATGCCCTTTCAGAGAGCATCCTAATCATGAATATGGCGTTCCTTGTTCCAGTGTCTTTGACGAACCCGCACTGTTCCTGCCCTATCTCTGACCTGATTCTGCTTCTCGCTCTATTCATCAGGATTCTGGCAATCAGTTTTGTAATGTGACTCATTAAGCTGATAGTTCTGTGTAGTTCACACTCGTTTGCACCTGGTTTCTTCGGCAGTGCTATAAATATCGACTTGCATAGGTCGTCTGATATTATTCCGCTGCTATAAATTTCGTTTATTATGTCGGTAATCTTTTCTATGCCATATTCTTCTAAGGCTGTCAGCAGCTCTATCACTATGCCATCTGGGCCAGGTGCTTTATTTCTGTTCATTTTGGCCATTGCAGCTTCCACTTCGGATTTTAGTATTTCCGGTCCATCCATCTCCTTGTGTATTCTCGGTTGTTCTCTCTTGTCGCCAAAGAGATCCTTTATAACCTTCCGAAACCAAAAGAGAACGATTATTTATTAATGTACAAGTGCACTAATTTTGACACACAGCTGAAAGAGGAGTGGGGTAAGGCTGGTTAACACTTTCTATTCTAGACTTGGCAAATCAGATTCAAGACTCAATTACTCAATACATTCATACAGTAAATGAACTCGTCCATCGGCTAACAATCCTATCAGTCAGTAAAGAGCCATACGTGATACACGCTTTGGGCAATCATGTCTCGAAAGAGACAGAAGATTATCCCGCAGTAGGTTGTCGTTGCTTTCTGCGGTAGACTGGTTGTCTGCCAAGGCTATAGAACCCAATCTGTCTTATTATTTAACCTATAACTGGAGGGATGAGACAAATTAATACCTTTCCGAATGGTATTTGTGCGGATGTGAATGCATGGATTCAAATGGAATTCGAACTCGTCTCCCCGATTTGTCGTTCCGAGTCAATATCCATTGCACCACAAAGCACATACATACCATAATACCACTTATTCACAGGGGGACCTAAAATAAGGGGATAAAACCCACTACTTAAAGTTTTTGTTTTATATACATATTTTTTACATTTTATTTTAAATCTAAAAAGATATCATATGAAAATGAGATGGGGGGGGGGGGCTGAATACCCAAAACAAAATAAAATATATAATAAAACATTCAAACTAAAAATAACAAATGTTAGTAATACCCATTCACACTTCAAAACCAAAAATGGCGATTATATTCTGTCCATAGTCAGAATCAAGACGTACACTCACTAACCGTGAGAGAAAGGATAGAAAATAAATAATGGAATGGGAAAATCAAAGACTGACCCTGTCAAGATCGAAAAAAGATGGCTAATAACAAACTAAGGAGGTTGGGAAGGACATTCAATGACACGTTAAAAGAATTAATGCCCATTGTCCCATTTTGAGCGAGTTCTAGGATGCTTTCTGTTAATTCACTCCAAATAATGGAAAGTTACTTATTGCAAATATTAATTCATCCTCGCCCACAAAAACAATTATAAATTTTAAATCAAAGTTTGTATTTTATTTTATTAAAATTTTGGAACTCTTGAAACTATAAATTTCAATTCAAAATTGCCTCCTGAATGAAAAATTACCAAAAAAAAAGAAAAAAAAAAGTTACCGACGTTATGCATATGCAGATAATATTCGAGGTGCTTACAGGAATATTTTTCACGATTTAAAGGAAAAAAAAATCTTTTTTGATTTGTTTATCGAGGTGAGCGCGAATGCAGACTCCATACTTAGAAAGAGTGCATCCGAGTCGGCCATACTAGGGGCGATCGCAAAAGATCAGCCCAACTAAAGCAAAACCCAATGGAAGGAGAATTTCATGTGAATAAAATTTAATTTTTTTTTGTGGTGTAGGAGCAGGGAATTTCTTTAACACCGACAGAGCCAAACTGTGGTTTACACTGCAACTATGCTGAGCGGACAAGTTCAAGTATATCCCACCAGGATCACATGCGGTTTCGAATTCATTGTTTTACTATACTGGATGCCAAACACGGCTAATGAATTCAGTCTTTCTTATTATTTGACTCATTTCTGAAGGCTGAAGAGATGGATTCATATAATAGCCAAGGGTATTTGTGCGAAAGTGAATGCAACGATCTCGATTGGAATTCGAACTCTGCTGAATTTTTTGTTTAGAGCCTTTAAACATTATACCATCTGTAGATCTACAGGAATATAAACGTTTTTTTCTCTTGATGAAATTTAAAATAGTTGAATTAACTTTGGATAGGGCAACAAAAGAAGTTTTACAGTTTGGTGTTCTTTTCGTAAATTAAATTACGCGCTGATTCAAAAGGAAGCGAGTCAACCATTTATTGTTTGAAACACGTTTTCATGGTAATATTTATTTTTTATAATAAAAAAATCTGGCACAAGGCCCAAAATGGAGGACAGGGCAAGTCTATCTTTTAACCTAGTTAGTCACTATCATAAACAAAAACACCCAAGAATATTTCTTTTACAAAAACATCACATTTACAACTCTCAGTCAGACATGGTAACACCTCATTTTCTCTTTGAGGTCCTAATTAGTCCCTTATGTACAATTTATGTGGTAAGGGAGATTGGAATGATAAAAAAATTTAAAACGTTATCCTCACTAATGATTTACAACGAAATACGTCAACATGGTAAACAGGTCGAATATCCCCCACCACACACACACAAAAACGAAACAAAAATAAACAAAAAACGTGTTTACAAAATTATTTGAAATTCGATATTTTGGATTTTCGAGGCTCACTTTCTCCCCAGTTGAATATATTTAGTAGGACGCTTTGTTTCGCAAGAGGGAAATTAGATGCTTTTTGGGGGGCTTAATAGTAGAACTCAGTGTAAAAAGGTGACCTTTCAATTGGCGATTAAAGAGCTATACACGGCGTTGAGCACTTATCAGATAATTTATACTTCTTCTATGTGCCGGGCCCCTTCATGATGTAGGCAATCATGGCCTTCCACGTTTCCCTATCCCTAGTGGCTCTTAGCACACAGTCTCCTGTTATCTCATTCAAAACACCGCTCTGCCACCCACTTGCTCAAGCCCGTCAATTATATTACCCACTGTTTCCTTTGTTTCTCTTTCTCTCTATCTAACCTGTGAATACTAGATTCTCTAAGCCCTCCTTCCTCATTTTTATGTCCCAGGAAATTTAGCTGTCTTTTATTATTAGTTTACTTTTCGTTTCCATCCTCTTCAAAATCTCATCATTACTGAAAGTTTGGTTCATGGTATCCACAGCACCCTTCTGTAAAACCACATTTCGATTACTGCAAATCTCTCCTTCATCTTGATGAGATTGTCAAGCATTCACTGCCATATGGAAGAACAGATATCACATAGCAATCCAGTATTCTTTGTTTCTAGCGAAATTTTCCTGTCTCTTAATACTTTACTCAGCTTCTGGAATTCATCTTTGGCCATGCCTATCTGTCGTCGCACTTTCTTCCCAAATATTTAAATTTCTGTACCTGCTTGATTTTAGTATCCCCCACATGGAGTTGGCTTTCTGGGCTCTTCTTTTTACTGATGACCATGCATTCGTTTTTTATTTTTGTAGTTTATTTGTAGTCCTTTCTTTCCGCTTTCTTCAGCTACCTTCTGTAGGAGGTCTTGTAGTTTCCTTTCCGTGTCTACTATCAACACTGTGTCACCTGCATATCTTATATTGTTCAGATTGTGGCCACCAGGCATGACTTCTAGGGCTCCCAGAATAGTTTCTCCGTACAAGTTGAATAGATCCGGTGAAAAGACATCCTTGTTTTACACCTCTTTCTATATCTGCTGAACTCGTTTCCTGTCCGTATACAGACAGTTTACTGCCAGTAAAGGTTCTTGATTACTCTAACGTCTTTCCCAAATAAGACCCCTTAAAATGCGCCCCCACCCGGGCTACAATTCTAAACCCCTGTCAACGGCCACGTTGATTGTATGACCGTAAATGGAGAAACAATACAACATGAATATTAGAAGGGACTCTTAAAAAGTGTTTGATTTATATAGCATTGTTATAACGACTAATAATAAATTATATATTAACTTATTCATTCACAGAATATATATGGCGGTTCGGTTTCAGTTACTTTCCCACCGCCTTAAGGGTGGGCACCTCGAGCTGGTGAAATGGTTAGCAAGCTTGTCCCGCTGGAACCATTGCAATTGAGTAGTGAGTTTAATCCTCACTGGGTGCCCGTAGTTTCGGCCTTGTGCCACATGTAAGCTCTGCTTAACAAATCCTTCGGTCAGGATCAAAGTGTAGTATCAGAAACTCACTTCCTGCTCGCCGGCCGTCTGGAAGTAATGACCAGCTGAGACTAACTATGACCAGCTAAGACAAGCTTCGTGCCCAGTTACCGCCTTAGCGGGGTCTTGGTTATTTTTTTACCAGTAACCCGAACGTTCGCGTCCGGGGTCTCCACTTTAAAATCCATCCACATTTGTGTCTCATCTTGCCTCAGCGTAAGGTTGACTCTTTGTGCTTTTTCTATAAATAGATTCATGGTAATTTTTTTTTTTCATATATTTACTAAGTAGTTTTTTTATTCCTCCCAAACAAAGTTTAAGTAGATTCAAATTATGTTTCCTTTATTAATTTCTGTTTGTATTTAATTTTTAATTTTTTCCTTTTGGTCTTTTTTTCAGTTTTCCCGTCGCCTAAAAACAGAACAAAACAAACAAAAAAAAATATATATATATAAAGGTCTTGGCCAACGCCATCTTTTTTTTTTTTCTGGCGTAAAGTTTTACAAGACTTGTTTTTGTTTTATTGCGTTTCTGTTTAGTTCACTCTTTTATTTATTATCTACTTTATTTAACAAGTTTTGAAGAACTTTTGAACAAAAACTTTTTTGTTAATTATTTTTAACATTTGAACAATTTATTTTTTCTTGTCAGTTGTTTGATTTTTTGTTTTGTTTTTGTTACTCGGTTTTTCGGCCGACATTTAATTTATTTTGAGAGATTAACATCTAATTTTCCCAGACTTCTGGTTTAGTCTTATTTTTAATTCGGCTTTATTGCTGAAACTTTATCGCATTTAGTTTAAACTTTTTTTTTCTTGTCCTTGGACGGACTTTTATTTTTTTTTTCGTCCTTGGGTAAGGTTCATTTTACACCGTTTCATTATAATTTTCTCTTATTTCTTTTCTTTTAATTTTTAATTTTAAACTATTTTGTTTTATTCTCCTTTTTTTAAAGTTTAATTTTAGTTAATCGTTTTTCTTTTTCAGTAGTTAATTTGATTTTTTTGTTTTTTCTGGTTTAAACCGCTTTAATTTTTTACTGTCTGCTTTCTTTTTGTATTGTTATTTTATTTTTCTCAAACCAACTTTGTTATTGTTAATTCTTTTTTAACTTCTATTTTATTCGATTGAATTTATTCTTTTTATTGTTCTTGAATCTCCAATTTTTATCTGTTTGCGTCTCTTCCTTCCCCTTCCCTCTGCCCCAATTATTATTTTTGACAAAAAATATAAAAATAAATTTTCCCGCAAAGCTTAGTAGAGATTTTTTTTTAAATGGCCGACAAAAGTCGGTTTGTGAGAAAAAAACTTTGCTTGGCAGATAGGATGTGCGTTGTGGTACAGTGGATAACGACTCGGAAAGACCAATCGGGGGTGCCGAGTTCGAATTCCAGTTGAATTCCTTGCATTCACTTACGCACAAATACCCTTGAGAAAGGTTATGGGTTAAATAATAGAGCAAATTGGGTTTTATGGCCTTGGTCGGCAACCAGTCTACCGCAGAAAGCAATGACAACCTACTGCAGGATAATATTTTTCCCAGTCAGTCATGTCTCGCTCGAAACGTGTATTACGTATGACACTTTGGCAGATACACCCAATAAAAATATATGTAAACGGGTGAAAGCAAACACAAAATCTAAAACAAATGAGAAAGAGCAGCAAAAAGTATAAATAGTGAAGCTACAAAAGAAGTTAATGCGCGGAGACATTAAGTAAGAGGTTAGCCGGGGAACCGCCCACTTGTTAGAAGTTTTCCCGCCTCAAATTGCATAAATAACATCGCGGAATTTTTTGAAGGGGCCAAAATTTATGAACATCTCATAAAAGATGAGCTTTTGGAATAACCCCAAGAATTACAAAGGTTCGAAAAATATATAGTTTTGGTCTTCGTGGTGGACAACGTTCGCGCAAAGTATATATTATTAAATATACACATAATCCCTCATCGGTAGCACGACTCTGAGTTTCATGCACAACGCAATCCTCAAGTGCTGAATATATATATGCTTCTTCAGGTACTAGGGATTTCAAACCGAACCCTTTATTACAATCCTTAAGGACACATGGCTCAGTGGATATAAACGTTTGTTAGTTTCTGACTTGACTCTTACAGTTGCGAGTTCAATATCAGGCTACGGCAGTGGTGAACAAGTAACTTGCAGGGTTAGAGGGAGATAACTCATGACTTCCAATCGCGCTTTACGCAAGGAATGAGGATGATATACTTCAGTGATTGTAATAAAGGGTTCGGTTCGAAATTCCTAGCACCTGAATAAGGCCGGAGCGTACAACAGCCGAAACGTCGTACAAACGGAAACAAAGATGAGGACAATAGTCCGAATAATGTAAATAGAGTTTAAAATAAATTGCTCAGTTCATTTCCTATCCGTATCCATAAAATACCAACATACCAATGACAAATTTGAATTAAAATTTAGATGAAAAACTTAGGCAAAATAAAATATTAAAATTAATACTATTAATAAAGCGGGGAATTTAAGTTGTTATTTCAAAATCTTCAAACCCTGGAACTTCCTGATCAGTGTTCTTACAGTTGAATGTTGTATTCAGTGTACTATAATTAAAGAATGTGAAAAATGAGCTGTAACTTTCGAAGTTGTTTTTATTTTCCATTTCCCAAGTACTTTCAATCTTCTTCCGAGATCATCTTCAGGGATACAAGTAGTAGTAACAAAATAACCACAAAACGGTGTTGCTATATATTTATTGCATTTTTTCTTTTGCTTTAAATAAATAGTTGACAGTTATGCTTATCCTTCATTAGAACGTGAAAACTATTCACTATGGCATTTTTTATGTTGTAATGTTATGGTCATGCGCCAATTAAAGCATGAAAAATTCCTTTTTATGATCATGCCAAAGAGTTATTTTCTTTCTTTCTAACACTTTTCTGTTTTTTAATACTCTGTTGAGGTTTAAAAGGCATTTTTTGCTATTCCAGTTTGCCTTCGGATTTCGGTGTCTCTTTTTCATCGTCTGTTATAACACTTTTCAGATATTGAAATTTCTGGACTTGCTTGCTTTTAACATCTCTAATTAGTAGCTTGACATGGACTCTTCCTGTTGCCGACGAATTTCAAATATAATTGTTATTCAGAATATTGAGTATTGCCAACAAGACTTAACAATGAACTCTTCCATCTTTTTTCAATCCGTTTCTTTCGGAGTTCAGTAGAGGCATCAACTCTGTAGTAAAGAGAAAAATCAGTTACTGAAAATCGCCTGAAGACACCATTCATGGTAGAAACAGGAGTCGCGTAATAACTCGTTGCGAATGGAATACACACACACACACACACACACACACACACACACACACACACACACACACACATATATATATATATATCTATATATATATATATATATATATATACACACACAAATCAACCATTCGTCCGTGCATGGAATAGTGCTGCCATATATGGCCAGGTGTTCCTGCTGTTCATCTCAGTGTTCTTGACAGGCTCCAAAGGAGAATCAGTAATGTGATAGGTACCGACTTGGCGGCTCGACTCCATCCACTTCCCCACCGACGGGATGTGGCTTTCCTTTGTCTGTTCTCTAAATACTTTCATGGCTTCTGCTCCAACGAACTTAAGTCACTGGTGCCTCCGCAACAGGTGTTTACTCGTGCAACCCGACCGGCAACTGGGTCTCACCCTTTCACAATTAGATCAAACAAATGCAGACGACAATTCTACTCCTCCAGCTTCTTTTCTTGCATTTCCCGCCTGTGGAACTCACTTCCATATTCTTGCCTTCCTGACGGCTACAACCTCCAGGAATTTAAATGCAATGTCAATACTCATCTCTTAACCACTTGACTCTAGTTCTTTCTTCACCACCCTGTATATCCTTCTCTCCACCTTTGCAACTGTCATCACACCTGTATTCCCATCCTTCTCTTGCTCCTTTCTACCAGGTTCCTCTTTCTTTTCACTCTCTTCTACTTAATTTATTTACTCTTATGTAGCCCCTTGCACATCAGTGGCGTTACCGCCTTGCTCTGGGGGTTAAGATTAATATATATATATATATATATATATATATATATATATATATATATATATATATAGGTACTTCATATCAAATCGGGCATGTCTCACATCCTACACTGGAGTGGTAAATATGGAGTCCGATCAAATGTAATTAATACGCACGCTCTTCGACCAATGACGAAATATTAAAACAAATGGTAATCGGTGTAATCTTCAGAGGGCTCAATTTTTGATTTCAATACCTCGATCTAATGATCTTGAGATAAAAGACCATTCGTGCAACCAACTGGTAGATTTTTGGTCGACAATAAATAATTATATAAATAATATAAGTACATAAATAATACGAAGTCGCGCAAATTTTAGAAGTTATCCTGTTAATATAAAATCATGTAATTGTCAACGAAATTTATCTCGACTTGTATATCCATAAAACTTTGTTCCCTTTCCATTTAATTGATTCAGCTCCGAGACATATCTGCTTACTATTCAGTTTACCAGCAATTATTTGTTTAAGATTAATGGAATTTTCTCCCCGCCTTCTTGCTCTTCATGCGTTTGGTATCTGCTTAGCGTCATTGGAGTTCACGCTGCTTGGATAGAGTTTTAGATTAATGTCCATATTTTTCTTTGTGTGTTTTATCGATGTAACGTAATTCTATTTGCGATTTTATCAGATCACATAACATCAAATTAAGTCTCGTAAATTCGCGAGACTTAGGGGTGATTCAGATTAGACGCTATTGCAATACCAGTTATGCGTGTATAAAAATAACAGCTTTTCACAAGACCGAGTCAGCACGACCAGTGAAATAATTGCAAGGTGGTATTCAGTGCATGTAATAAAATTTTCAAGGCAGGATGTACCTTCCAACTTGGAAGATTAAAGCAACAGATTATTTTCTTTTTTACCATCACAACTCTCGGTACATTCGCTTATTTCTAAAAGTCTTAAATCTCTTTTAATATTATCATTAGGCAAGTTTTCGAGCTTGAAATTCCAGAACACGACAACTTCATGGCTTGAAAATCTATATTGGTGATATTTCTTCTTCTTCTATGTGTCCTGTTCTTTCAGGAACGTAGGCGATCATGGCCTTCCACGTCTCCCTATCCCTGGTGGCTCTTAGCACGCTTTCTCTTGTTACACCACGCAACACCCGTTCCATCATCCACCTGATCAGGTCCTTCAAATATGTTATCCTCTGCTTTCCTCCGTCTCTTTTCCCCTCTATCCGGCCTGTTAGTATCAGGTTCTCCAAGCCCTCCTTCCTCATTGCATGTCTCAGGAACTTTATCTGTCTCTTCTTGATGCTCAGTATTAATTTCGTTTTCGTTTCCATCCTTTCCAAAACCTCAACATTGCTCACATACTCGATCCATGATAATCGCCTCATCCTTCTGTAGAACCACATTTCAGTTGCTTCACGTTTTTCCTTCATCTTTGATGATATTGTCCAGCATTCGCTGCCATATTGAAGAACTGACGGCACATAGCAATCCAGTACTCTCTTCTTTGTTTCTAGCGGAATTGTCCTGTTTCTTAATACTTTACTCAACTTCTGGAATGCTTCCTTCGTCATGCCAGGTCGCCTTCAGATCTCTGTGTCACACTTTCTGTCTTCTGTTAGAACACTTTCCAGGAATATAAAGTTTTGTACCTGCTTGATTTTAGTATCTCCTACCTGTATTTGGCATTTTGAGCTGCCCTTTTTGCATTCGGTTTTGTTGTAGTTTATTTGTAGTCCTTTCTTGTCACTCTCTTCAGCTACCTTCTGTAGGAGGGCTTGTAGTTTCATTTCGGTGTCTGCTATTTAGATACATAAAAAGTGTTTCGACAATGGACGGAAAATGTGACATCAAAATTCGAAGCTACTTGAGAGAGGGAAGATGCCACCCAACAGCTAAGTTGAGATCTCAACTGTTATGTGAGTCCTTCCATGTGGTAGTGAATGTTGGAAAATCGCCTGATCGATGATGAATAGACTTGAGGCAACTAAAATATGATTCTACAGAAGGATACTGAGAATAATATGGATTACAATATGTAACGAGGACGTTTGAAGGAAAATAAAAACAAAAAATGATGCTTATGTTTACAATAAGAAAAATACATTTTAAAATTTCCAAAACATATGAGAAAAGAAGATTTGAATAATATGACACTCACAGAACATATTGAAGGCAACGGAGACAAGGAAAAATAGAGAGTAACCTACCTAACAAGTCTGTGTAAATGGGTGTCAGAACAGAGACTGGGAGGGATGGTAACAGACAACACTTACTAAGAGATGGAAACAATAGAAAGTTGTAGAGAGTCATAACCATTAAAGTAATGAAGGGGCGTGACACATAGCAGAGAAAAATAAGAGGTTTCTTGTAGTCTTTTGTCGTCTGTATCGTGGTTGATAGTGACAGTGAGTTTTTCTATGGTACCATTCTTCCCTGGTCGACGCTAGCTGAACTAACCTCCTTGATATGGCAAGTATAACATGAATGTGATTTAATAGAACACAAATGTGTCACTGTAAAGAATTTAATCCACTGGTCAAAATTGTTTAGAATTTATGGTCAGCGAAATATAATGTCCCATCTTCCTGGTATCCCTTAGCATGCCCGGTTCAAACACTGATAAATCGCCTTTTCTCTTCAGCAGTCACGACGGTTTTCACACTTAGTCTCCACACGTGAAAGTTAAACTGATATATGTCTAGACATTTCCATTACGTCAAGGTACGGTGAAATCGCCTACGATAACTTTTACACACTGCTATTATCACTTCTTTTCATATATATATATATATATATATATATATATATATATATATATATACAAGCACTAAACTAAATTCTCTACAAAAACCAATGTAGTGTACCAATTTACATGCCCATTCAGAGATTGCATCTCTGATACTAATCAAAAACCTAGTACATATATTGGTTTTACTACAACCACGCTCTCCCGTAGACTTACATGTCATCTTTCTGATCAGAGTACTATTAAACAATATTTCTCTGAAGAACATAAACATGTAGGTAATATCAGACAGATTTTGGTCAACGATACGGTGATCCTTACTCGTACACACAGTAAGAGGAACCTGCAGATATTGGAGGCCATGTACATCAAATCTAAACAATCAACACTCAATAAAATCAACTTTAAAACAGGAAATAACATATTACATTGCACTTGACTACATGGTTTTGTTGTCATTTCGCGCTATCCCGCAGTGTGACGTCATAAAACCGCATCGCAAATTTAAGAACTGCGTTTATTATTTTTGGTAACTATTGCCGTTGCAAAGCGGAGTTTTATGTCAACACAAAATAAAATCGTCGGTGATGGTGGATTTTATAATATTTCAGTTTGAACGACCTCTCTGAAGATGGCTCATGTGAGCCGAAAGCTTAGAAGAAAACTAATAAATAATTATCCAAATGTTGGAGAATTTTTTCTTAATTTTCAACTGAAATTAAAGCAAAATACGACGTTTAGAACGGCTCATGATTAAACATAATAGACATTCATTGTCTCTTATATTTAACAACATATGTTTAGAATATATATACATATATATATATATATATATATATGATAAAGATTATGTCTGCTTATTTTTAAAAAACTCCTTTCATACTCACGAATAATCTTTCCTGTACTATAATTGAAAGATGTGAGAAAGGCGTTGTAACTTTTAAAGTTGATTTTATTTTCCATTTCTTAAGTTCTCAAGTACTTTCAAGAAGTACTTGAAAAATGGAAAATAAAATCAACTTTAAACGTTTTTCTCAAAATCCTTTGATACTCACGAATAGTCTTCCGTGTATTATAATGAAAAGATTTATTAAAAGGAAGCAGACATAATGTTTGTAATGTATTTAATCTGATATGTCTATAAGAGAATTTACTGCCTAAACACGCACACACACATTATATATATAAAGAAAACTCAACACATAAAATGATTATAAATCCTGATTTATTTTGACAGGCGGGTAAACGTCCATTTCATCAAATCCGAAAAATTCAAATGCTTTAATTTAGTTCAGAATATTGTCGTGGACCCGGTTAAGAGTCCAGCAAGAAATGATACAAACACAAAAATAGGAACTGACGATATATATATTGACACAGCAAGACACAAGACGTTGAACTTTGTTAGTAGAACGAATAAATACTGGTTAGGAAGTAATACTAGAACTCGGACTCACAATAGTCGTACGGTAGCAGTCTTGGCTATCTCTGCCTATCGCTCTCCTCTGATCTGCTTATGCCAATCTCTTGCGGATCTCACACACTTTCTCCCATTGATCCCCCTTCCACCTCTTGTGAGGGGAAGTATATGTAGTTGTAGGACGAGTTCAATCCATTATAATGGGTGATGTCGCCATGACACCCAGCCCCTAAGTTTTTTTCTCTATGTAGGGTCCTTCAATATCTCTTTTTTTTATGATTTATCATCAGAGATTCGGTGAACTTATTTTTCCTACCAGATTTTCTAGTTTCTGGTACTGTTTGGGGTTTTTGTAACTCGATTGTATCAAAGAACATGTCCATAGTTTCTTTTTCTTGCAGTGGCGTGTTAGTTTCTTCCAACCGGCTTTTTCCTTGTTTGATTTATCTGCCTTCTTTGCGTATATTCTGGACCTTGAATCATGTATAGTATATTTCCGATCCTATTAGTTATTGTACCGGCTTCCCAGTAGGACGTATTGTTTTTAAACGTTTTATAATGTACTCTTTCTCCTGGCCTGAAGATCCTCTTTGGTACGAATGACGCTGGCTGTTTTTTGTTTTGCTTTGGCAGTAATTTGTCGAATACAGATTTTATTTTTCTCGCAAACATAATCTCCGCCGGTGAGAGTCTTGATGGTGTGTTATTATTTGGGGTAACCCTTTACACCAGTAGAAACTGTTGCAGTGCTTTCTCTCTTGGTATCCCGTGTGACTTTTTTAACGCTCTTTTTAGGGTGTCAACGAATCTCTCAGCTTGACCATTCGAACTTGGGTGATACAGTGGAGTTTTTATGTGGTTAACTTGGAACATCTCACAGAACTCCTGAAAGTCTGTGGATGTGAATTGCGTTCTGTTGTCTGTTACCAGACAATCCACTACCCCAAACAGTTCATGTAGGCAGTTAATAGTGTTTTCTGCCGTTGAATTAATCTAGAGAAAAACGTCCGGCCACTTGCTGTAACTGTTTACTGTGATTAAATAAAAAAATCCGTTTATAAGTCCCGCGTAATCTACGTGGATTCTCCACCATGTTCGATCTGTTTTCGGCCAAGGTTTTCGTACTATTGGGGGTGCCCTTGCAGGTAAGGCGCAACCCTTAAATTTTTCTACCATTAGCATAGTGTCGTCCATATTTTTCCAGTAAACGTAACTTATCATTAAAGCTTTCATACAATTTTTCCAGGATGTCTCATATAGAAATCCTTTCGTATTCTTTTCTGTAGTGTCTTAAGTATTACTTCTCTCTCATTATATATTAATACGTTGTTTCAAAGCGAAAACTGTCGGAGAGACCTTCGTCCTTTTCTGCATGGTTCCCAATTTCTAGTAACGTCGCTAGAAGCTCACGTACTGTGTTTCCCAGTGCTGTTCTCATTTCGCCTTCTGATTGTACTGCAGCTATTATTGAATCTTCCAGTGGTTTGTTATTCTTTGGCACTAATCTTGATAATCCGTCTGCGTGTCCAGTCTTCCGTAAATGTACCTGTGAAATCTGGTCACCACAGCTATGATCCCTAGAGCCTCTTTCTCGATTTGTGAATAGTTTTTATTCCGCTGGTAATAGTGTTCTAGTAGCGTGTGTGATAGGTCTTTTCTTTCCATCTGGCATTTTGTGTAATAGACAAGCACCTACGCCATACGAGCTTGCATCCCTCGCTATTATTAGTTCTAAATTTGGATCGTAGTGTGTCAAAGACAAGTCTGACGGTAATATTTTAATAATTTTTTCAAACGCTTCTTGGCATTGTGTTGTCCAACTTCATTCTTTTCTTGTTTTTTTTTTTAGTAATTCATTTAATGGAGCACGCAATGTATGCATATTAGTAATGAATTCCTGGTAATAATTTACCAATCCTACTTTGAATTTCCGCGATATATTTCGGTGCCGGCATATCCTTTATTGCTGCCACTCTTCCTGGATCCGGCCTTCTTCCCTCCTTGTTTAGAATATGCCCTAGGTATTTAATTTCTTTTAGGAAAAAAAAATCACAATTTTGTTCTTTAATTTTGAATCCATAGTTTTGGATTTGCATAAATATTTCTTGAATGTGTTTCGCATGTTGTTCGACGCAGTTGCTCTTTATTAGAAACTCGTCTAGATATGTTATGGCGAATTCTAATCCAGCTAACATTGTATCCACCGTTTGTTGGAAAATCGCTGGTACTACTTTAATTCCAAAAGCAAGGCTTTTGAAATCTATACAATCCTTTGTGTGTGTGATTCCTAGTAGCTTCGAGGTCTCCTTATCCACTAGTACTTGTAAATAGGCTTTGCTTAGATCAATTTTTGAGAAGTATTTGCCGCTGTTGAATTTTGTGAACTCTTCGTCTGGGCTGGGAAGCGGGTAGTGATATTTTTTTTATTGCGTTATTGAGACCTGTTGAGAAATTCGCGCAAATACGAATTTCGCCGGATTTTTTCTTAACATAGACGGTCGGCGCAGCCCAGAGGCTGAATTCTACTTTCGTTAGTATCTCTGTTTCTACAAGCCTATCCAGTTCCTTATCAATCTTTCCTATTGAGGCGAAGGAAAAATTTCTTTTCTTTTTGAATATTGGTAGTGCGCCACCTTTGAGTTCTATTTTTGCTGCTACCTTTTTACATCTACACAATCCTGGTGAAAATACATCGGGGAACTTTTCTTTTAGTTTTTCTTTTAGTTATTCTGCATCTGTAGGTTCACTTTCTACTTTCTGACAGAAAGTATTAATGGGTAAGTCCCATAAGTCAAATTTTTGCATTCAATCGGTGCCGAAAAGATTCTCTGTATTTTTTAGAACGAACATTTTGATTTTTTTTGTTTTTCCATTGAATGATACATTGTGATTACCTCTCCTTCGAAGTGCATTATTTTTCCTGTTAAAGATCTTGCAAATTTGTTTGTTCGTAGCATGGTGGGCTTATTCAGTTTTCTTCGTGTTTGTAAACTAATGATAGTCAAATCAGAGACTGAATCAAGCTGCATTTTGATTCTTTTGTTTAGAATTTCTACTATTACGTATTTTCCTCTCTTTACTCCGTCCTCATGTTCCGTTGTGGTAGATCTTACCCTGCTTCTGTTTCCAGTTCTACTTCTGCAATGCGAGCTTTTGTGTCCTATTCTGTTACATGCTGAACGGGTTTTATAACGACACGTGCGGTCTTTGCACCAGTGAAG